>JARKID010000160.1:0-238886 GCA_029449255.1 Mycena polygramma | reverse complement strand
GGATCCGCCCATGACAAGAGTATGGCTGTTCAGGAGGAAGTTTGGATGAGCCATTGTGATTGAGCTTGAAAAAGTCGACCGCAGGCGTATTTATCCTCCCCGTCGATGAGGATGGTTCAGCCCAGCGTCAGCCAGTATTACCACGAGGCTGACATATCAGCGGATGCTTAACCGTGCACCGTAGAAGCTAGGACAACGGTATGCGGACATCGACCGGTTGCAGACGAGACTACAACATGACGTCCAGTGTCGGTTACGGTACCCAAACCATTCACCGCGACTCCTTGGGATTGGACTGTCTTAGAGAGGTGGTGGGGTTTTCGGCGAGTTAGCCCCAGTCTTGTCCCAGTGGAATCTAAGTTGCAATGATTCTTTGGCCCAGAGTCAAGATGCGCATCTCTGGCAGGGAAAAAAAGCGATCTCATCCTTTTAAATATCAGATGGTATACATGCAGCATTCCGTAGCCAGTCTAGCACGCAAATGAGGGTGGTTTGCAAAGGAGAGCAAGTTGACGAACCTATTGTTACATCCTCCAAATGGTCATCGAAGTCCCCGAACACTTGATGGCGGTCCTGCTCGCGTACCAGCTTGATCGCACGCTGCGGGAGGTCCGGCGAGGCCAATTGAAACACAGATCCCGCACTGAAGGCGGGTTCGCCCGAGTACGGCCGCCAAGTGGCGCCTTGCGAAACATAAGGCTAAAAGACTAGATTAGTATTGAGAAGGCGAGGGGTACAGGGCGGGACGCACTATCAATGCGACGTCCCCAGAGCCCAACTTTTCTCCGTCAATCTGGAACCGTTTTTGAAGCTGAATGCGCGAAGCCGTGAACACGACGCACCACCAACGCGACCGCATTCTTAAATCCGTCTTTCAGCTTCCCAGCGACCCGTTCACCCACGGGAGCCAACGCCGTGTCGTCGATCCGCTCACACGCCTGGTAATACCCCACCAAATTCAAGCCCAGCGACTCTGCGTGTCGCGCTGCCTTTCCAATGCCATCGGTGCGAGCTTCGGCGGAGGGAAAGTAGGGTTCCTCACAAGGTCCAGTCCAATCTCCATCATAGGGCTGAGACTGGTCCAATGGTGCAGCAGAGGGACGGCGTCCACGATGCTGATCTGCCCTGCGGGCTCTTCTTTGCCTAAGAGAACGCCATTGACAGAGCTGTGAGGGTGTTTCGCGGCGTGAAAGATGATTTTAAAGTAGGCTTGAGCCGACACGGAGTATTGGGACATGACAAGATGGTCTAAAGAGGAAGCGCAAAAGGCGCGTCGTTATTTTGCCGCATTTGGCAAAACACGCTCAACTCAAACTGCTTCGCTTGATTTTTTCGCCTTGTACGTTGAAAGGCATGTTATTTTCTCACTGGAATGTTTCTAATTTCAGCCTGCGGCAATACCCCCCCCCCCCCCCCCCCCCCCCCCCCCCCCCGTAGAATCGTAGACAGAACCAAGTAGCAAATACATAAACGAAGATTTACACGTAGAGACAGATTGTAGCTCGGAAGCGGGGGAGAGGGAGGAATCATAGTCTACTCCGTATAACTGGGCGGGGCTAGGGTCCCAACCTCAGCGGGGTTGCGGTGTGAGGCAATAGCACTGCCGGGACTCGACGCCGCAGTCTGCTGCCAATTTCTCTCCCGCTCAAGCTTGGCGGGTGGTAGAGAGGCAATCGTCTGCGCCACGGGTGGAGGCGACATATAGGCGCCGGGCGGAGGCTGGGCGGAGGCGCCCCGTGAGGTTTCAGGTGTCCAAGGAGAGGTCGAACTTGGTGTATAGGAAAACGGGACGGAACCCATCTCGGACGGCCACACCTGTTCGACACTTTCAGGCTTGAATGGCTCGCTGCTCAGGAAACGCTCCCGTGACTGGAGCCTGCGCCGTCGCCAAAAGAATAGCGCCAAGACGATAGCGACCAGGGCGAGCGCACCAACGACGGGTCCGACGACGACGCCGATGGGAGTACCATGGGGTGACGAGGCGACGGCGCTAGGAGATGATGACGCGGTTGAAGATGGGAGAGTTGAGGCCGCGGTCGAAGACAACGGCACAGTGCCGGCAGCGAAGGGCCCCGAAGAAACCTTTGGCGCCGCAAGGATGTCAGAAGGGCCGTTCAGTTGGCCTGCCTGTATCGTCTGTATCGCAAACGCCGGAGACAGTTCCGAGTCGGCCTGCGAGAGGAATGCTGGGACGGTAGTAAAGTTACCGCAAAGCCAGCTTGTGTCGGTTACCACGACCGTGCTGCTTCCATCTGAGTATTGAATGGTAATGGAGGCTGCGAGGCCTGCCGGTCCAGCGTCCGTCGACCCAGGATTGGGAATGTTTTGACCAAAGACGGTAAATATAGTTGAACCTGCACTGAGATCAACCGTGACTTGCTGCGCGCGTTTGAAGTCGGGAACGATCGGGGCTGGGGGCGGCGCGCCGATATAAACACCATTGACATATAGTAGGAACCCGCTGTCAACTGCGATGAGAATCTGGGCAGACTCGGCGATCTTCCGGCGGAGAGTGGGGACAGTTTTGCGGAATCCAACAGTTCCAGCGGGGGCGTCCTGAACCGGCGGACGAAGTGTCCCATATCTGCGTGATTCCCGCCAAAAGCGAGGTTGGAGTGGGAGATAAGATGGCGGGACTGCTTCCCCATGACCCGGATCCAAAAGGTCCCAGCGACGGTTGCGGGTAACAAAGTGAGAAATGGCTGAAACGGCGGGGAATGTGTTGGGATAGTGAAGAAACGAGGCCAACTCGCGTCGGAAACCACTGACTCAGTGGACCCGTCACTGTGCGTGAACCTGGATGGCGGCTAAGAGCCCAGGCAATTGGCCCACCGGGGTTGTCATTATTAACTGCCAAGACCGCAAATGTATTCGAGCTCGAATTCAGCGCAGCACTGAGGACTTGTGCGTCTTCCAGTCATCCGTTCCGTTGCCTGACGCACCGATCGGCTGCCGTTCACAAACAGAGTGAACTGGTTAACCGCAGTCATCGAGAATTGAAGCCGACGAGGCAAGTTTACCGGCAGCACTGGTGAAAGTCTTTAGAAATGCAACGTTTCCTGTCGTTGGCTGAGCCGTCCAGATCCAAGAGGGCGGACGCCAGCCCACTATCTGACAGTGAATCCCGCTGTCCAATGGCATATGCGCATAGGACAGGAATTCGAGAACAAATGAATTGTATAAACGAGCCATATGAGGCTCCCTTGAGTATCCTTCAGCTTTCACAGCAAAAATTGAAGGAATGGCCCACCTGGAGCTCTCATCGACGTAAAGGCCAAGGTTCAGAGGTGGGAAAAAACTGGACCGGGGCGAAGGCATGATGAAGGCATCCAGGTACAACTCAGCTGAGTGATTTGCATGAGATTTTGGACAGGTTCCTTTGATCAGCTGATTCTGAAAGGCTGGGAATGCCTTTGAAGTTGCGGTGGAGGCTCGCGAAGGTTTGGTGGTTTGATGAACATAAGATTATCGAGAACATGAAACCAGAACACTGAAGCCAGTCCGAATAAGTAGTCCTTTCATGGGGAACCAATGGGTATGGATGGACGTCGAGGGAGGGAGAGGGAGGGAGCGAGAGAAACTTGAAGCGGGACGAATAAAATGCTGACTAAGCGACGCGTCAAATGGCGGATATTTTGACAGATTTGGCTAACGCGTCCGACTCTCCCAATGAAGCCCTCGCTCGATGTCGGCGTTGTGTTTCCTGTACTGGTGGCCGGCCGTCTCCTCTTGGCCCTAACGAACCTCCCCGACGCGTTGAAGCACAACCATCAGCTTTCGGTCGCCTCTAACATCGTACCTCAATTGTGCGCCACGTCCCCGTCATCAGCCATCTTGCGCTCACTCAAGCACACAGTACAGGAGGGCATCTACTTATTTAAGAATGGGATTGACCCATATTCCGGCGGTGTTTTTCGACACGTAAGATGCAAGGGAATTGTTGTTGCTCCCCAGCTGACGGTCTGTAGTCACCGCTGTATCTCGCACTGTTCACGACAGTTCTTCCAACGTCGAGGACAATTTCCTCCATTATATGGACGCTGTGCGATGCCCTAGGCGCATGGGCTCTTGTCCAAATTTGGAGAGCTCGTCAACGCGTCGCGCAAACGTCGAGAGACGGCCTGATCGCTGTCGCGTTCGTGTTTCGTTTGGTTTCATGACGCGAGACTCATGTTGGTTTAGATATCTCTTGAACCCATACTTGTTCCTATCGACATTATCTCTGTCAACCTCGTCGTTCGAAAACACGCTCGCCCTTCTGTCCTTGATGTTTGCTGCCCGAGGTTGGGCATCCTCATTCCAGATAGATGTCTTTTTATTTAAACAACTCTGAACAGGTGACGCGTCTCCCTCCCTTCTGGCAGCTGCGCTCCTCCTACAATTGTCGTTGTCCTCGGTTGTACTCTTAGCGCCATTGATTCTCCTGATAGCCAGTAGCCCGGTGTCTCAGCTGGCTTCGCCTCGGGCATGGTCGGGCAACAGCAAGAAGTTAAAATTCCTTGTCGCCGAATTCGCGGCTTATACTGCTGTGCTTACTCTCGCGTCCACTCTGGTTTCAGGTGGATGGGCCTGGGTTCCACAGACGTGGGGTGCGAGGTAACGACACCTTTTTCTCGATTGTCCACTTCTAAACCTTCCGCAGTCTTACACTGCCCGATCTCACGCCCAACGTTGGAATGTGGTGGTACTTCTTCACCGAAATGTTTGACCATTTTCGTCCATTCTTCTTGATGGTGTTCTCGGTCAGTTTCCTCGCCCGTTGTCGACTTGACCGTTACTTACTTCAGTTTAGATACATCTCCTAATCTACGTGGCCCCCATTTGCATCAAATTTCAGTGAGCAGTTTTTTTGGAGCAACCCTGCAGAAATATTGACCTTCTGTTCTAGGTACGACCCCCTCTACGCAGCATTCATCCTGCTCGGGATCCTAGGCACCTTCAAGTCCTACCCGACCCTGGCGGACCCAGGCCTGTTCCTGAGCACGATTGCAGTGTTCCCAGAGATATACCCATGTGCGTTGTGGTTCCTCACCTAAGCACCGGATTAACTCCTCTGCAGACTTGAGATACCCTATCGTCACCACGTTGCTGCATCTGCACGCCGTGCTGCTCATGCCATTATTTCATCACTTATGGCTCAACCAAGGGACCGCCAATGCGAACTTTTTCTACGCCTCGACCTTGGTGTTTGCGTGTGCGAACGGCGCGGCGTTGACTGATTGCGTATGGGCGGGACTGAGGATAGCTATTGGGGAGCCGCAGGAGGGTTACGTCGTTGTACAAGAATAAAGTAGAGATTTCCCAGGTCGTATATTAGGAGAATGCCCGAAAAACTGAAATAACATACAAATGAGCGTCTTGTCCAAATATATATACTGTCTAGTAGCGTAAGTAACTAACGTTAACTAACATCCACCGAATCTAGTAGCCGGTCCGGGGATTTCACCCTCCAGATATTATTGGTCACCAAATGAGGCCCGCGCCAAACGCGGCGGCAAAGAACATGACACCACCGAGGCCGCAAACCTTGGTGATTTCATTACCGCCCACGCGCAGGCCGCTGTTCCCGGTCGAAGTGGCGAAGGCAGGCGTCAGACCGGTATCAGACGCCGGGAACACAGTGGTATAGCCGCCGGCGCTGTTTGTGAGAGGCCCGCCATCAGGAGGTGTTCCCGAGCCGGTGGGATTGGGGAGCGCGTTGACGACCTTCGTGGCGGCATCGACGTAGACTTGCCCCGCCGCGTTGAGGTTGCCGTTTACATCCAGAAGATCTGGCAGGCGTCAGTTGTCAAGCTCAGTCATAGAGTCACTCGAGGGAAATACTCGCTGTAGTGGGAGCCATCCTTGGGTCGCTGGAATAGGCGTAAGTTAGCTATCGCAATCGGGGACACGAATAACTGCCGACGTACGAAATATCCAAACCACGAATAACGTTCGACGAAATCCAATCCGTCCAACGTCGTGATCGTCTGATTCATGAAGTCGAGGACAACACTGTCATTCGACGACGTCTCGGCGAACTCGGTAATCCACAGCGTGTGGTTGGGGAACTGCCCATGCACCTGGTAGATGTAGTCGTAAAAGCCGCCGGTGCCCGATCCGTACCTGCCGCCTCGCTGAGTAACGATGCTGTGCTGTAACCTATCCTGAAATACGCACCAATGAAGCGGGATAAAGTCTATGGTGCATTGGGAGCAGGCTGCCATGAAGTCCGTCAGCCATGGCCGACCGGTGTCCCCTGATGAAACTGCGGGTCCGCCGAGCTTTATACCGGACTCTTTCAAGGGCTCGATGTACTGCATCCACAGCTGCGCCGCGAATGTGGCGTTCATGTTCGACTGCTGGGCAAAGTCGGGTTCATTGAACGTCTATAATACGTATTTAGTGTCCGTTCCATCCGAAAGAGGTTTAGAGTATTACCAGGATGGTTTTTGAGCCAAGACCTTTGACCGTGACGGCCAGATTTTCGATATCCGCTCCTCCCCACTGCATCGGAATGTACTCGATGCCAGAGTCTGCGAGATCGTTCGGCGGTATCAGCCCCCAGTTGTAAACCCAGCTAGCAACGCCGGCGGTCTGGTTCGCTTTGGAAATGTCCGTTGAGTTGTCGGCGGCGAAAGCGAGGCCGCGTTTAGGGAGTTTGCTCGGGGGGCTTGCAGCAGCGGCCGAGGTGGAAGCAGGAGCGGCCGATGAGGAGGCAGGAGTGGCCGATGAGGAGGCAGGAGCGGCCGACTTGCTGGAGGCAGGAGCAACAGACTTGGAGCCCGACGAGGCGGCAGCCACAGACGCAACGAGAGCGAACGAAGCAACGAAGGGGAAGGATACACGCATCCTGAAGCAAGGAAAAGAGGGTCGGAGGGAGAAAAACCTAGATGGCATCCGCGTCCAGGCTATTTGAGCATTTGGGAGATAACAAGCCCGTAAGAATAGGTGACATCTGCTATGCAGCCTTCAGGGACAGATCTGCCTTCGGTGAACATCCCAGGCACTCGACATCACCGCAAGAACGTCGCGTATGGCCGTCGGCATGACAAAGATACCAGCATATTCGGTTGAACAGCAATGAAAGAGAATGAAAAAAAATCGAAGAATGGTTGGTTGGTTGTAGAAGCCGCTAGTGGTGCAGTGGATAGCCAAGGCTTAGCCTCCGCTCGATACTTACTGCCAAAACTGAAAGGTGACAAGGAAGATCAAGGACGGCGGCAGTGTCTGGGTCAACCGAGTTATTATACAAGGGCAAGAGGAACGATCCGAGCGTTGGCAGCGTGCTCCGAACTGCTATCCGCGCACACAATCTCCGAGTGGCACAGGCTGGACAGGACGGTATCTGATGGTGTAGCGCCTCAAGTACCGCCCGGCAGTAGCGGCTGGGTATGAATGCCTCAAGGTGCGTCGGTGAAGACTTAGGAGATGAGGTGAAAAGCAGTTCGGCATTGCCCGGCCGGGTGGCGATCTGATGCGTAAGCCACACGGTCACGTGCTGATTCCCCGCATAATCGCACGATTTTCAAACTTACCCACAGACGACCACCTCGCTCCATAACACTCACCATGTCCAGCGCCGAACACACTATTTTCACAGCGACGTCGGCCTTCTCCCTTGCCGGGGTTCTCGCGGTTGGAATTATTGCCTACATTGGGGCCAACGCGCTGCTCCCGAAAAATGCCCCTTGGATCAACCGCTGTGAGGCCTCGAGAATCTTGTGGACCCCAAACTGATCCCCTATAGTCACCTTCATCTGGCTCGCATTCGATGCAATGATTCATTTCTCCTTTGAAGGCAGGTTCACTTCATTCGAGACGTCAGGACCGTCGTTCACCCACTGAAAGGCTCCTTCCTATACTTGTCCACCTTTGGAAGGACAGTGAACTCCTCCGTCGGCCCGTTCGCCGAGATGTGTGCGTCATTCGCTAAGCTTCAAAATTCTATATTATTGATTGGGCTTGCAGGGAAAGAGTACGCGGCCGCGGACTTCCGCTGGGGCACGTAGTCTCTTATAAACAGACCCAACAAATATCTAACTCGTACATCGTTTTTTGTGTAGGCACTGCGGATCCGACGGTCGTATCGCTCGAAATATTGACCGTCCTCGGAGCTGGGCCCATGTGCTGCTACATCCTCAAGCAACTGGTCAACGATGATCCCGCGAGGCACTATTGGATTGTTGTGCTCTCGACTGCCGAGCTCTACGGCGGCTGGATGACTTTCTGCCCAGAGTGGCTTACAGGCTAGTCTTTTATGTCCGAACGCTTCAACAAATTCGACAACTTGTACTACAGGCTCTGCGAACCTCGATACGTCGAACGCCCTCTTCCTTTGGGTGTACTTGTTCGTGCGTACCATTAGTTCGCGCTTGTACTTCCTGTATTGACGCGACTGCAGTTCATGAACGTCATGTCCGTCCGACCTTCCTTGGGAATGCCTGCAGATCGCTGACAGAGTTCTAGCTGGGTCGTCATCCCGATCGGACTTATGGTCGATTCTTACGGGCAAATCGCGAAGGCCTTGCGCTCCGCACAGGCCGTAGCACAGTCGAAGAAGGCCTAGTCTTTTAAAGCGCAAAACGTAGCCCGCGGCTTGCTTGCAATTTATCGCGGTTCACACAGTTTAATGGAATAGGACGAATACATTCAGCCTGATCATTAAGTCCACGGTAGGTAGGTACAGTATGTGCAAAGTGATGTGAGTCTCGTACAAAGCGAATGGATGGCTGAGGGTATCGAAGAATCAAGGTCGTAATGGAGAGGCAAACTACAGTTGAGTGAAAAGAGAGTCGCGATGCGTAGGTAAGAATGAGCTGGGAAGGCGATTATTTCCGGATTTTGAATTCAGGCGAGGTGTTGCCGCTGTTGAACAGTCAGCAGGGAAAAAAAGAACGCCCGGTGAACGCGTACCTGTCACCAAATAAGACCACGATATAGTTGTCCCTGGGGACGGCGTCGAAGGGGACTGTGATGTTCTGGCAGCCTGCGCCGATAGGGAAGTGGTTGGCGAGAGGATGAGCTGCGCGATGTTGTCAACAGCGGCAAAGGATTGGTAGGGAAAAAAGACGCACAGATGTTGAGGTTCTCGCTGGGCTGAGGCCGCCCTTTGCTGTCGTACGTCGTGGACCGATAGCCCAGCAGGATCATGCCCGTGTTGTTCACGTCTGCCGGAGGGATGCTCTCGGTTTCTATGGAACGCGTGAGTGAGTATCCGCCTGCACTGTACGCGACGAGCAGCAGCTTACCCCAGGTGACTTGCTGCGTCGAGCCCGGGGCCCAGCTCACTGCCTGAGCGGGCGAGGTGATATGCGGCGTGACAACGTCGAGTTGTTGGGGTCGGAGCGGCGACGCGTCGGCGGCGACGAGCACGGCGAGGAGGGAAATGAGGGTGTTGAAGATCATCGTAATTGACGAGCGAGACAAGGTATTAGATGGATGGTCGAGAGGGAGCGCTGTCGAGATCCAGAAAGCTGCGGTAGGTGGTGGTTGAGGAAAGAAATCCGAATCCAGTCGGGCTTTTATAACCTTCAATTGAAAGTTGCCCGTGACAGGCTTCGAATTCTGTCCCGTTTCAGGGTGCGTTCTTTTCGTTTCACGGTCAACACTCGATTGTGTAAAATCCCAGTTTATCACCGACAGGCGCTCCACACCCGGCGAGTATCTGGGCTTTCAGGCAATCTCTTACGATTCTGATGCGAAAGGCAACTAGATTACCATATTTGGTCCCGTCGTAGATGCGCGAGGGGTCTGAACGATACCGTCCAGTGCAATCACACGAGCACACTGATTAAGAGATCACCCAATGAATTACAAAACAGCCCACAAATAAAATAGTCCCACATATCTCATTCAATCGTGAACCTTGGACTCCGATTTCCGCTGTCGCCCATAAGTATCACGATATAGTCGCCGCGCGGAGGAACTTCCGGAACCAGAACAGTGCGATTGCCGTCCTGAATATTGAACCCCTCTGCAAGCGGGTGCTCTGAAACGGCAACCAGCTGAGCAAGAATGCCTGTACACGAAATGGAATAGTTACCCAGGTCAAGGTGTTCGTTGGAGCTCCCAGCCTCGAGGTGCCCCAGGAGTAACCTTCCCTTCGAGTTCGTGATGGATTGGGGAATGTCAGACGTCGCCCTGAGCAAGAACGATGAATCAACATTATCCTAAGGTACCGAGCGGGAGACGCCGCTGCTCACCACGTAACAGTGACCTCAGTTCCTCTCGCCCACCTCGTGGAAGCTTTGGGTTGGGTGATTGGTGGGGAGTAGACATCGCGGCGGGAATGAGATGACGACGGCGTCCTCAGACTGAGCGGGGATTGTCCGACTTGGCAGGGCAAGCATAGTGCGGTCACGACGGCGAGAGAAGAGATAATGCCCCAGATGAGCCTTGGGAGCCCGGAAGAAGTAAAGAAGAAGAACATCAGGACCTGCTGGAGTTCGACGTTGAGAAGAGAATATAAGAAATTTGATAGATGAGGGTTGTAGGCAAGGAGGAAATGAGGAAATGAGGCTGACGGCCCCTGGTGTGGCGTACGACTTGGTCCATAGCGGCTGACATGTTTCACAATTACTTTTAGTGTAACAAAAAGGTGTAAAATCGGCTGGCTCGCGATCGGCGAATGAGGCCAGTACTCTGGGAGGCTCTGGGATTGCTCTGGCCCGGGGAGGTAGCAACTTGGACCCTAGAAAACATGAAAAGAGCCGCGAGTGGTTGAGATTGAATGGTTTCGGCACATGAATCCGACTAGTCAGTGCATGGGGCCGTGCGCGGCGACTCCTGCATATTGAGCGGAGGCTGGGAGAATTGAACGACGGAGATCACCGTGGACGGCAAAACGAGTCACAAACGCGTGACATCTCGTGACAACCGTGTTTACCATTTCCTTTTTTGCACGGATCCGAGGAAATAGGGAGGACATTGCTGCAGCTTCGTGTTGTCGGTCCCGACGTGTACATAGCCCACCAAGACCAGCCTGGTGCGTCTGCTATCGTCCTTCTCGTCTCACCGCTACTGATAACGCGGACCGACTCTGCACAGGCTTCTCGTCCATCTGTATATACTCCGAAATCCAAGCCACGGTTCCCGACGCCATTCAAATCGCCTCAGCCCAGACGGGAGCTTCCTAATCTCCCTGAAGACGCGGATACTTCTGGGACAGAAGCTGGAGTCAGGGCCCACCAACGACCACACCGTCGCGCTATTATTCGCCACGGGTCTATGCGACACATCGTTGGTCGCATTTGGTCATGAAACCAGCCGTCCAGAAGGAAAACTTCCCAGCCAAGGACCCTCGCACGACGTGGTCGCAGGAAGAAAAGCACTCCGTCCGCCAGACTAAAGTAGCGTCAGCACCGCTCAGATCGATTATTAAAAACGCCCCTGCCACCTCTTACATGCCACCGGCCACGAAAACACCGTCGGAGCCTGTGGATGATCCTTTGGCGTCGCCCGCCTTTTTCATGTCTCCCGCGGAAACGTTGCTTGAATCCACGGGACCGAACGCCGACAGCATCTCGTTTCACGACCTCATCGAAGCGTATAACACGTTTTCGCTGAGAATTAAATCTCAAATTCGAGTCATCATGAAGGCGGAGGCATCACCGTGCTCCCTCGTCTCGCTCAAGGAATATTCTCATCAACTGAGCGAGGCACTCCAGCGGGATTTGAAACGCGCACGAGATGAACCGCTGTCCCAATCCCGTCGTACGTCATTTGCGCAGGACTCATTCCAGACGAACCCCGAAATGGATGAGGAGGAGATACGAGTTGCTCGGGAATTAGCATTGCTCAGCCAGCAACTTCTCTGCTTTCTTTCCAACATTTTCAGTTTTCAGCCGCTATATTCAATATTTTCAAGTACGTCAACTTCTCTGTTAATTCATCATGCATGCAATCTGAGTACTGGCACACCCAGCTAATGACCTTAGATCTATTTTGAGCGAGCTCCTCGTTCTAGGCTCAACGCCGAGCATAGCTAGCCCTACCTCCCGACGTACATGGACGTTTGTCGTCTGGATCTTGTCTGTCCAAACCCTCCCCTCCGAGGTTCTGTTACCTGCCAAGCGTGAACTCGTCTCTGTCCTGAAGCGTGCACTTCAGGGGCAGATGGGCAAAGATCAAGCAAAGTTGGATGGCCTACAGGTTGTGCATCCGCTCAGCCCATCCTTATTTGAACTCAAACTCCCGCTCACAGGCTTCAAACCATCTTTTGAAACAGTTTCCAAGCTTATTCATCTCTCCCCTATCGACTATTTTGCCATGCATACTGCAGAATCTCATTGCCGACTCTCCTATGATTCGAGTTCAGGCGTTGAATGCCCTGGGGAGATTCGCTCTTGCGAAAATTAACAACCCCTCATCGGCATCTGGCTGTCACGCATCCATCTCTGCGTCCCTATCCACCTTCATCGACGCCCAAACATGCAAATCGAAGTCAGTTCGGCTACGCACCTTGGTCAACGCAGGCCTGTCGGCCCGTAACCCCGTACATCCGGCACAGAGTCCGTGGTGGGCAGTTCAGCTCCTCGCGTCCTTGGCGATTCTCATGGGCGATTCGATCTTTTCGAATCCCCTTGCGATCAAATTCACTCTGCAAACGCTCGGACAACTCTCTGTCCATAAGCAGAAGTTGGTGGTTGTTCTGCATGCATACGTGTGGAAATGCCTTGTTTGGGTTTTTTCTCGGCTTCCTGTTCCTACTCCAAGCGACGGCAAGGACACAAGGAAACCCATATTCCTGACCCTCAAGCAGGACCTCCGAGGCGGCATTGGGTTGGCCTTGATTGTTTCCCTGCTGGGCACTGCGCCGTATGACGGGAGCCGTGATACGTCGGATTCGGTGGCGAAGGTTCTGGAGGTTGTGAAGGATATGATGTCGCATGGCGACCAGCATATACAAGCGGAAGGCGTAGCACTCTTGACGCAGCTCCTTTACACCCCGATCCCATCCCCGGCGTCGGCCGGCGCGCATTTCGACATCCTGGTCCCGCAGCTTTTTGATGGCAGCCTCCTTCACCAGAGTCGGGACAGTGTGATCACCGCCGTCAAGTCTCTCCCTCGTCTCGACCCTAGCCACGTGAGACAGCTCGCCGATCCGGAGATCTTGTATCATTGGGATGATCTCGCAGAACTATGGGTCAAGGCTACGAACATCTCATTAACCCAGGAGTTCACGCAAAGCAAGCTAAAAGCCCCATACTTGTCGATATCGGAATACCGGGAGAATCTCCTCCATGGATGGCAGTCCCTCCTACTCACGCCCTCTGACCTCACCCAAGGCTTTGCACATCTAACAACGCAGGACCCTTTCGCCAACAAAATTGCGGCTTTGATCTGCTCGTTCATCGTACCCACCGAGACCGTTGACAGCCAAGTCCAACGGCTGGTCCTTGTACGCAAGATGTGGCACACTATGACGAACGTCTTTCAACGCACCTGGCTATCGTGGCCCGCTGAAACCGTACTTGGGGCCGTGCTGAAGGAGGGCTACAACCTGGCAGATGAGCAGATTCGGACTGCCTGGGCTGAACTCTGCTCCGAATTGCTGTCCCTGGGGCTCCCTAGTGCTGTGGGAGTCGTCAGAGATCGGGGCGAAGCTCAGATGCCATCCGAGTTGCAGAGGCAGTTTTGGATGCTAGCTGTGAAGTCGATACACAAGTCTGATGTTCCGGCTCCATGGAGGGACGTCGCATATCTCCTCAGTATTCCTCTTGGGTTAGCTCCTTGTCTTACGGTTTGCATAATACTTACACATCACAGGGCGTGGACGATGACGAAAACGGAAGCGGAGATTTGGGGGAGACTTCTTCGTACATCTATTCCGAGAGATGACACTATTCAGCCCACGGAATTTGTTGAGCATATATTGGAAAACGTCAAGGACGGTCACAAGTATAGTTTCGTTGTTTATTTCGATCTCAAACCGTCTCACACCCTGTTCAGGCTTTCCGACTCACCCCAGGAGGTTTTGGCGCTTCTGTCTTACGTCGATCTCGCGGGAAGCAGCGCATTACCGCATGCGATAACGAGTGCACTCGCCCAGGTCCTCGGTGATCTGTATCCTGCACAAGCTTTGCTGCCAACCTCACTCCAATTCATTCGGCGCCTCCAAGATATCGTTCTCTCGACCCCCTCCAGCCTCGCCCTGCCCCACCTACTTATATTGCAAGATAGCTTATGCAAGTGGCTTGAAGATGAAGGGAATATCCTGGATTCAGACGTCCGAAACGAAATTGTGCGTGATCATATCTTTGTTTTCGCAGCTAACATCCATACTGTAAATAGACGCAGTGCTTATTTTCGACCCCTTTGTCGACCATTCATGACCTTGAGCCATCTGGTCAGAACCTAGAATCCATCTCACGATTCCTCGCGACGGTCGCCGATGCCGACGCGTTTGAAAGATTTTGGCGTGTGACATATCACGCGCGTGACGAATTTCGCCACCTTTATCCGGAAAGCATCAAGACGAGTTTGAGAGCTTTTGCTGATCTTTTCGGCGGCAGCTTGGCTGCCGACCTCTCCCTTGAAAATCATTCACAGATGGTACGTGCTTTTTTGTACCTAGGGAGTGTACTTTCGACTCAAATTCCCACCAGGAAAGTTCCTGTGCTCCTGATTCGCAGCCTTCCCAAGCGATACCTTCCAGCTCGATGGATTATTATGCCGACGAGTCCCGGTATCCTTTCGAGACGCAGACAGGGGGTATGGGTGACACTCGCTCCGTGGATGTGGATGTGCACGAAAACAGCGCGTCGACTGTCCGACCGCCTTCGCCGTCACCCCCTTCGCCATCAGTCGATTCTTTCGTACCTCCAGCCCATGCCCGAGTCGTCTCATCGGCACTTGACCAACTGCAGGAGTATTCCAGTCGCTTGGATGAATCTAGCGTGTCCCTTAAGGATGGTGCTAGCGGTTCATCGCATTCCTCCGCTACCGTTCATGCCAGCACTTCGCGGGTACAGTTGAACCCTAATACCGGCACCGAGGCAGGAAGCTCGAAGCGTCCAGCGGAAGTCGATGGTGGGTCTTCGCAGGCCGCAGACCCCTTCATTTACTAACGCGTATATGCTTAGACACCTGGGTTAGCAAGCGGCGGAGAACCAGTCCGGAGGCCATCTTCACGCGCCGAGAATCCAATGCAATTGCGGGCCCTTCTCGACTTCCTGGGCAGTCGTTCTCGGAACCGGTCACCCGCAGGCAGTCGGTTGCCGTTTCGGACCATGCGTTGTCCCAGCCCATTCCGTCCCTCAAGCGGAAGGGAAAACGGAAACTCATCCTCGACTATGTCGAGGTTCCGACTTATGAGGAAATTCGGAGGCGACGTCAAGAGTGTTCGTTACCCACGCCGTCCCCTTCTTTTAGGCCGCCTCCTGCCCGCCAGCCTCAGCACGTCGACGAAGAAGAAGAAGATTATGCGAGCTGGGAGGCCGGTCTATCTATCGCTGAGGTCAAAGACGCACAACAGGCATTTGGTTGTTCGATGGAGTATCGTGAGTTTCCCAGACCTTAGTCAATTGCTTCGCATCCTGAAATCGTTTCTCAGCTTCGTCGGACGAGGGGGAATCGTCGTCGCCCCGCATGGACACGGTTTCGCACTCAAGTAGGGCGCTCTATCTCGCTCAGTGCCACGGAGACTCACGATAGAAACCCAGACAACCTTCCCAGCTCTTCGCATAGCCACCGCTCTCAAACGGCACCCATTCCGCAGCGAGAACGGCACCCGCTCCCATTACGGCGAAATCAGACGTCCGCGCGTTTGACTGCCCTGCAGCGCGCACTCGCCGTCGTCGCGGACGATGCCTCTCAACCCCCTGTCGAGGATCTCATGCATGCCTCTCGATTGGTCCATGAGATCGGCGCGGCGCTGAACGCGCAGATGAGGAGAGAGTTGAAGAAGCCATAGACTGATATGGTTGCTGGTTATCGTTGTATTTGCACTTGCAGACTGCCCGCCACTGTATCACTACCACTGATTAATGTAACAATACCACCAGCTAGGAATTCCTGGCCTTTCTCTTTCTCAACGATGCTTGTGGAAAGATACAAAAATAAGATTATGATGTGATGCCATCAACTATCGCATCCCAGACTGGAAGCGATCAATACAACAGCACCAAAGAAACCCCTATACAGAAACACGTCTAATGCTATTCGTACACTGTGCAACCGTAATCCGTGCATCCCTCCCGTGTGAACGTGATGATATGATCTTGAAGCAGGTCGATGAGTGGAAATACCGAGAGCAATGAAAATCACATACCCCCAAGCGTGCGGGAGGTGAATCCCACCTCACAATAGCAGCTTGAAACGCGGTAAGTTTTCTAGATGCGCTAAAATATCAGGGCTTACTAGTAGTCTGTTTCGAGAAGCAGCAGGTCAGGAAAGAAGGAGAGGCTCGAAAAGACACGCAGAGACGTACATATCCACTTGCGCTTGAAGACCTCGATCTCCTGCTTGCCGCGCGGGCCGTTCATCACGTCGGGATACTCCCTCTTGAGCGCTGGGACGATGATGCTGTCGAACTGGTACAGGAAGCGCCGGCGCCATTCGCGCAGGGTGCGTGCGTAGTGGGGCCCGATGTTCGAGACGCTGTCGACGATGAGACGACCTGAAGAGCCCTCTTGGAGGGATTGCAGAAGCAGCGTTAGGGTGGGCAAAAAACCGCCGGGGAAGACTGTAAAATAGGGATCAGTCATTGACATTGCAATGTGAGGAGTGCAGCTTACTCTGTAAAGAGAAAAAGGAGCTTCAGTAAGATCTCGCTATATGATGCAGCTATCGACTTGCCCATTTCCGGATGAAATCGATCTCCCGAATATACCGCTCAAAACCTGGTCGGCAGTGAGATATTTACGCTATGCGCTATGACCAGCTAGACACGTACGAGCTTCGGGTATTGTGATAACCTGCACACAACCCACACCGCCGAGGGGCTTCATTGCCCAATCGACAGTTTTCCAGTAGCCGACCAAGAACTCGGAGCCCACAGCTTCGATCATCTCGATGCTCACCACGCGATCGAACGTGCCCTCCCAATCCGCAGGCATATTCCTGTAGTCCATCAAGTGAACGGTAATTCGGTCTGTGAGCCCGGCTGCAGCTATGCGCTCCTGCGCCAGAGTTTGTTGCTGCACGGAGAGTGTCAGCGTGTCGACCGTCGTCCCTGGAACGGTCTGTGCAATAAGCATGGCCATAGATCCCCAGCCCTGCATAAACGTGAGAATTATCCTTGGCGAACAACAAGGTGAATGCGCACGGAACCAATTTCTAAGACACGATTGCCTGGCCGAATCTTGGCTTTGTCGATGATATGGCTGAGTTTGCGAATCTGGGCTTCATAAAGTTCATCCGATTTGGGCTCGGTCGGTGCTGGTGCGCTGGAGGACGGAGTTGTCGACTGGCCGAGACGTCTTAATCCTTGCCCGCCGCTCCATTCGCTGCGGATAACACCATCCTTCATATCACCATCTAGGTCGTCGAATATTGCGCAGGAATAACTACGCAAGAGAGAGATAGGTCAGCAGGCAAATAACAGACGAAGAAACTGGGACGTGCGTCATGTCCTGCGACAAAAAGCCTGCAAGTACGCGTTAGAAAGCCATGGTGAATCAATTAATGGAATACAATACCAGCAAACATATCATTCGAGATATCGTAGTGGGCTGCAAATGGAATAAGGTTCCAGCATGTGCGGGCAAAGAAACAGTGACGAACCTGAAATATTGGATCTTGAATTGCCGATTGTGTTGAGGAATCGGTAGGAGGTTAGCTTTTGAGGCAAAGTAAACAGGTAGGAAGCCCTGGAAGTTAAACCCGAGAGGCTTCTTCTATTGTCGAGGAAAATCTAGTAGTCGGATCAGCTGAAGCACATGAAGGCAGTTTGCAGAACAGTACGTTGAAGAGGGAAACAAGGTCATCGCATTCCACATCGCCATACATGTACGCCTCTGCGAACCCCAGATCGCTCATGAGGCACAGTCGTATCCAGAACGCGTCATTTAGAACCCGTAGTTCAGCCTTAAATTCCTGAGAGTCGTCGGGGGCTCCAGGAGCTGGAAATGAATAGATGTGCGAGTATGTGAGTACTCGAAGCCGGCCCTGAGAGATGTTTTGCATCAAACTGCCAGGCCTGTTATCGTCTTGGCCACGAAAGACGCGAAAATCACGCACGCAACCACGGCAGCCTCTGATAATCTAGCCACAGGAGCCCAGCCAGTCTTGAACGCTGCCTCGGAAACACGGTGCCATGCCGAATCAACGAGCCCAGAGAACGAGAAGGGATGTTTTGCGGGCGTGTCTAAGAGTTGTTCAGACATGGGGGAGTAGAAGAAGAGCTGCAATCGCGTCGACGTACTTGTATCAAACTGGTAGGCCACAAGCGGTCACCGATTGATTTCCAGTCGATCGCCAGTCGGGCAACGACGCGGTTGATGCCTCCTTGATGCTATCAGAATCGCGGGAGGTTCGGCTGGGGTCGACCGATAGTCCGTAATGCCCCGAACGAAGCCTTCAAACAGCCAAAGTGAGCGCAAAATTAAAATTCTCCTTTGCATCCTCGTGGCGGCCATGAGCGGCGACGAAGCTGGGTTCCCAAGCGCCGGCGGAGTCCCGACAGCGAATGGGTGTGATGGTCGTGTCTGTCAGCGCTGATGATCCGCCTGCACAGATACGACTTCCGAAGCGCATCGAATCGCACCGGGTTATGTTTTATTCTGCGCTTCCGAATCAATGGCACTTGGTAGTAACAGCACGCAATGCGGATAGGGCCGATATGATGCCCAGATTCGACTGGGGAGAGTGCCATTGGAACGGTTACAATATGCGATTAATTGTGAGAATTGCCCCCCGAGTTGCCCGAGACTTGGAACCAAAGGAAGGAAGATGCTTGTGGGATATACATTGCAGGAAACGGTGGTATATACTACATAACATAGTGGAATAAACAAATCGAAAGACCATACTGCATAGTTCATAGGAGAGTGAAAAGAAGATTTACTGGATAGAAACCGACGCTGGTAGACGCCGTTTCGAGCCTGCTTTTTGCAGCCGACGTAACACGACGCCCTTCAGAGGACTCGCCGACATGTTCGAGTCGTCGCTGCTCGGTGGATCGTCGTCCCGTGCCCGGCGAAGAGCTGGGGAGAAGACGTGATACGGTGTGACTTGACCAAAGAATGTATCGTCGTCCGAAGATTCAGGCTGGCGTTTTGCAGCTACGGAATCGTCTGGAAATGTTATAGTCAGGCACGACGCAGTAGCACAGGAAAAGAAAGCGCACCACTGAAGGGATCCTCTGATACCGCGTCACTGTCGCGTCTTCGCTTTCTTGGTACAACGATCAAAGCTCCTGGAGCTGAAGATCGCCGCGCCGCTTGGGAAGTCGTTCGCGTCTCCGGCTTCGACGGTGTATCGAATGCAAAAGGAAGGATGTCTTTGCCCCGCGAGTACACTTGGCGGACACTGGGAACCTCGACGGCATCGAAGAGGACCCTCTTGCGTTTCTTCGAAAATAGAGCTGTACCCTCATCGATGCTGAAGAATCCCGCTGGGCTTGGTGTGCTTTGCTCCTGTTCCACAAGGCTAAACGCGACGAGACGTTCCTCTTCCGCGTCGCTGGTGCGAGGGCTGAAAGACAGTTCGTCTCCCTGGAAAGCTACCTCCATCTTGCTTCTCTTGGACGGGCGTTCTTCGTCCCTATGATTGGGCGAAGCATGCTTTTTGCTCACAGGCAAGTCGTGACCGGGCTTCGGCGAAGCAGCGATGCGTTCCATGACGGAGGCAATAAGCGGGCGAGGGGACTCGTTCTCCTTGTTGTCGAGTTTCCTGCGCTTGTTCGGGGAACCCTTGGACCCACTCACGATTCGCGGAGTACGTTTAGGTGTGGACGGCGTAGAAGGGGGATAGGGTGTATATACTGGAGAATCAGGGGACGTCGGCGAAGACTGCGCAGCGGAAGGTAGTTTATGTGGACGGGGCGGAGTCGAAGCGCGGGATCGTACAGTGACAGGAGTGGTGGGTGTAACAGGGCGGCAGGGCTGAACCCCTGATGCGACTTCCTGCGGCGCTGCCCTCGTTTCATCTGCAGGCTCAAGGGATACAGAACGGAAGCGTGCATTGCTGAGTTTGAAGGGGCTGCCAACCGGTACTTCTTTCCCAGTGCGAGACACCTTTGTTGCTCCCCGAAACGGTGGAGATAACGATAGCTTGCCCCAAGGGCTGTTGTGGTCGAGCTGGTCGACGTCGTCGGCCTCGTCGGCAATGCCCAAACACGCCTGGATCTCTGAGGGCCATCCCTTTGCTGGAACGGGTTCGTTGGCGTAGGTGTCCCGCCAGAAGTCCGCAAAGGCGTCCGCAATCCCTGCTGGAGTGGTTTCTCGTCCGACAAAGCCCGCTTCGAGAATGGAACCAAGAGACTCGAGAACCGAAAGGCGCCGAGGAAGAGACCTGATTTGCATCAAAACTGCCTCATACAGAGTAACGATCTGAAACCCAGAGTTAGTCGCAAAATCGAGCGAAAAAGTTGTCGGCACCTACGTCATAAGCATACTCCCCTTCAGTGAGCGTTTGGTGGTCGTCCGACACCCATGTGCATAAGCCGTCCTCAATGAGCACTAGGAGACCCAGGGCGAGTTCAGTGGGACAACTTCCGATGGTGCGGCTAACTGCGCGAAGTGTCCACAGTGCATGCTGAGTGTTCCGCGGCTCTGGGGGATAAGAAGAGCGAAGAGCGTCGTTGACAAACTCCAGAAGGGCCTCCGGGAGCTCTCGCACGTCGTCCATTTCTACGTGAGACAACAGGGCGTCAGCAACGCGACACGTAGTGGTCGACGTTGGGTTGTGTTCCTTGACGATGAGTGCCGCTACGTGCTCGACAACAGCAACTGCGTCGAGACCGTAGTCGAGCGCCTTGTCAATTCCATGGCCAAGGAAGGCGTCCCAAAGCTCGTAATCGGAATCATCTAGCTCCCAGCTCTTTTTCGCGCTGTAAAAAAACCGATGTCAGTATCCAGCCCAAACGATCACCGAGAAACGGACGAACGTTAAAGGAACGACGAGAAGGGTAACGATCGCTTCCCAATGGCACCCGCTCTCTTCTTTCCACTTTTCTGCGAAACACCTCCAGACTGTGCTGCGGAAGGCATCCGTCCACTTGCTGTGCGACACCCCCTCGTAACTCCAGAAGTCCTTGAGGTCCTCCTGTTCGCACACTATGAGAACCTCCGCACAAAACGACGCCCACTCCGTCTGGGAGACCTCGCCAGAATCCGTGAACTCATCCTCTCCGCGTACAAGACAGAGGATCAGCTTCTCCCCGGCCGCGGTGAGCTGAGGGCCAGGGATGACCTTGCGCATAGCTGCCCAGAGTGCACGGACGACCTTGAGCTTCAAGGCCACGTTGGACAGATT
Source organism: Mycena polygramma (assembly GCA_029449255.1). Lineage (NCBI taxonomy): Eukaryota > Fungi > Basidiomycota > Agaricomycetes > Agaricales > Mycenaceae > Mycena > Mycena polygramma. The sequence continues at coordinate 217,487 of JARKID010000160.1, read as the reverse complement.
CGTCTGGCCATCGGTGCAAAAGGAAACGTCCGCTGCCTTCAGGCTCACGTCGATGTTGTTATCGTGTATGATATCGATGAGAATCTCGACTGCCTCGACGGCAAAGTCTGCAATGTCCGCGCCAGGAGCCTCATTGTCTATTCGAAATGTCAGAATAATCCGACCACGGATCGGAATAAACCTACCTTGCAGAACGGCAACGTTCGCTTTGACGAGCTGATCCCAAACCGCAACCATCCTAAACTGAGATGCTAGTCAGATTATGCTCGTCCCTAAGTTGAAATACAAACGCACAGGAACAGCATCGTCATCTTGAAGCCCAATATGGCAAAGACACTCTCTCCATATTTCGACCAGTTTGCTGAAGATGGCTGGCTGGACCACTTCTTCTTGAGTCAAAGACCGTACATCCGACACGCCCGCGCACTGTGCAACGATGGACCGGACAGGAGTTTCGAGAGCATTGAAGTCCGCCGTAAGCAGCCCAGGCGACGCAGAGAACAGCCCGCGAGGGAGAAGCTTGCTCCAGCTCCATTCGGTCTCTGTGGGCTCGAAAGAAACCATTCGCATAAGCGTGTCCAAGGCGCTAGAGAAGTGTCCCTTGCTCGCGACGTTCTTCAATATCGCCACCACACGGGCAACATTGTCTTCGATGGCGCTCTCGGTCTCCTCAAGCAGACCGGCGATGGTCGAGACGCCGACGTCCATCTCAACAACAGTGGCGACGATTTCTGTCCAGAATCGTTCCCGGCCGGCTTCGATAGCTTTGCGCTTGGATTTGGAATCGTCCTCCTCAACCTCCGACTCATCGTCGCCGTTGCCCGCAAGAAGGGGCTGGCAGTACGCCCAGGCGGCGCAGCGCCAGACCGCGCCTCCTAAGCCCCTGATCGAACTCTTTTTGTGGCTCATGGAGCGCGAGAGCAAGGCGGTGAGCGCTCTGCGCGTGCCATCGTGCGCGTAAACAGCCGAGTTGGCCAGGACAAGGAGACTCGCTACCACGCTCAGTCCCCAAACAGGACCTTGAGAGACAGCTTGAGCCTCGGTGGCCAGCAGAGTAGTGCGGATGGTGCGCGCGAGAGAAGATTCGTTGGATTTTGAGGGCGAATACTTCGAAGGAGAGGAGGGGGTGGTCAAAATTGAGGTTACCATCGCAGAGATGCGAGTGTGAAGGGCAGACACGGGAAGCGTCGCGAGTCCTCGGGCAAAGCCCCCGAGCGCGTGGCATGCTTGGGTCCGAATACCGGCGGTTGGAGCAAGGAGGCTGGTCAAGACCGACGGGAGGAGGACCTCGAATCCGGGCACAAAGATCGAAGGCTGATAGACCGAAAGATCGTGGATAGCCTGGCGCGAGTGTAAGTGACGTTCAATTTGATCGGGTACGGCTCACCTTCAAGCCATCGCTCGCCGAGCCCTTTTTGCCTTCTTTGCCCAACTCTCCTTCGATGCCGCGTCGGAGAGCGAATACGATGCGGGGTGCTGCCTTTTCCAGGATGCCAGCAGGAAGACGCTGCGTCTGCAGCAGCCAGATGGATAGCGCGTATGTCTTGCGAGCATTGGGTGTTGGTAGATCGTCAGCGAGAGGAATCGCCAGAACCTGCGTGAGGATCGCGCGTAGCTGCAGAACTGGGGGAGGGTAATTAGCCTCAGATCGTCGGAAGTGGGAGTGTAGCTCACCGGAGAATACGTTCGAGACAGCAGGAAGGGTAAAGACGACGGCGAGAAGCTTGATGGTAGAGTGGCACGTCGTGCAAAGATCTCTGCCGTATCTTGCTTTTTTCGCCGTCGTCCCTTTCTTCTTCTTCTTGGGGCTGCTCTTTGGCGATGGGAGCACCACCGGTTGTTCTCTCAGACACGCTTCTTCCTCTCTATCCTCCGGGGTTTGGTCATGATCCATCGTCTCGGGGTCAACCAAGCACCGTCCCAAATCACGGACAATGGCCTCTTCCAACGCGACTCTATTCTTGCGGAGGGGCTCGAGAAGGGGATATGACGCGTCGGAATCGGTGGTCAGCGTGATGTGGGCTCGGAGACGCGCCGCGAGCAGGGAGTAAGCGCGAATGAGCGCGTCCAGCGACGCGGCGGGGTCGATTATCGTCGTCACTGGCGATGAGAGATACGTCGGGTCAAACTTGGGCTGCGACGGCTCTGGTGTCGTCTCTCTCTGGAACTCGTTGATAAAAGGAAGGAGGGGCTCCGACCGCTTCTTGAGAATCGATTTTGCGGGCACTCGGAGGCTGGTGGGCACGCTAGCGAGGGGTGGCATCTGAGGAGTAGGGTTGATAGTGCGGTATTGGTTGTGCGGCGACCATATAACGTGAGTTTTCGAGGACGGGACGCGGTTCTCCTTCTCTCTGTGGCCGGTACTGGGCGGGGTGGGGAGACTCATTGGCGAGCAAGAAGGGTGGATATGAGGGACAGCAGAGGTGGGAAGAGTCGATAGCGTGCGGTAGCACTGGAAAGAGGCCGCGAGTGGGGAAGAGGTCGCGTCTGGAGAGAGGAGTGTCACTTGTCACAGCGTTACTTGGCGCTGTGACTCGACGCGTCGTTAAACGAAAACAAGACAATACAGCGCCTGATTGCATCACGTTTACGGTTTCTTTGGTCTCAATCTGGTCTCACGATTCTCGGAGCATCTCCCATTTCTCAGTCTGCTTCAAATTCAACAATCCTGCAGCAACAGAAATGATACGATTCATCCCTCTTCAAGCTGAATCGGAAAAATCACACCCTCTTTTTTCGAACTGGCTGGCAACTGGGCACTGAGCGGCCGTGGCGCTCATATCTCAGAGCAGGCTGACCGGCCGTGGCGCTTATCGCGATTTATGGACTACTGTCATTTAACAATGCCGCAAGAGACAGTCGACTAAGGTCCATTTCATAAGAGAGGTAAATGCGCCAGTGGGGAGAATTCGCCGCTGGACACAGGCGCACACGACTCTGACGACGATGGGATGGAACCAGTCCACTTATGCTCGCCGCTTTCATCCACCCCGGGCGAACTACGAGGCGATTGCTTATCGAGATCATGGATCGTAAGACAATCAATTGGAGCTTGAAAGTTGAAACCCCTTTGCTAACCTGGTGCATCCTTTAGGGATCCGAGTCTGACGTACCCGAGTACGGGGATGCTGGGCGAGCCATCCTCTGGACTCGGATGGTGAAGTCCTTTTCCACTGGTGAAACTGTGCCTTGAAGAACGCCCGTCGTATCTGACGGTGCCGCGTCAAACAGCGAAAACGCCTCCGGTCGTCAGATTTCCGGGCCCGGCAATAAATCTCCGGGAAGGCGTTGATATCCGCTTCGTAGACGTACTCGTACCGTCACAAAGCACTTCGAGCCAACGCTGCACGACCCATAGTCGCCACCGTATCCTGAAAATAAAGATAACCTCGCAGGACGATCGATTCCCAAGATTATTGGGGCAACGATTCCGGTTCTGCCAGCGGGCATTTTTCTCAGAACGCGCAAAACATCGTCGGCCTTGAACGGCCTTATACAAGCTTCACCTCGTGTCCGATGCTCATTAACTGAAAGAAGGCGCTGAGCTGCCAAAGTTAATGTACTCAGCCTTCAAACTCCACGAAGGCAGCGGATGCCGCCGCTTCGCAAAGATGACACCGAAGGTACGACGGTAAAGTTTGAGGGCTGAACACATGTTGGATCTCAGCGGCCTCTTTTCACCGATCCACACCCACTGCCGGTCGAGATAATGTATAAAGGCGCTGCCAACCATCCAGGGTCTTCACTCCGCCTCTCGCCTCTTTCCCCACTTCGTCCTTCGTCCTAATTCTCCTCGCGCACTAATCCACCCTCGCGCACTAGTCATGACCTCGACGTCGACCCTCACATTGTTCTTCCTCGCATTCTTCGCCATCTTTTCCCTCGTCGCCTCCGCTCCGGCCCCTTCACCGCGCGACGTATTCTCCCCACCTGTGCTCTATCCCGGCAACGGTACGGTCTGGCGGATCGGCCACATCTACAACGTCACCTGGGATTTGAAGGGTGCTCCGACACAAATCACAAACAGCATCGGCATGATAGTCCTGGTGAAGAACCATTTGATGATAGACTTGGGTACGCTCCTCCCTTGTTGGCCCCATCGTTATTTACTCATCCCCCATCTTTTCAGAGCACCCGTTGGCCAAGGGCTTCGACATAAGGGTAGCCCGCCACGAAATAACTGTCCCCAAAGTCGAGCCTGGCCACGATTACCAGATTTTAGGTGCGCTTCCCCTCTAGTTATGTCAGTCATAGTTGCTCATAATTTTCCAGTCTTTGGTGATTCAGGCAACACCGGTGCAAAGTTTACGATCACCAAGTGAACTCACCGCCCTGCATGTACTCCTTCCCGCATCGAATCTACCACCATGAATGTATCACGAACCATCAACAAATCAACAAAACTAATATCTACATGGACCCTGTTTGTAATCCGTTCACAGAAGTCGCGTTCTTGTTGGACTGCCCTATTCGCCTTTTGTACTACCACTCCATACTAGTGTATAACATACTATAATCGAACCCATGCACACCTATGTTTGTCGCGCCCAAGGCGCCCGAAGAATATTGATAGCTCAGCTGATAGCTCCGCGCCCAAGCGCATTCTTATCATCCAAGCTCCGACGTGACGCTTACCCCACGGGACCGAATCCACAGCTTGCGAGACCATTTTGCCATCGTCTGGATAGCCCTTCCTCCCCGGGATTTCTAGACAATCTGCTGGCGGCCTAACCTCCCCATATTCGCGTTGGAAGTTATATCATAATATATGTGCTGGTGTTTGTGCTCCATTTTGGGACACGCGACTGCTCACGTGTGATGATATGTTTGATTGCACTGTGCTTCTTCTCTGATGCGAACTGATGCCCCATGATACCCTGTCTCAGCTTGTCTTCCTATTTAAGCGATGTTCTGCATGAGAGTCGGGGTGAGCTGACTTCTGCCTCCTACCTCTGTTCAAGGAGTCCTCTGCCATGTTCCACCTTACGATTTCATGCCTTTTCTTTTTTTCCCTCTCCGTTCTCGCAGCGCCGTTGGATAGCCGGACGGTATTCGACCCTCCTATCATTTCCCCAAACGCAAACACTGTCTGGAAGGCTGGGCAGGTTGAGACTGTTACGTGGCAAGTGCATTTGCTTTTAGCATTCCCTCCTCGTCTCACTTGCTTTCAGGAATGCTTCGGGGATACCAGCAGGTATATCGCAGCGTTTCGACACCTTCAGCTCAATCATCTAACTCCAATGCAGGTTCAACTGGCCAGATCGTACTTGGTTTTCTGACGTCGGACAGCGAAAACCTTTGTGAGTGAAAGGAGTATTTCACTGAGGAACGATTGCTTATCGGGGCTCAGCGAATTCTTCTTTGGCGTCTGGTTTCGATCTCACAGACGGCAAGGTTGACATTACAGTTCCATCTGTTGTGACGAGGACGAACTACATAATCGTGCTCTTCGGGGACAGTGGTATGTTGCAGTCATCTCTTCACGGTCTCCTTGTTAAACCGACCATCTTCCTAGGGAACCGCAGTCCAGAATTCACCATTCAAGGATCGGGCTCCTCATCCGTTTCCTCGGGTGCATCGTCCGCCTCTTCTGGCCCTGCGTCCGCCTCCTCTGGGCCCTCGTCTAACAATGGTGCTGCAAGTCCTCCGTCGTCGCCGGGGTCTGTCGAGTCTCAAACCGAGATTCTCTCGGTAACTCCCAGTCCTCCCATCGCGACTGCTTCGTCTTCTGCACCACTCTCGACGCCCACGGCCCCATCTTCGGGACCCTCTTCCTCGTCGGCTTCATTGCCGACATCCTCATCACCGACGTCGTCTCCTGCCGGCGTTACGGCCCCTTCTCCTTCGCCCAGCAATAACGCTGGGTTGAGCATGATCAACCTCAAGAACTACCAGGTTCTGATGCCTGCTGTAGCCCTCCTGCTTTTCATCTAAGCAGTGGCCTCGCGAGTATTCATTTCCCCACGCCGGATTATTTGGACCAATTGTACCAAGGATTTTATGCCTTAGCCCATCTACTCATCACGGATCTCATGTATTACAAGAAACATTTCCTTTTATTCAAAACACACGCTCGGATTGACAAACCAGGTCCTTTTAATAATGCACCTCCGTCAGGCGTCCGCCGCAACCAGCATGAATGTTCCGGCAATCGGGTTCCCCAGGTCAACAGCGGCCGCGAACTGGCTAATGTTGAAAAGGGAGACGGATGTTGATGCGTTGACCAAGGTCTGCGTCGCAAATTCAGGAGACTGATTGAAGAGCAGGAACGTATAGCTTCAGTAGCGCGGGTGTTCAGAAATACGAAACCGTGCGAAGGTGAAGTTCCAACTTACCGGTGAGCATCAGAACCAGCAGGCGGCGTGGGCTGGCGGAATTCCGATACCGCGGGCGTGGAATTGACGAGAAGACCACCTTGGTTGACGAAGTTCCCGCCAAGGAAGTGGCGGATTTGCGCGCTGGTGGGAGCTTGCGGCGTGGGAGCGTCGGGATCCACCGCCGCAATCACGAACGGTCCAGGGCCAACGTTTCCTACCACGTGGAACGTCGGCGGGCCAGCGGTGTCTGCGCAGCAAATTGCAATGGTCACCTTCTCAGGCTTCCCCGATGTATCGCGTGCACTCACCATTCCGGGGAACCTGAATTCCCGCGTGGAGTGTGATGGGCGGGCCGGTCGTCTGGGGGAGGGAGACTTCGAGCAGAGCGGTAGGCTTGAAGACGATAGTCAAGTTTGCTGGGAGCTAGGGAGACGCTCAGCATTAATGGACGGCTATGCTGGCAAACGTGTCGCATACGTTGGCTGCGGTGAATGCTTTCTCCACGGCCGGGATGGAAACATCTTGGCCAACGGCGGCGATAACAAATGCGAAAAGGGATGCAAGACGCGACAAATACATGGTCGAGAAATCGAGAAGATCTCCTTGGATTCTGCTTTATATGCAAGTCCGGCTGGATATATCATCCGCGTCGCTGGGAAGGAGACGCGAAACCATGTGGTACTGGCCACAGAATAGCAGGCTTGTGAGAGGGTGGGACTAGAGCAGTCCAGCAACTAGTTTTTTCCAAACTGTACGTCTTCTGATTGGCTGAAATTTGTGGAGCAGCCAATCAGAGTTGATACAAACCAAATTTTAGTTTTTGCTGGACTGCTCTACTATGAGAAATCCTAGGAAGCGACTCGGGTCGACGATTGGATATTAATAAGCTGCCAAGGACTCGCGAGTGCTAAGTGTGTATGTAGTCTTGTGTTAAACATGTGGAGTTGCGCATGCGACGAAGTTGTGACGACGATTGAAGGACGCTCCCATTTCGACGCGAGTGCTAAGCATGTAGTCTTGTGTTAAACATGTGGAGTTGCGCATGCGACGAAGTTGTGACGACGATTGAAGGACGCTCCCATTTCGACGCGAGTGCTAAGCATGTAGTCTTGTGTTAAACATGTGGAGTTGCGCATGCGACGAAGTTGTGACGACGATTGAAGGACGCTCCCATTTCGACGAAGACCCGTGGTCAAGCCATTACAAGCGTTAGACCTTAAGGATCTTCACGGAAACTGGACGTTGACATACGAGAACGAGAGAACACGAGAGTTGACTGTTGTGGTTGGGAGCAAGATGCCATAGAGGCCTGCTTGAAATCATCGTAATCAGAAAACATACAAAGCGTGATTATAGTGGCTACGTGAAACAACATAATGACTACCTGAGTCGTCTAATCGTGAATAAACCAAAAACGAACAAGGTGAGTACCGATACAGGGCATTGCTATCTTTCACATTTGGCGGAGTCGTCTAATATTTGTGTGACACCCGCTGACCGCAGACTTGAGAACCGAGAGAAATTCTATGGGGGGCATGGGAGGGATGGGTCGTGTCGGCGTTCATGGCGACCAGCCAGCAGCCATGAAATTCCATGAAATGGTGATTTCGCCAGTGCTGAGTGCCGCAATTTGCTCGAAAAGTCCAGGGGACATGTCTACGAGCGTATAGCGTCAGCATTCGACGCGTTACGGTCAAAGGGGACGCGTACCGAGGGAGGACGTGTCGCATGATTCGCAACTGTCGCGTGTTTTACCGAACGCTTGGTGGCCGTTAGCGGTGTTTGTGATGCTGACCCACTAAAATCATCCCGCGGTTAGTTCAGGCAATGTAGGTGGAAAGGCAGTCGACTTGCCTGGTTGCAGTTGCCTCCACCATTGGCATCGTATCGCGCCTTGGAAATGGCGACGATCGGGCTGGAGTCGCTGTCCCAATACCCACAGTTGCCTTCGCTTCCACTGGGGTAATACCACGTTCCCTGGACAAAGAAGACGCGTCAATAAACGCGTCGCGGGGACAAACAGTGCCAAGACGTACTCTGCCGACGTGGGTGATGCGCTTGTCCAGTTCTGTGGTGAGAGTGGCGTTGCCCTGCTGCAGAGGTGCAGCGAGAGTGAGGACAATGCAGAACAAGAGGGCGAAGAGGACGGCGGTGCGGGACATGGTGTGGAGGCGCGTTGGTCAGGGAGGGGGTGGGTGATGAAGTCAGTGGGGGAACTGGCACGAAGAAAAGGACTCGTCGCAGCGTGCTTTTATATTCGGAGGTGTGCGGGCTTATGAAATTTTTGAAAAAAGGCACACGCGTGTCGGCTCGGAGAAACAAATTGCATTTGCACCCCGAAATTGAAATGCCGAGGACCCTAAAAGAGTCAGTGCCTTGCATGACGACGCGGCGCGGGGAGCTCCATTCCCGCATGGCGATGATGGACGAAAATTTCAAGGGCAGAATAATGTCCCATAAGATAATGATCTCGAGTCAAGCTGGCAGACGAAATTGCCCCAAGTACGCAGAGATTAAGACTTTTCAAGGATTCCGCGGCGTTGCAGGTATGCTGGCGTCTAAGGCGTCCGAACTCGATGACTGTCCAAAGATGGAAGGAGTGACAATGTCACAGTGTGAGGTAACGCGTTTGATGGCCTATTTTGGGTGTGTACATGTTACCGATCCTCACCGATCCGCACCCTTTCAGCGTTTCGTTTGTTCATTGCACCGTCGCCGTTGGGAGGCAAGACATTGGCAACGCGACGTGCAACCTCCTTTGTGCCTGTCCACTTTTCGGTGTCAGGCAAAGAGAGAAAAAATGGCTGCTATTCGCATGCTTTGCTTTACTCTCGTTTTCTCCCCGGTCCGCTCAATGGTCCGCTGGTACGTACTCCTTCCGCTCTTTCAGCATGGCCGACGGTATCCGCTTCGCTGGATTCTGAACCAGTTCCGACCTATTTGGAAGAAGATGAAATTTATTGCACTAGCTGTGTCCTTTTTTGCCCTGGACTCCCGCTTCGCCTTCTAGTTCAGCCTTCAGTGGCCTCCGAGTCCACGGCCGTCTAACGCCCTTCTTGGCTTGTATATGTAACGCCGGTGAGTCCAGGTGGCTGTCACCTGGATCATTTACATTGGGCGCTTTCGTCTGTCTGTCGCCTTTCACGATGGCCGCTGGCTGGGGTAACCAAGGTCACTGCCTGACAGTGCGCAGTCCGTTCAGGGACGCATTTCGTGAGATTATTTGAACCTCATTTGAACCTCATTGTTCCCTTGCTTTCGGGATTTATCAGTCTTGATCGGGGTGAACGGGTTTCCCTAAAAATTCCGAATGTTCAATGTTGCGGTTCATGCGGACTCGAACACCCCGCTGCCTCATGGCCCCCGCGCTACATATCTCATGTCCTGCAAGCTTCAAGTTGTGAAAAAAAGAAGACAACGGGAAACAAAAATACAAAGCCTGAGAAATTTAGACTGAGGCGGATCATCCCATTAGTATGACGTAACTGATCCTCTGCTGTCCCCTCATCCGAATCGAATCGATTCCCATCCGTTGAGCTCATATACGCAGAGCTTTGCTGCCATGTCGGGACAGAAGTTCGGGGAGGCCTTACCAGTAATTGCTGCACAATGCGTACGCTGGAACGATGGCTTACATCGGTTGTTCCAGGACCAAGTTGAACGCATATCATCCTTGTTTGAAGCGCACCTCCAGCTTCTCGTTGAGGTAAACCTGCCATGGCTTTCATTCGCGCCCAGATTCCGACTGCCCAAATGGCTAGGTTCGGGAGATCTACCGAGACCGGGCTGCTTTAGAACGTGAATATGCTACGAAGCTTCAAGTTCTGACTAAACGAGCCACTGAGAAGAGAGCTAAGCTGGTCACCTCGCTTGTTGTCGGAGAGGAACCGACAAAAGCTTCATCTGAAGCTACCTTTTCGCAAAAGTAACCATTCTCCACAAAACACGCTGCATTCTCATGGGATTCCAGCACTCTTAATGCCGCATTCAATGAAATTATCTCTTCTATGTCGAGCACGGCCCAGGATCACGTAAATCTTGCCGATGCTTTGGGCACGCAAGTGGTGGACGTTCTTAAGGGCGTTGAGCGGAAACAAGATGAATTGAAGAAGAAGGTGGAATCGAGTGTGCACCATGCGCTTCAACCAACTAACATTGGGCGGCATCTAGGAAATGGCCTTCTTCCAGCGGCTGCTTACCGAGAGGGATCGCGCGTATGCTGACCGCCTCAAGGTCTGTTCATAGGACTGTCCCGCTTCCTTCATTATCTGATTTGGTTCATTCAGGCCAAGCAGAAGGTAACCCATGCCTTGTGCAATGTCAGGAGGTCCCAACCGCATTTCTTAGTACGACGAAGAATGTTCCGAGGTCGAGTCTGTTCGCCAGAAGCAGGTAGGGTTCCCACATTCACCGGTGTGCGATATGGACCTTCATGGAGAGATTAGACTCGCGCCAGCGACGACCGCCATGCAGAGAGAGCTGCAAAACAGGCGGACCAGCAGCGAATAGACATGCTCAACAGCAAGAAGTAAGCCCCGAGCATTATTTCATCGTCTTTGGTATTTATACTTCCCAAGCGTGTATCTGATCTCAACCGCCATCGCAAACAACGTGAAGGCCAAGTTCTACAGCGAAGATTTGCCAGCGCTTGAAGATGTGCGCTACAACACACTACCGTTCATCTCTTCGGAACTTGACACATTGCCACTTTTTTTTTTAGCAATATCGTGCGTACTTCTTCCCGACACACCCTTTTCGCCGTTTAACTAAAAGGATTTAGAAATTATCCAAAGTCGGCTCGTCACTAGATTCGCAGCGATTCTGAGCCATTCGGTAGCTCTGCACATGAAGCACCTGGAAGACCTCAAGGCTCGCCAAGCGGGTGTCGAAGCAGCGCTAGGCCAGGTGGACCCCTCCCGGGACCAAGATATCTTCATCGAGCATAATATCCGGCCATTCAAGCCTCCTAACGATTGGACCTTCGAGCCATGCGTTAATCACTACGACACGGCAAGTTTCTCGCTCCGACTCTACGCATCTACCTCGCGGACTGATCCACATCAATTAATTAGGACGCCATGAGCGTCGAACCTGCTCCGAAAGTGTTCTTGCAAAATAAATTGAACCGGACTCGGACGAAGCTGCAAGAGTTGGGTCCTTTAATGGACGGTAAACGTACGTAAGGTGCTGGGGCGATGGATTGCCATGTATATAACGTTGGAATAGGTAGAGAGCAGGATCAGCTCTCATCCCTATTCGTGGCATACGATGCCGACCACTCGCTGGGGAACACCGAGGATATATCTGAGGCAAGTTGTTATCTATCCGTTCCGCTACGTGCATCACACTAAATGAGGAGTCTTTCAGACTTATCTCGACGCTAACCATCAAGTGATTTCATATGCCACATCAGAACGCATTCTGAAGACGGAGGTGGAGGTCATTTCTGCTGCTATTGGCGGTAAGCACAGCGTGTTCGATATCAGGCTTTCGATTAATCAATTTAATAGATGACGAGGGCGAACAGTACCCGCACTCCTTCAAGAGCTCGTCGTTCTCCATCCCGACCCAATGTGGATACTGCAAGGTACCTGCTGTCTTGAACTAGCTCCCGCGACGCTATTAATCTCGGGCGCAGTCATCTATTTGGGGACTGAGTAAGCAGGGGAAGACGTGCAGAGCGTGCAACCTCTCCGTGCACTCCAAATGCGAACTGAAGGTCTGAATAAGCCTAATGGTCTTGTTTGCGCTCTGATTTAGATAACTCCAGGTCCCCGCGGACTGCAAGCATTCGGAGGGAGGGCGCAAGTCGTCTTCCATATCACGGAGCTCTACTACAGCGTCCAAGACTGGCATCAATCGCGGTAAGTTGTGGTCGACGATCCTGCCCCTGGTGCTTATCGCCCTCCAGCGGCCCCTCCGACGCCATCCGCATTTGCGCAGTCCGTGGCGGAGGAACCGTACGAAGAGTCGTACCAGCCTGCCCGCATGCTCTTCGACTTCGCCCCGACGTCAGAGTTCGAGCTGCAAGTCGCCGGTGCGTGCATGCTGGTGACCTTCATACCTGCTGTTAATTGACACTTCTCCATCGCAGAGGGGACGTCCGTGCACGTACTTGAGCCGGATGATGGGTCGGGGTGGGTTAAAGTATCCGACGGACAGAGCGCGGGACTCGTTCCCGCGTCGTACCTCGAGTATGACGACGCTGCGTCCGTGGCCGGAGGTGGCTCCGAGGAAGGGTCGGGGCAGTACGGTCGGTGTCCATCTCGAGTGATAGGCAGATCGGACGTTTAGTTCATTCTACACAGTGCGAGGGCTCTACTCGTACGAGGCGCGCGGTGCTGACGAGCTCGGTCTTGATGAGGGTGAGCTTGTCGAGCTGACCAGCGGTCCTAACGGTGGTCAGCATTATGGGGATGGCTGGTGGGAAGGTACATACACGTCGGCGCAACCTGGACGGACCAAATTGACAGGATATGCATTGCAGGTATCAATTCGGCTGGTCAGAAGGGTATATTCCCGAGCAACTACGTGCGTCGCTCACTGTCCTGTCCATTCTTCCTCAATACTTACTTGGCGTCCAGGTGGAGATGGCTTGATATCGTTATCCATAATTACACTACACTATGTACTCTTACACCGTCCCGAATTCATCCAAAATCGTACAAATGCATTGCACCCTACTATCGCCCCCCTACTAATGTTGGTCGAAGATATGGTGCGTTGCCCATCACCTGGTAGGATGATGAAGGGAGCGACGACGGCAGACCGTTCGTCATACCCATGTTGACACCATTTTGATTCGACCCGGGGCCTGGTGTCTGGTTGTGGGTCTCGCGCGCCACGCTGCGATCCTCCCGCTCCGCAATCGTCGCGCCGCCCCGCCCGGGGTCGCCCATCATGCCGTTCGTCACGGTCTGCCCCAGCCCGTACAGCTTGCCGGAGTACTCCGCGTCGTCGACTTGGTCGTGGAAGTAAATCTCACGCATCTTGAAGAACGTCGAGGCTGTCAAGAGCGAGTCCGACCCCGCTTGGTGCGACGGCCCGATTCGCAAGACCTGCAAAACGGTACCAGCCTACCGTCAGCAGCGGAAATGAAGATGGCGACAATACTGCGTACCCCGAGGTCGTCTGCGACTTGTTGTAGCCCCCCTTTGAGGTTGCTCGCCGCACGCATCATGTATTTGATGTCGTACACCGTCGGGAACCACGTCTGAAGGAGCTCAAAGAATTCTTCCTCGGTCGTGGGAAGGGAGGCAGCGGTGAGGAGTTTGACGAAATAGCCAAAGTCGTAACCGCTGTGCAAAGGTGAGCCATCGAATGACATGGTAAGCCCTGCAAACACGACGCGCCTGTGAAACGATATCCACTTTGTCTCTTCCGCCAAGACCATCCCCGACGTGATCATGAGCTCCGCAAAGTCATTTGGAGCGATACCAATCTCGTCGTGTCGTTGGAAGTCGATTCCGGACTTTTGAAGCAAGTCTATTGAATCTGGCGCGTACATGTCTTCGCTGGGGACGCTTGTGAGCAGTAGATAAAGGAACAAAAGCGCCATGGAACGCACTTTATGCTGAAACGAAAGTTGAACTGCCAGGTGGACGCCTCGGGTGGAAAGTTTCCGTTCTCATCCGCGAGCGTGATGCCAACTTGGATGATCTTGAGCAGGTCAACGTTGCAGCGCATCGTCTGGTAGTGGTAGTCGGAAGAGGTCTTGAAGTTGCCCATGGGACGCGCAACGACCCCGGGAAATTCTGTATCCTGAGACGCGAGTAAGCCTCACTGCGAAGGTTGCACCGAGGAGACACAAGGCACCATTGCAACGTAGGGATAGTTCTCGATGAGGTCTCGGATGAGGCGCATCTCGGACTCGAGATTGGGTGCCCATACTTCTCGTATCCGCGCCATACAGGTCTGACCGCCGCAGACTTGCCGCAGACAGTGAGAGTGGCAAACCAAGAGTGATTGATTGGTAAGCATCGGGGACGCGACTTGAACTGAACCACGATATCGACTCCCTCAGTCATCTGTTCTCAACAAGGCCCAGCCATATCTTCAGATACATACAACCGCGTTTGTCGAGGGCCTTTGAAGGCCGCTGCGAGTACAAATACATGCACATGTCTATCACTGGTTGGCGCCATCGTCCAGTTCGTCGTCTGAATTGTCCGGCCACTCCCATAATTCACTTTTGCCATAGTTAAAACCTGAGAACGCCCCGCGGAGGCTTAAGGCAAGAAACAGGGGTCTCACAAGCGTTGGTAAGCAAGTTTCGTGACTGCATCCAAGCTGGCTCCCGTCCGTAACCTCGAATCTCATGCAGTATTTCAAGGGCCATCGAGGGCCGCTGCGAGCACTCTCGTCCAAATACATCCATATGTCTACTCCTCGTCGATGTTATCGCCGAAATCGTCGTCCGAATCGTCCTCTGGGATCCACAATGGAGTTTTGCCGTCCCACCTCGGGAGGTCTGACCCAACGTTGGGATAAACGAATCTTGGGGCGGGATTAACGTTTCGCAGCTCCGGCTCCTTCGGCGGTTTCCCCGATTCGCTGGTGGGCTGGGTGTCGGTGTCGCGCGACGTGGAGGTATTCACAGAAGCGGCGGAGCTGGCGTTCGAGTTGTCGGAATGCTCCTTTTGACACGACGCCTTGCTTTGGTCACTGAGGGTGAGGTCGCGGAGACCGAGCGTCTCGTCGGCTGTGTGTCCCTTCTGGGTGTCTTTCCTGCCAACTTTGGCGGGTTTCTCATCGTTGCTCCTGTGGACATTTTAGACTCACTGAGATGGCTCAGAGGAACACGAACATGATGCCTTCGAAGAATGAAAACCTGAACGTTGTTTCGGAGTTCTGGACGCGACCGAAAAATAGGGGCCAAGTGTTGGTAAGCAGGATTCGTGACTTGATTTACTGCGTTTTGGCAACACATTTATTATTCGCTTGAGGGCCAATTTGAGGTACAATCCGGGTACTCGTTAAAATGCGTCATTATTCATGCAACATGCATATGTATACTACTCGTCCCATTCGTCATCCGAGATGTCCTCTTGGTCCTCATAGTTCCACAAGGGACTTATGCCGTCCCACCTCGGGATTTTTGACAATGGGAGAGTTGTTGGGCGCTTCGGCCTCTTCGGCGCCTTCCCCCATTCGCTGGACGGGGACTGGGCGTCAGAGTCGCGCGACTTGGAGGTATTCTCCGAGGCGGACGCGTTTGCGGAACTGAGGTTCGAGTTGTCGAGATGCTTTTCTTGACCCGAAGCCGCACTTTGGTCACTGAGGGTGAGATCGCGGAGGCCGAGCGTCTCGTCGCCTGTGTGTCCCTTCAAGTCATCGCTGGCGTCTTTCTTGCCAACGCTGACGCGTTTCTCATCGTTGCTCCTGTGTACAATTATACACACCGGAATGACTTTGGTGGACAGAGAACACACATGCTGTCTTGGGGTACGAGCGTTGGTTGCGCTGAAGGGTGACCGACTTGTTGAAGTTGTTTCAACGGAGCGCGAGAATCAAGCGAGAATAGGGGCTTCGGAAGCAGTCTCACCAGCGATCAATTGGTAAGCAGGCCTAGGCTGACTTCAAACCACCAACCTCCACCAACATCGACCTCAGAATTCCATTCAAGCGCCAAAGAGCACCCTTTCCTCTGGTCATTCTCTCCTGCTTCCTCGTTCTCTTCTCGTGCAAGCAAACATCTCGAAAAAAAATACTCGAAAAGAATGAAGGACTCGGGGACAATCTTCTCAAGAGTCAATGCTACTTATCGTGTTGCTTGAAGTCACTCCATACCGAGCCGGTACACAGTCACGCCGCAGGTATGCAATATGAGCATCCACGCACTACCACGACCTAACGCAACCTCAATGAAACTCCAAGTTCAAAGGTATTCCTTTCGAGTGTAAACTTGGTGGCGGTATGTCATTCAGCACGTTTGTGGAAAGAGAAACGATACGGTAAAACCTGAGCAGTGCAGCTGCTCGCCGAACACAGGCAGGTCAGGGTTGATCCAAGTTCAAAGGCGCCTCTTAAACAGCTACCTATCTTCCTGACTCAAACTGCTACGGCTTTCAGTCGCTTACCCAGGGTTCAACTTATTTACCGGAGGGTTTCTCTCCAGTTCAACTTGGCGCATTGATCCGCCCTTGAACGTACCAACGCCGGGAAGTCGGATCATCCAATATCATTCTCAACTCGAACCCAAAATCAACCAACCATCCTTGAACCAGGCTTTGACGTTTATTAACACTGGGTTTCTAAGGATTGGCTATATTTACTGGTGTGTCGGCCTGCAATATCTTTACCTAAACGCTCTTTACTCCCGACTCCCCGATTCATCTTTCGGTGGCCTTTCTATCAGACGACTTTGGGTCTTTCAAACTCCGATTTCACCGTTCTCTGGTGCCAAATTTCTGGGCATTCCGTGCTTGAACTTCGGGCTGACGTGGATCACTTGAGTTAGCGGCATCCCTATTTGACTCTTCCGCTGGACTACGGGTGATAAAATAAACCTCAACTCGGGTCTGCGGGACGACAATTTCAGGATGAATCCACTCGTTGATCAGAAGGAAGCCGTCGGTCTCAGTCGTCCTCCCCTTGGAACACCGGGAATTCCGCTGCACCGCTGGCCTGTAGTACCCAGGTACGTTCGGTGTGGCAGATTTTTGTTCGCTGCTTCCATCTACATGTCTATGGTCAGCGGCCGAGTGATTGGCCGGAGATTTATAAGTAGCAGCCCAGTTCAGCAAGATCAACGGACTGAGCAATGTTCTCCGCCGATGGAAATTAGGTTCTCGCCGTAGAACTTTCTTCTGCGAATTCCATCTCCTCACGGAACGGTCAACTGTTGAACATACAGCGGCGGTCTTTGGGTTATTCAATGGGTACGCACCTCCAACGCCACCAATGATAGCTGTCTTCCTCTTTTGTATTCCTGTGGTATTGGACAGGGATCATGCTGGAAAAATGTTCTTCTCAGTTCAATCGCAGTTTATGAGAGACCGGGACAGCCGGATATCGCTCGCAATTTTTGCTTGTCCTACTTAACGTTATTCCACTGCGTATTTTAAAAGACCAAATGACCGCTTTCCCCACACGCGGGCGTTCCTCCCGTGTTGATAGGACTGGTCCCCGAGGCCAACGTGGGAAGGAGGCCGCATATGTCGTCCAAATCGTCTTTTTGGGAAGTCGGCAAATTAACCCGTATGGTAGTCTCCCTCTCAGACCAAACGATGAGCTCGAAATCCAGCTGGTTCAAAGTGCGCCAGGACATTGCTGAGCCTCAAAATGTCGAAAGAAGTACCGGTGGAGAGCCCGCAGAGCTGTATCCATGGCTTTTTTAACCGCGAGTCCGGGATTCCGCTGTTGTCGGGTATTCTCGAGCTTATAGATGCTAAACGTCTGGTGCCTGATAACTCTCGCGGACGCAGTCGCAAACAACTCTTACCTTGCTTCCTGCCCCAACAATGCTTGGGAGTGCCCTCAACTTCCCTGCCCACGACCTGCTCGACGATCGTCCTCCAAAGCGTCCCCGCAATGCCGACCCTCCGCCTCCGACCCCAGACAAGGACAAGAGCCGTCGTTTGAGGTGGAATCTGTCACGTTCCTGTGTAACTGGTCGTTAACTAGTTGAACAGCTGCCGAGAATGTAGGAGATTGAAGCTAAAGGTGTGTCTGTCTACGTCCTTGCAGCACCCAATTGACGCGTCGCAAGTGTGACCGTGTGTTTCCGTGCCAGGTGAGTCGTCTGTGCAGACGTGGGCTGCGCTGACATGCTTCTAGAGCTGCTGCAAACGAGGGTGTGCCGAAATATGTCCAGAGGGTCAGCCCGTCTTCGAAAATGCCGTTAAATCTCCCGCCTAAATCAATCAATAACTCAGGTGCACTGCAAAGCGGCCGCGGCTCGCGCTTTATCCTCGCGAATACCGAACAGCTGCACGAAAAGATTACACAATTGAGCGATCGTGTCCGTCAACTCGAAGACGGGCTCGAGTCTTTTTCTGCCGAACACCCGCTCCTGGACCCCGAACTTCGGCGTATCAAGACCTCCCAAGAGCTCTATATACCGCCGAATAACTCTGCCTTGACGTCCGATGCTGCGTCTGCCCCCGTTGTAGCGCCCGACATCCTGCAACTATCTGTTACCTTTCCATTTCCGTGGTCCGTAGACCTCAAGATCCGACAGCGTATCCGCGACGCTCTCCCTCCGCGTGCTGAAGCCCAGGCTCTATGCGAGGAGGCGCGCCGAAATGCTCTTTGGCAGCACGTATTTTCCTTTCCGATTTCTTCGTGCAACTGATAGTCGCTGCAGATACAACCTCGACCCCTCACGAACTTTCATCGATTTGCTCATACACAGTGTCTACACGACGCCACTCCCAGAGCTATCTCCCCGCCGGCTGGCCCTACTGCTGATGGTTCTGTCCATTGGCTCTCTTGTCGACCTCTCACGACCCCTCGGCTCCCTCCATGGCGAGGCGTACCACCATCTCGCGCGCGCGGCCGTGTGCGAAATCCCGCTCATGGAGGAGCCCGACTTTGATGAGCTTCACGCTCTTTTCTTCATGATTTGGTATCACCTTGTCTTCTCCGACAACCGCAAGGCTGTGGGGTATGGATCCTTTCCCTTCACAGTCACGTAGTGTAACCTTCAATCCAGATATGCTTGGAATCTGATGGGATTCGTAGCGAAACTGGCGCAGGGGGTAAGCCTTCTGTTTTATACCGCGGTCCTGTGCATGGTGTTAACTGTCAACAACAGCTCGGCCTTCGTGGGTCTATTTTTCTTGGAATTCCGACTTGCTTCTCAGATATTAAGCCCAGACCGTGACGGTTCCCGCCTCAAGGTGATTCCGGAAGAGTACGAGCGGCGGCGCGCAATATTTTGGGTGGGTTACACTGTCTTGCCGGAGACAGTGACTTACATTCTACTAGGAGCTGCTCAACTTGGATTGCCGTATGGTCCGTGCCCGGGATACTTGTCGAGTCCATTAGTCTTATGGATCGCTTTGCAGAGTCTGTCGCTCGGTCGTCCCCCATCTCTCTCACTCTCTCACGTCGACACCAAGCCACCTGCGTATACGGAGAGCACACATGTCCCCAAGGACGAGATTCTGTGTGCGCCTTATCTTTCCGCATTCCAAAGCAGTCATCGTAACATGTTCTCTCTTTCAGACCACGAGTGGAAGAACACATTCTTCATCGAATGCCTCTCACCAATCTTGGAGGCAGTCGCCGCGGTATCGCCGCCCGAGTACAAGGAATTGTTGGCGCTTGATACGCAAGCGCGGGATTTCCATCCACCAGCGGCACTCGCTGACTCTGGTGCGACTGCACGCTTTCTCGTTATGCAGCGCGCCCTAGTGGCGTCTGGGCGTGATATCGGTCGGTTGAGGTGGTTCAGGCTAAACCGTTCGTTACTCATCGGTGGACAGCAATCCTGCAACTACACCGACGGTGCTTCACCGAAGCTCTGAGCGGGGCGTTTGTGGATTTACACCACCCTTACGCCCCGTCGGTGCTCGCTACGTACATCGGCGCGGCGTCGCTCATCGCAACCCTCGAGACCCTGTTTGACCGCGAACCGCAACTTAGTGCGCGCTTCCTACATTTTTGGTTTAATGCGTTCTCCGCTACGGTGCGCTGTTCCCTACTTCCATCAAAAGCCTGAAAGATCGAGCGATTCCACTTAGGTAACGTTGTCGCTGTTCGTTTCCCGCGCACCGGCCACGTCCCTTGCTCCGTATGCGTTGCAAGACCTCGACCGCGTGTGCCGCCTCTTCCGACGCGTCGCGACGCTGCTTCCATTCAGCGCGAAGTCCCTTGTGAGTGATATTTTATCGTCATCTTTCGGTCAACGATATATAAATTACCTGCAGCCTATTATGGAAAAGCTTGCAGACAAGGCACGGCGCGCGTGCTCACAGTGGCACTCCGCGGCGCCTCTGCCTCCGCCCTCAGTGACAGGCGCGCAGCTCCCGCCTGCGTTCCGCCACGCGCACCCGACGCTCGCACGATATGCGGAGGAGATGACCTTCGCGCCGCCGCACGTTCCGATGCCCCATGTCCCGCCGCTGTCAGCCGCGGATTCAAACGCCGAGACGTGGTTGCCGGACGTGTACCGCTTCGCTACCATGGGTGTCGGGATCGACGAGCGGTACCGCATCGGTGGCGGCAACGGCGGCATGGGTATGGAGGAGGGGTTCGCATCGGCGCAACCCACACCATTCATGCCGTCTGAGCCGCGCATCGCGGCGAACGATGCGTTCAACTTTGACCACGGCGCGCTCACCGCGGAGCTCGCGGAGACGAGCTATATGGCATGGTTCTAGTGCGCGCCCCATGGGCCCAGATTGCGGCAGTAGACTCGGGTGCACGTACATGGCTTGGCTTGATTGGTGGGGTCTGGAGATGAGGTCGGTCTCGATGCCGTTTACATATTTTCTTTTCGCTGCATGCATGATACATAGTTTGTTCTTGGTTCCATCGCATTTGTAACTCTGTATAAAGGCATTTCACATCGTACATTATATAACTGCTTTCGAATAATTTGCTTCCTCGATAATCTGGTTCAGAGAAAATCGCAAGAAAACTGCTGTTCCTAGGCCGTGGGAAAATCTGCCCATCTTGTCAGCGTGACGAGACGTGACACCTCACTCGTTTTTCCTCTTTCTTTCCACGACCAAAGTCGCTCCCGCCCTCGTAGTGTTGTGGGCAGAATGCTGCCATTCTGCCATCCGGCTTGGCAGAATGGCTGGCAGAACGGCTCAATTGGGTGAGGTTCGGCAGATTCTGGCAGAAATCGAAGGTCCGGAGCATCAAACGCGATCAGGGGGCCGCGAGTTTATCGTATTCTTTGCTCCAGATACAAACAAAAAAAAATTCAAAAGGGTTTGGAGAAGCTTCTCGAGGATGAACGCCCGTTGGGACCAAAGTCTGAGGGTGGGATTGTGACTTTGAGTGTGTTGACTGTCGAGAAATGGCCGTAAATGAGGATGATAACATCGAGATCATTGGTGAAGAGACCGTAAACGGTTGAGATATCAATGATCTGATGAGCAGTTGAATATTTAGCACTCTGTATGGTGTGAATGGAAAAAAATGCGAGATTTGGCCTGCGAATTCTGCCGGATTCTGCCGCAATTCTGCCTGCCATTCGGCCAATCTGCCCGGCTCAATTGCCCCAAAATAATTCTGCCCCCTGCACTACGCCCTCGTGAATTCATCGACGACCCTTTGTTTCCTGTCTCCTGAGTCGTCTCGTTTCTTCGGTCCTGAGTGATCCCTCTTCTTCCGTCAAGCCCTTCCCCGCCGACCCCACGAGCATAGTCAAGGCCCCTGCCATATTCCACGCTTGGGGCCTGTTACGCTGGTGGAAGATTGAATCAGCTTGATGTTTTTGCTGCTCAGCTTCGTTTTGACGCTGGGCAGGCCCACAAAGATTCTCGCTGGATCGTGCCTTCAGAGTTGGGTGTGGTTCCGATTCGTCGTTTCTAGACCATACCCGTAGTTTTGGGACAGACACTTTCATAGAGCACTCTTCAGCGGACTCTTCAGCTCTCGGTCTACGTGCTGCGTAAGTAGCTACTAGTACGTCGTGTTTGCAATGGATCGGAGCGCCAGGATTTTTGCTGGCCGTTTTAAATTAAATCAAGTGCTTCTTTGCTCGTTCACGCAGTATGTAACATTCGGAAAACTAAGTACTCATACATCTATCGACGCTCCTGTCCGCCGGATTTCCTGATTCACAAGGTCAGTGGGCGGACAGCAACGCAAATGAGAGAGGAGGGACTTACCCCACCTGGGAAAAGAAGTCAGGAAATATGGACCAGCCAAGCAACATTTTACGCACCACGACGGGAAAACTACAGCGTTACCGCTGGCTCCGAACACCGCAAAGCTGAGAATGAAAAGTATGACTTGACTGGAAAGAGTAAATTCCCCCGATATGTCAAAGCACGGCTGCACGACGAACCTTCCTCCATCCAAGGCTGCGGACAGGATATAATTGTACTGGGTTCATGCGGATGAGCAAGTCTGCCGCTTTATGCAGGGATATACCGACCTTGGCAAACCAGTTGGGGCGCCTGGTTCTGAGCCACCATTGCGAGTAAACCCCGATTATCATGCAGCTAGTCCATTGGCCTGGCTGTCGGATTAATTAAAAGGCAAGTGTGAACGTCTATTGGAGCTCGCCGTTGACGCTGTATGGCAGCCACCTCGAAAAAACGGGTCAAAAATCCATCCCAGGCACTCAGGCAAACCGTATCTACCCGATATAAAGCAATATTATAGGCAGGTTGAGATATTTCATGAATTTTGCGAGGTTGGATTTGGGAGGGGAAAACTTCCATACTAGCCAGAATGGCAGCGGTATGAAGAGACCCAGGAACCTGACGAAAGTGAGGAAAGAGCGTGTAGGAGGTGCGACGACATACATAGCAAACGGAATGAGCCAATATGGTTTCCCGAAGGCGAAAAGCTCCTTTCCCAAAGCACCCATGGCGATCGAGGCCTACGTTGTTCGGGTTGAACGGCAAGGGAGATGACCACTGCATTACTCACGCCTGGGGCGACATCCTCAATATATCACATCCGCACCAAGGAAATGAAGTACGCACTGTTATACTGTTGAATAATCCATCCAGACCATAGACGCGTTCCAATTGGGTCTTTCAACACCGCACGATTATTGGCCACGATACTTTTCATCACTGTACCCAAACTCGGTAAGGTCTCTTTTGTAAATGAACAGCGTCACTAACTAGTGTAGTTGAATATTGCGCCCACAATCGATCCGGCCTATCGGGCCCGTGAGATATCGAACAAGGGAGCGAACAGTTCGAACCATCTGTGTTCCGAACGTAACTCTGGGCGGAAGTTTGGTGTACTGAAAATGTTCAAAAAACTGAGGACGAGTTCTAGTTGAACAACTAGACCTGGCCGAGCTTCAGATCTGCAAAAACGGGTGGCAATTAAAATGGTGCGCCCATAATCTGGGCAGAAGACGTGCCTTGTAACAGATACAGAGTCTGGTTGAGATTTTTGAGAGAAGTTTGGAATCAAGGAAACATTTTACAAACCTGGAAACTTGTGCTGTTGCCATAAAGGTTCGCATACATGACGGGACTGAAATTCGTTAGGCTCCATCTATCAATGGAAGCAAGTAAGTTGGAATTACATGGGCTGGCCTAGCAAGAGTGGAGTTAGCTCTGCGAGGGAAGAGAGTAGCGGAACCCAGTACCTGGGTGGATGAACGCCGCCATGATCTGAATAGCGTACTTGATACTGATATTAAACCTGGAGGAATGAGAATCAGCGAACGGGCTGTTGGCCGGGAATTTTGTTACCCGGTGGTGGCAGTAACTGTAGAACGGTAAGCATAAGTATACAGGTGGAAGAATTGAACCTACTGAAACCGAGAACAACGGAAATGAGAGCGCTGAAGACTGGACGCTAGGTTGGAGAAGGATTTCCGCAATAGATCATAGACTCACGCGTGAAAAAAATGATACTCCAGGCTGGCATGAGAACTGTGCCATTAGGTCCAGCGTAACTACAGCCGATACCGACTCCGATGGATACAAAGAAGAGTGCAGCATATACCCATTGCGGAACCTCGGCTAAAATATAATGAGTTGGTAAATCGACTGGCGCAGAGAGTTCATCACGATATTTTTGCATTTCTGTTTCAAGGATAGTTCAATTTCACGGCCGATACCTAGAGGTTGACTGGTACCTTTATAATGAGGGTCGTCGACTTCCGCGTGTCCTCTCTTCAGGAATCGTAGTCCTCCAAACGCTGATGCGGATCAGTGAAAATGTGTATTCCGTAAAAGATTGAACCCTACCAGCCCGCAATTCAGGCCAATGCCATAAGAAGAGGTAGGTCACTGCTGCTCCAAGAGAAAGGTTATAGCAGAGTTGACTTATTGCGTATGTGGTCGAATAGCGCGGCAACCCAACCGTCTCAAGAGCAGTGGCATTGAGTTTATAGTCTGCAGTGATGACCGCAGATTGATTATACGAATCACCGTCCGCTGAAAAAAGGGAGGTCGACATAAATGGGAGGTTTCGACCGTTGAACACGTTCGAATAGTAGCAGCTAGTAAGGATGACATATCCTAGCCACATTCCAACTAAAAATGGACGTCAGAAGATAGGCACGAGGGACTCCCGGCTACATACTGAAAGAATTGATCTCTAAGGAACGTCGTCAATTAAACAATCATGTATAAGGGTAATAATTCACGTGTCTGGAGTGGCCACACTAATGGCGTTCCTGTTTAATGTAATGCGGAGTGAGAACAATGCCAAAAACAATGGAGGTGGAATTGGGTGGAATTGGATGAATCCAGACGCTTCAAGTTGAAGCAAGACAAACCTTGGGTAATAAGCGTCCACGATGTGCTTACGCTCAAGAGGCCGATACCCTCGTTGCTTGACCCCGCACCGAACAGATTGCGAACAAATGCATGACGTCCGTTGTCCGCCATGCAGATGATGGAAATTGCCGTCAACAGGGGAAACGGATATTGTGGGATCCCTGAAAAATCAGTCAGGTGGCATCCCGGTTCGCTCCAGACCAACGTACATTCCCAAAAGAATATTGCGCCGAACTGTTGAAATTACGTAAGCTGCTCAGTTGAATTCCTTCAACTCACGATCATCCAGAAAAACCGCCTCCGTTTTGCGTTAAGTGCGCCACGCCAGTGTAGACTCTGTGGGTGTTCTTGAGAGGGATGCGCGATATATAGCAATGCGTACCTCTAGCAGATTTACTACGCTGATATAATTCGGATAAAATGCGCTGCCAGTGATTTCACGTCAGCTATACGCCGTAGAAATGGTTAGAGCTCTCACTATGTGGGATACACGAGGAACTATCTTTATCGCGTTAGTCAAGCATGAAAATGGCCATACGAATCTCACTGTGCGCACTGCGAAGGGAATTCAGCGAACAATGGATGGATGCTGGGCAATTGAAATACTGACGAACTCCCGCGATACCGTACCCAACCATCTGAGTTGCAAAGATCTGGAAGATTGCAACGGCGGCATTGAGTCTAAGATCATAGAAAAGATCCAAAGCGGCAATGATTTCCATCCCGACCGCGACGTTCGAGGCGGTACCTGACATGATGACAATCACGGTATGCTCTCTGGAAGCTTGGGATTAATACGAGAGCCTAAAGGAAGGGAACATAAAAATTACTTGAGATTGAATGGACCGGGGTTGAGGTGACGCCAAAAGCCATGACTGGGCATAACGCCTAGTAGAGTAGAGATACATTCAGACGACCAAGAAAATCGAACAAGCCTCTCACTGTGCATTGCCGTGCCGATAACGTACGCAATGATAAGACAGAACAGCTGGGAGACCGTGGCATTTTGAGGCTGAACAAAACTTAGCTCGGTCTCGAGAAGACCCACTATTTTCGAACCTTAAACGTGTAGATGGTAGCTTGATTACGGGGTCAGCATGCAGCTATTCGTGATGACAGCCAACTAACAAAGGACCTGTGGGTGGATCTCCAGAGAAATACGCGCGTATGAAGACAAGCACTGACCGATGCAAAGGCACTTAATCCAACGCCAAGAAAGATGGAGCGAAAGGTGATAGAGGGCAAACTCGGGTCATCGTGCGTTGAGAGAATCTAAAATCGTGAAGAAATACAACTAGAAATGACGGGTTCAGCTACCTGGAGAGCAACGTCTTCCGCCTTTTCGATAACAGCGACATGTTCCTCCTCTGCTTCAATAACGTCAAGTTTCTCTGGCTCAGTATCCTTGTCGATTGAACTGCCGCTGCGAGACTTGGAGTCGGTCAAGTCTGGCACAGTGCCAGTGTTTATGTCGAGAGCAGTAGACATGGCGATCCACGAGACCAGTACTCGCGAAGCATTGGACTTAAGTGACTGTCTTATCTCGATAAGCATACCAAGCCTCCTAAGGCAAGTCGAGCAGAAGGATTATTGGAAGAGATAAGTGGAGACTTGATGCGCTACGGCACATCGGTTTTCGCGAGAAACGAGAACCATAGTTTCCCGCGAGCGATACTGGATGAGAGATGAGAGTATGGTCACCAGCGATTTGCCAGGCCCACAAGATTGCTGTAGTGAACGCGAGGAACCACGGTGGAGTACTGTATAGAGTCGATTGTCTGTCCAGAGAAAGCACCGAGTGAAGCGCACAGCCGCGGGAAAGAACTTGTCGCACGCGACAACGCAGTCCTTATCTTTCGAGTATTCCAAGAATGGCCGGGCCGCGCTTTCGGAAGACATATATACCGAGAGCCGTTGAGTTTTGGTACAGCCGTAGTTCGTGCCAAAACCAGTCCAGGAAATTTCCCGTTAGCTCGGCATCTTCCAGACGAATGGGAAATTTTCCGGACAGGTTTTGGTATCAGCCACGGTCGAGCCAGAACTCGTTGGATCTCGGTGTGTAGTCGAAACGTCGATTGAAGCGCGTCGCGTCGCGGCAGTATGGCTGAGTAGTATGGCGGCAAATTCGATGAGCAGTTGCCGTGCAGCCGAGCGTATGGCGCTGGTGATATCCGGGCGGAGTTTGATTTGAAGACTGCAGGCAAATTTCCAGGCGAGCTGATGGTTTGCAGGCATGTACGCGTTCCATTTGTGCTCAGATAAAATCAAGAAAGCGCCTCAAGCACCAATAGCCAATAATACGAATACCAGTTAGTACGATACATATCTACTTGATTTGCAAGAGCATTACACGCGTCAGGGTAGAGTAGAGCAACGACTGGTGTTGGGTGTTGTACAATGTGGAAAAGAAGAATGCGCGAAATAAAACCAATGCATCAGCGTTTACCCTCTCATTCGCATGACCTTCCCCGTTTTGGGCGTCTTCGGCGGCGGGGCGGGAGTCGTGTCCACGATATCAACGTCGTCGTCTGACGACTCGGGGACAACGTCTTCCTGCGTCTTCTTGAGTTCTTTCTGGGCAGCCCGATTCTTCTTCCACTCGACGGACAGCTCCGCGATCCGGTCAGCCAGGCTCTGACGAAGGGTCTTGGTTTTGTCGTCCCTCCACTCATTTTGACGCTGCACTGAGTTGATGATGCCCTTCTGCGTCTACACCGCGGGTGGTCAAATTCAAAATGGAAAAGGGAGTCGTGGGACACGCACAACGATCATGTTATAGTAGCGCGACGGGTCGGAGATGAATGTTTCAGCGAGGTGAAGCAGATAAATCCCGCAATCACAAAAGTTCGGCTGATGAGGAACCTGAACAGCGAATAAAGTCATATTTCTTGCGATCACCACAAGGCACCTACCGGCGCGGCCTTTCCGATCGGCTTGCGGCTCATCTCGAGCGATATCCCCTTCCTCTCCTGCGCTTCATGCTTTAGATACTGCCCAAGCACATTTACGACCTTGGGATGCCGAGTGCCCAAGGAATCCAGAGTGAAGATGTAGGTTCTGACCAGTATTAGGGAGCGGACTTCGAACGAAAGACAAAGACAAAGACATACGTAGGTTGGCTATCGTCATGCTCTTCTTCATTAGCCTCCGAGGGGACCGTTTCCTGGTGGGAGTACGTCTCGAGCGGGGGGGACGTCGCTTTCCGCTTCCCTCGCGATTTAGTTGAGGAGCCATAAAAGCTGACGGCCTTGACAGGCTCCGAAACTGCGCGAGGAGATGACTCGTCAGCGAAGAGATCCAGCGGATCCATCGATTCGTCGGGGTCAACGACATGTGCATCGACGTCCATGATTTCCGCCGGTTCTTCACTCGCCGTGTGCGAGCCTCCATCATTCGATACCGGTGGCTGCTCTTCCGCAGCCTCGAGGGATTCAGGGGATTCCTCGGGGTCGACCTCCATGGCGTCATCGGTGTGGCCATCGAACAATGAATCGCGGTCGTCCCCGTCTCCAGGTCGGTCTGTGGCCGCGACGTCGGCGTCGTCCTCAGCGAGAGAACACGCCGAGATCAACTCGTTCACGACCTCTGCCTCCGCCTGGACATTGCTGCTGGGCGAAAGCGTCTCGTCGCGAGAAATCGACCCGGAACCGCCGGCAGCGGTGTCCATGGGACTTGGGGTACGATGGGTCACGCTACTTGCCTTAGAATCTGGGGGACGGCCGGAGGTTTCCCTCCGAGAAGCCGGCACTTGATCGAGCTCGGGAGATTGTTCGACACATTTGCGAGTTTTTCCTCGAGTCACCGGGGATTTCGTGGGCGGCGGGGGTTTGAGGGTATGTTCAGGGTGGTATATGATGGCAAGATACCAATGGAGGCTATGAAAATGGTACGTTAGCGTGCCTCTTTAGTTGGTGCGGGAGACTCACTTCTCATTGATAGGAACAATGATGTATTTCTTGTCGAAGAGGTCGAATTTGGAGGTCCATTTCCGTACACTCTCATATCCCTCCATGGGACTATCGAAGAATGAGTCAAGCGGAGGTGGGTGGTTGGCTCGGAAACTCACTTCTTCTTGTTCAGTTTCTTGTAGAAAAAGGAACTGAACACATGAATTTGTTTCACAAGCTCTGGGTCCTTCTGCTCAAGGTCTTGTAGCCAGAGTCTGCGAAGGGATCGATCAGGGAACGATCGGAATTAAGGTAGGACTTACTTGAGGCCAAACTCGATGAGCGTGTCGTTGAGGAACTCGCCAGGTGCAAGTCGCGTAACGTCACCGTTCGTGATGTTCACAGCTCCTGTTTGACCAGGCGGATACACCAATATACTGCGTAAAAACATGAGCAAGTTACTGGCAGCTCCATTGACGGTACATACACCTCGTCCGGATCAACATACGGCCTCTGCGGGGCGACCGATTGTCTGGCGGAGCGACGTGGGGGTTCGTGCCCGCCGCCCGCGGTGTCAGAATCAGGCTGCTTGCCGCTGCAACTGATCAGCCGAAAAGCAAGGGACGGAGGAAATGATACATACTTGAGCATCCGGGGTCGCACATATGATGGCCGTGTGGGCGAGTCGACCTCAATTGGAGCGCCAGGGCTGCCTTGACGCTTCGACCGTGTAAATGTAGTGTTCGCGATTGCGGCTGGCGGCGACCAATTGTCAAGCGCGGGAATTCCCGCAACTGCGGGGGATTTCGCTCGCGCTGGATTACGACTCGTAGAGGCGGTGCTACCGCCATTTTCTCGTCGTATCCGAGCCTCTGCGGCCTTCGTGATGAGATCCATTCGATTGATTGCCTCCCATTTGGCGTCTCCTGCTTTACCTCTGTGGAGGATATGAGGGCAACCCAAGCAACGCAAGCAGAAATTCGCACCGCAACTTCTCGCGAGTGTCAACTTTGGCCTGGAGCCAACCGACGAATTGGGCGTAGAAAGGGTCCACCCACGCTGGAGATTTACTATCGAATTTGATCGTGACGTGGCCTTCAGCATGCTTGCTACCTGTGTCCGCGGTTCAGGAATGTACGCATGCCAATAATTGCGTGAAAAAAAAAAACACACCGAGTTTGAAAAACTCAGAGAACTGAGTACCAAAGGGCTTCTGAGTCCCGGCTTTCTTGTTGTTGAACGGTTCGTACGTCTCCAGGACGAAAACTTTGTCGGGGTACGCTTCATTTGCTTCCACGAACTG
Organism: Mycena polygramma; assembly: GCA_029449255.1. NCBI lineage: Eukaryota > Fungi > Basidiomycota > Agaricomycetes > Agaricales > Mycenaceae > Mycena > Mycena polygramma. Next base: position 187,600 of record JARKID010000160.1, on the reverse strand, counting down.
TGAGTTGTAAGATCAGCTTCACAGCTTATTTGGATTGTCAATCGTGACTTACCCACACACGTTGTGCGAACCAACTAATATCTATCTCCTCTGAGTGTTTCGCTTTAGCGTTCGGGTCGTCACCCGACCGTATGATCAGCTTGCCAGCGGCAGTCCAGGTAAGATGATATGGTTCGTCGAAGAGCTTCCGACCAAGATACCACGCCTTTATGGGTAGAAACGGATTTTTTCGGGCGGCTTGGTCGGGCGGCTTGCTGGCAGGGATGGCTTTAGGCCGGTCATTCTCCAACGGGGCAGCGGTGGGATTCTGGAACCAGCGGTGGCTGAGAGGAGAGACGTAGACATTCAGATATGCCACACACCTTGGGTTTCATGCTCTTCTTGACATTTGGCTTTTGGTTAACGGAAGTGAAATCTATACGGCGCAGGGGAGCAGGTGCAGGTATAGCCATATTCTCGAAGTCCTGTACTCTCGTCTTGACGATTCCAGGTCCAGGCTCATCGAATACTTCAATAGGATCATCTGAGTCTTGTCCAAGATTGTCTTCGGGAGCGAGTGGTGGCCGCTCTTGTACCCGCTTTTCTCGTCCAGGCTTCGAAGTAGACGGCCCATCAAAGGCTGAGCGCGGTTGGTGCGAAGAAACGCTGTGCCGGGGAGGCAAAGTATCGAGCTCGTCCGACTGAATGCCCGACTGAACGCGCTCTCCGACGTCTTCATATTCGTCGTCGACGATAATTACGCCCGTATTGTCCGGGTCGCCTATTCGGTGAGGCCGGAAGCCTTTTCCGAAAAGTCAGCACTTGGAGAATTATTCTGCTGGGAGACTGCGCACCACCGGAATTCGAAGATTGCGCGACCTTTTTCCTGCTCCTAGGAGCCGAACTGTCCACTCTCGCTCTCTTGTTAGGCGGTGGACCGGTGCGCGTGGTATGGGAATAGGCGACGACATTCCCCCGAGCGGACAGGTTGCCTCCTCGAGAGTTGTTGAGGGTGTCACTGAAGCGACCGCCTGACCAGGGATTGCTGGGTGTCTGCTAGCAGGATAAACGACGATTATAACACGAGAATTCAGCTACTCACGCGGGAGCCGTTAGTAGGAGTCGCTATCTTGGTGGGTGCCTTCTTCCAGGTGCTAAGGACATTTGATCATTAGATAGTTAGAGATGTGTCGGTAGACGTGCCTTGACCCTGCTGACGCGTCCCGTAGCTGCGCCGGTGAAACGAGATAGAGCCCAGAGATCGCGTTGCGGTCGGGGAGAGATGCCATAGGTATGGCAGCATGTAAAGGCCGTAGAGTGCAGGAGGAGCCAGGAGGCAATGAGAACGGACAAAACGTGACAGAGTGACGGCATCGACGTCCCTCGACGCCCAGCAAATATGAGGCTCTTTATTCCCTCAGGACTACTCTGAAGAAGGAGTGGCCGTCGCTCTTCTTTAATGCCACTCTCCAATAAAAAGCTTCGACAGTGAACTAAATTACAGCTTCCTTTTTCAAGTACTTTACTCTAACAAAACAGTGTTGTACATGCGAAGGGCTCTACTTTCGTGCCCACCGGACTGAAAAGCGAACGGGTGGCGCAGAATACCGCACCAGATCGTCTCAGATCCTAAATCGTGCATAGTCAATACACGACCCATTTCATGTCTCCAGTCTGTAAAAATCAGCGACGAGATACAAGCTCCCGGCGAGCACAACCAAACCGTCCCTGTCTGCCCGCTTCTCTGCAGCCCAGTCCAGAGCGCGCCGCAGTCCTCCCGGCGTCTCCGCCGTGTCGGTCCATGTCTTTATGTGTGGCGCAAGACCCTTCACGACCTCTTGCAGGTCCGCCGGCGGAACAGATTTAACCCAGGGCATCCCGTCTGGGGGCGTGAAGGGCAGCAGCGCTACGGCTACATCGACTTGTAAGCCCTCCGGTGCGTCAAAGGGCAGGAGCGGTGCGAGGGTCTCGCGCGGAGTCTTCGGCAGCGAGTGAGAGAGCGCAAGGATGTAAGTCAGCGACAGGGGGCGAGACGGCGTGTTGCTGCGGTGCAGTGCCACCAGTTCAGATATATACGCCGCTAGTGTCTTCGCCGACGCGGGGTTGTGCGCGCCGTCTGCGAGGACTAGCAGCGGTGGCGAATTTAGCGTGTGGAATGACAGCCGCCCGGGCCACTGCACGCTTTTAATACCCCGCGCGATGCCCGTATTGGTAAATCGGCCTCGAATAGCCGTCCATGCGGGGTTCATCAGCACAGCGGACACGACAGAGACCGCGATCGCTAGATTGTCGAGCTGGTGCTCGCCGTGCAACGGCAGCAGCGCTAACACGGGGTGCTCGAAGCAGGGCATGGAGAAGCGCACAGGCAGGGGCGGCGGCGGGGCAAAGGGGGTCGCAGATAATGAGAATGGTGGTGGCTCGTGGCCATCGATCGCGCTATCCCAGGAGCGTGTAAGGACCGGCAAGGCGTAGAGCAGCTCCGCCTCGGCGGTAGTGACCACTTCTCCGACGACCGTCTCGACCTCGGGATGCAGCTGACCGCCCAAAACAAATGGAGTCCCCCTTCGCGCGATTGCCGCTTTCTCCGCTGCGATGGCAGAGACGGAGGTGCCCAAAAAAGCTTGGTGATCCAAATCAACCGCCGTCAAGGCCGACGCAAGCACGCATTCGTCCGGGATGATGTTCGTGGCGTCCAGCCGCCCGCCCATGCCCACCTCGAGAACGACCACGTCGAGTTGAGCGCGCTCGAAGATCAAGAACGCGGTAAGCGTGAGGAGCTCGAAACTGCTCGCGCCGATGCCCTGTGCTTTATCGGCACGCTCTACTTCCGCGCGGGCTTCTTCGTAGACCGCAGCTGATATACTGTGGTTGTTTATCACGATACAGTCGTTGACGGAGACCAAATGGGGGCTATTGAATCGCCCGACTGAGAGCGGAGGTGTTGAGGTGGACAACATGGACGACACGAGGGCAGACACGCTGCCTTTGCCATTTGTGCCGGCGATATGGCAGGTTGGGCGTGTGTAGGCGGGGAGATGGCGGGCAAGACGTTGAATCCGGTCAAGGGTAAGATCGATAGACATGGTTGAAGTTAGGCGAGTCACATTTGTGACTCATCACGGGATGTGACAACTGGCGTCAAGCACCAATGACGTGCGGTCAAAGCGAGTGTTGCCCAAAAGAGGCGAAAACTCGAAATAAGCGTTTGTGTATTCTACAAGTTGTACAGCACCAAGCGCGACATCTTCCTCCTCCTATTTGTACTGGGTAGTTTGTCCGGGTTGCTTCGTAACAGGAATGTGTTTCTCCAAGCTCCTACTCCAGCTTCACCCAGATCGTCTGTATCGTGCGGGCCAATCTTTGAGTCTATTGCGCACCGAATCTTGACTCAAATAAAGCGCTCTCATACGTCTTCACATTCGTCGTCCGACTCGACGTAGATGCGCCGAGAGGGCAAAAAATCGAGCTCGCCCGGCTGCGACTGAATGCGCTCTCCGACGTCTTCGTATTGGTCGTCGACATAGATGACGCCGGTATCCGGTTCACCCAGTCGGAGAGGCCGGAAACCTTTCCCAAGAAGTCAGCCCTTGAAGGATTATTCTGCCGGGAAACCGCGCACTAGGATTCGAAGATTGAGAGACCTTTTCCCTGCTTCTAGGAGCCGAACTTTCCACTCTTGCTCTCTTGTTAGGTGGTGGACCGCTGCGCGCGTTATTTGAATAGGAGACGACCTTCATTTGAGCGGACAGGTTGCCTCGTGGAGAGTTGTCGAGGGTGTCACTGAAGCGACTAAGATCCCGAAAGCCACATGCGTTTCACGATCAAGCAATTGGTCAGCTACGGAGGACTGACCTCACCACCGCGCCACGATACAACGGGGGAGGATCTATTGGGTAGCTTTTACGTTTCGTAGGCGACTTCCGATTGGCCGTGATCGCGCTTGCAGGAGACGAGTGAGGTCGGGACATTTTCGTACCTGTAGGGGACTTTGCATTAACGCGCGCCGGTGCAACGCTGCCGCCGTTCTCTCGTCGTATCCGATCCTCTGTGGCCTTGAAAACGAGCTCCATTCGCTTCATTGCCTCCCATTTTGCATCCCCTGCTATACCTCTATGGAAGATATGAGCGCAATGCAAGGCAACACAACCAGAACTTCGCACCGTAAACTCTCGCGATTGTCAACTCTAGCCTTGAGCCAATCGACGAATTGCGCATAAGTAGGGTCCGCCCATGCTGGAGATGTACTATCGAATTTAATCATGATGTGGCCTTCAGCGTGCTTGCCACCTGTGTCCACAATTCAGGAATCACACGTCAATAAGTGCGTGGAAAAAAAAAACCGGGTTTGAAAAACTCTGAGAACTGAGTACCAAGGGCCTGCTTATTGTTAAACATTTCGTACGTCTCCAAAACGAAGACCTTGTCGGCGTATGCTTGAGCTGGTTCGACGAGCTGGAAAAAAGATCAGCTTCATGGTTCGTTTAGCTTGCCAATCGTGCCTTACCCATATACGTTGTGCGAACCAAGTCATATCTATCTCCTCTGAATGTTTCGTTTCAGCATTAGGATCATCACCCGACCGTATGGTCATCTTGCCAGCGGCAGTCCAGGTAAGATGATACGGTTCCTCGAAGAGCTTCCGACCAAGAAACCACGCTTTTATGGGGAGAATCGGGTTTTTGGCGGGCGGCCTACTCGTAGGGATACGGTCATTCTCCAACGGAGCAGCGGTAGTATTCTGGCGCCAAGAGTGATTGAGAGGAGACAAGTAGACGTTTGGATATGACACATACCTTCGGTTTAATACTCTTTTTGTTGTCCGGTTTTTTGGGGATGGGCATAGATTCGAAATTTATGCTCACCCGGGCTTCGTCATTCAATGCACGCGGTTGCTCTCCTTCAAGCTCTGCAGGCGCCTGGTCTCCAACCGTGTTCTGCAGGTGGGTTTCAGGCCGTTCCTTATTCGATGGTTCCGCGTGCGCCTTTCCTCCAACTGCGACAGACGGGTCCGTGCCCGTGATCGCAAACGTTTTCGTCGCCGCCTCCCACTTCGCTTCCCCTATCTTCCCCCTGCACCACATAAGCTCCCAGCCCAGCACCGAAAAAATACGCACCGAATCACTGCATACTGGTCGACCTTCCCCTTGATCCACAACACAAAGGCCTCGTACGACGAATCCGCCCACTTTGCTGAGGCGCCGTCGAACTTGATCAAAATCTGGCTTCCGCCTCCTAAGATGCTATCGTTAGGTGGATCCTGTAGTTGATAAAAAGCCAGATGTACTAGAAGAGAGAGCACCGGCTGGTTCGAGCTGGGCGGTCTGTAACACAAACACTTTGTTCGCGTAGTTCTCCTTTGGGTCGACGAACTGCGAAATAAAGTGATTAGCTGCATCCGCAAACAGCGCTCTAGATGTCTCACCCACGCGCACTTCGCTGCCGTCCCAATTTCCAGCTCCTCGACATAGCCCACCAAGTCGTTCTTGGCACCTACGATGCACACGCGCCCGCTGACCGGCCACACAATGTACGCTTCTGCCGCCTGTGAGAGTCTGCCCCGAAGATACCACGCCTTGATGGGCAAGTATTTCGTGTCGGGTTCAAGCTGCAGGTGAGACGTGGGGCCGAACATCGCACGGAATAGATTTTGTGCAGATTCTGGATCCTGGGAGCGATCTGGTGAATATCAGATGCACTTAGTGAGGAGAACGAACCGTTGCATTAGCCATCAGCTGCTTCGGCGCTGCAGGAGCGTGCCCATCCTCGTTCGCCACCTTTGCCACCGTCTCCCATATATTTTGCGTCACCGCGTACCTTACAGTCCGATTAACACCGAGTGCCACGCCTGGGTACAATTTCGATCTCGCACTCACCGACAGCAGAACACATCCACCCCATCGTTCTCGCCGAGCTGCGCCTGAATCCACGCGACCAGCTCGCGATAGCGCGTTCCCGACCACTCGGCGTCGCACGCCTCGAGGCTCAGCGTGATCTGCATCTGCGCCGTGCGCAATGCAACGACGGGGTGATTGCGCGTGTCGTCCGCGTCGGTGTACTGTACTGCGGGTCAGTTCGCGCCGGTATCCGTATGCCCACGACACGCACGTTCACCGACACCACCTCCCGCAGATCCAGCTCCAGCGCATGCGCCGCCACACCGGCAGCGGCGTCGGAAAACGAGACCGTGAGCTTCGAGTTATTGTCGTTCCAGAGCATATTGCACCGCGCGTTGACAGGCACGGCGCCACGAAACCAGGCGCGCACTGGGAGGGCCCCGGGCGGGAGGCGGCGTACATGCGCTTCTCGATCCATTTCGACATCGGCATCAGTTTTGTGGCCGCCGGCTTTCTTCACCGCAGCCAGCTCGGCTTCGAGGCGCTCGATGCGCTGCAACAACCGCGTCTCGGACGGGGACGATGTGCTACTGCATTGTTCAAGTTAACGGTGAGTATTTCGAGATTTGTTGGCAACTTGCCTTGACCCTGCTGCGGGATCTCGCAGCTGCGCTGAGCTACTGAGATGAAGCTCGGCCATTGATTTGGGATCTTGAACGGATGCCATACGTGTGGTTCAAAGTTGAGAATCGGGCGAGTCACAGTTGTGACTGATCACGAGGTGTGACATTTGGCGTCAGCCAACAATGACGCGCCGCGTGCGGTCAAAGCGAGTGATAGCTACCCAAAAGAGGCGAAAACTAAAAAGAACCTTTGTATTCTACAAGGTGTACAACACCAAACCAGGTATATTTCTCTTCTTCCGAGGCTCTTTGTCATGTATTTTTCTCCGTACCTTTCCCGGGTCGCCTCACAATACGTGAATCTTACAATGTGTTTCTCCTACCACTGCACAATTCCCCGTCACCAAACCGTGTGAGCTCCTTTGATATGACATCGGGACATTGCGCACCAGAATTTGAAGATCTTCCAACTCGAAAACGCGCTCTCCCAATTATTCGTCGTCGACAAAGATTATCTCCACATTGTCCCGGTCTGGCCAGAAAGCTTCTCCAGATAATCGGTGCCTGACTAGGCTGGCTAGAATAACAACGCACCGGAATTCGAAGAGTGCGTGACAACTTTCTTACGGCTAGGAATTGAACTGTCCACTCTGACTCTCTTTTTTGGCGGTGTACCGTTGCAGGCGTTTTTTGGATAGACGATGACCTCCCTCTGAGCATGAGGTATGCTTCGAGTATCATTGGGATTAGTGGGAGATCTACATATGTTTCACGATTGGGTAATACTGAGCTACGAAGGAGGACTGACCGTGACCCTTGCGCATTGGGATATGGCGAAGTGAAATCTATGGGGGAGCTGGGGCTGCGTTGACGCTTCGACCGTGTAAATGTGATGTTCGGGATCGGGGTTGGCGGCGACCAATTGTCAAGCGCGGGAATTCCCGCAACTGCGGGGGATTTCACTCGCGCTGGATTACGACTCGCAGAGGTAGCGCTGCCACCGTTTTCTCGTCGTATCCGAGCTTCGGCGGCCTTTGTAACGAGATCCATTCGATTCATTGTATCCCATTTGGCGTCTCCTGCTCGACCTCTATGGAGGATATGAGGGCAACCCAAGCAACGCAAGCAGAGATTCGCACGGTAACTTCTCGCGAGTGTCAACTTTGGCCTTGAGCCAATCGACGAAATGGGCGTAGACAGGGTCCGCCCACGCAGGAGATTGGCTATCGAATTTGATCACGATGTGGCCAAGTTCAGGGCGCTTGCTGCCTGGTTCCGCCACTTAGGGACGCACACATGCCAATAGTAATTGCGTGAAAAACCCACCGAGTATGAAAAGCTCAGAAAACTGGGTACCAAAGGGCTTCCGATCCCCCCGTGCGCTCTTATTGTTGGACGTTTCGTACGTCTCCAGAACAAAAACTTTGTCGGGGTACGGTTCATTTGGCTCGGCGAACTGGGAGTTACATGATTAGCTTCATGGTTCATTTGACTTTTCAATCGTGCCTTACCCACACACGTTGCACGAACTTGGCCATATCTATCACCTCAGAGTGTTTCGCTTTGTCATTTGGGTCCTCCCCCGACCGGATGGTCAGATTGCCACCGTCAGCCCAGATAAGATGGTACGGTTCATCGAATAACTTGCGACCAAGATACCACGCCTTGATGGGCAAGCATCGGCCTTTCGTCCGGGGAGCTGCGACAGGTTTCTAGCGCCGGTAGCGATTGAGAAGAGAACAAGAAGAGTTGATTATGCATACCTTGGGTGTCATGCTCATTGTATTATCTAGTTTATTCGCAACGGGAACGTCAATAGCTATGTTACTGTAATCTACGATCCGTTGGCGGTGTTCAAGCCTTTCATGATTCGATGCGCTCGTTTGCTCCCCTTGACGCTCTGTACGTGTCTCTGCCCCGGCTGTGATCCGCTGGCGAGGTTCATGCCTTTCGTTATTCAATGCGCGTGTTTGCCCTCCCAAAGACTCTACGCGCGCCTCTCCTCCGACTGTGACCCCCGTGTGCGTAACCGTGAGCGCAGAAGATTTCGTCGCTGCTTCCCACCTGACGTCCCCTATTTTACCTCTGCACCATATGAACCCCCAATTCAGCAACACCAAGAGAGAATAATAATAATAAAGCGCACCGGAAAACTGCATACCGATCGACCTTCCCCTTGATCCACGACACAAAAACCTCGTACACTGAATTCACCCACTTGGCCGATGCACCGTTGAATTTGATCATAGTTTGGCCGTCGCCCCCTAATCTTGCATCACTAGGTGCGTGTTTCTTGGGAAGTCAGACGCACCAGTAGACGAAGAGGTCGAGGCACCGGCTAGTTCGAGCTCTGCAGTCTGCAACACAAAGATTTTGTCCACGTAGTTCTCCTTTGGGTCGACGAACTGCGGTATAAAGCGATCAGTTGTATCCGTAAACAGCGTAGTCTAGATTTCTCACCCATGCGCACTCCGTAGTCTCAATATCCAACTCCTCAACATGCCCCGCACAGTTGTCCCCCGCGCCTGAGACGATGCACACCTGGCCGCTAACCGGCCACACAAGGTACGCTTCTTCGGCCTGGGAGAGTCTGCGCCGAAGATACCACGCTTTGACAGGCAAGTATTTGGTTGCGGGATCAAGCTGCAGATGGGACTTAGGGCCGAAGGTTACACCGAATAATTTTTGTGCAGATAGTGGATGCTGTGAGCGGCAATCCGGTGAATACCGGGAAGAATCGAGTATGAGAAGGACGAACCGCTGCATCAACCATCGGCGGTTGCTTTGATGCTGCAGGAGCGCGTTCCTCCTTGTTCGCCGCCCTTACCACCGTTTCCCACATAGTTTGCGTCACGGAATATCTTGCGCTCTCATCAACACGCTGCGCCTCGGTACACCTCGATTGCGTACTCACCGACAACAGAACACATCCACTCCATCATTCCCGCCGAGCTGCGCCTGAAACCACGCGACGAGCTCGCAGTAGCGGGTTCCCGACCAGTCGGCGTCACACGCGTCGAGACCGAGCGTGATCTGCATCGGCGTCTTGCCCCAGTGTGCACCGCGCAGTGCGACAATAGGATGATTGCGAGTATCGTCCGGGTCCGTGTACTGGGCAGTCTGTCAGTCCGTGCTATAATCCGTATCGCCCACGACACGCACGTTCACCGACACCACCTCCCGCAGATTCAGCTCCAACGCATGCGCCGCACCAGGAACAGTATCGGAGAACGAGACCGTGAGCTTCGGGCTGTTGTCGTCCCAGAGAAGGTGGCACCGCGCGTTGACCGGCACGGCGGCGCGGAACCACCTGCGCACTGGGAGGGCCCCGGGCGGTAAGCGGCGCGCATACACTTCTGAATTGAAAGACGCCTCGAAAGCGGCCATTTCGGCGTCGACAGCTGTGTTTGGACCGCCGTATACAACATCCTTCAGGGCAGACAGCTCGGCTTCAAGGCGGTCGATACGCTCGGACTCGGAAGTACTGATGTCAGCTTTTCTCGACTTCTGCAGGAAAATTAGGGAAGACAAGGATAAGAGAAAATAGTTTACTCACGCGAGGGGCCACTTTCTTCGTGGGGGGCTGCTTCGAAACGCTATGGATATTTCAATTCAGATGGTGGCTGGGGACCCCGGCAGGTGAACATACCTGGGCCCTGCAGACGCGTTTGACTCGGACAATGAGTTCATACCGAGGCGCGAGCTATTGGGAGTGTAGGTGTAGGCACCAAAGCGACTGCTTGAGTACGTATTGCTGGGTGTCTGCTAGCAGCATAAACGACGATTATAATACGAGAATTCAGGTACTCACACGGGGGCTATTAGCAGGGACTACTATCTTAGTGGGTGCCTTCTTCCAGACGCTAAGGACATTTGATCATTGAAAATAGCTACAGATGTGTCGGTAGACGTGCCTTCCCCCTGCCGGTGGCTGCAGCTGCACGGGTGTATCAAGATGGAGCTCATCGACATCCGAGTCGACGGAAGTGGGATCTCGCAAGGATGCCATGGGTAGCCAGTGGCCGCAGTCGTGGTTGAAAATCAGGTGAGTCACACCCGTTACATGTCACGACGTGTGACACTCGGCAGCGCGGTCAAAGCGAGTTATAGCCAAGTACCCAAATGAGAAAGAGGTTGAAACATTCAGTTCTCTTTCGTTGAACTCAAAGAAGTGCATCCCGAAATAACGAATATATAGGTACAAGCTAGTAGTGCCTGTAGCGCGTACGGCGTCTGCCTGTTCTTCCGAGCCTCGTTCAAATTGAATTTGGCCGGTGCCATCCAGGGCCGCTCATAAACGAGTATTCATCGGCATCTTACCCATCGCTTGCCGCACACCCAGATCTCCCATCACATCCTCCGCTACAAATTCAATAAAGGTCGGAAACGAATTCAAATGTTGAAAGTTGAACAAAACTTGCGCACCTCCTCCAAGAACACTATCAAAAGCAACCGTCCTTTTGTAATGTTCCACGTGCTTTCCAATGCCTCCGCGAGAGATACCGCGACCGCCGAATATCTTAAACCAAACCAAGTTCAGATTTAGGTGCCAATGTTCAAATTGAGGAAAATCAAACCTGGACAGCATCGGCGGCAGTCTCCTGCGCCGTCCTCGTACAAAACATCTTAAGGAGCGCGAGTTGGCCCGCCAAATGCGTTGATTGTTGCTTGTAATTCATGTGGCACATCTGGTAGGTTATGGCTTCCAACCACGCTTGTGCGCTTTCGACTCGGGAGATCATGGCTGTGAGACTACGAGTCAACGCGTTTTTTCTTTTCAAGTTGGATGACATGCACCTGCGAGTTTAGAACGGATGATGGGTTGTGAGGCCAGAGGCTTGCCGAATACCTTTCTCTGCGACGCCCACCTGAGGAAGGATGTCAATTAACGTGGTTTGGGACCGATTTAGACTGACTTCATGCACTCCTCGACGATCATCCGCTGCGCAGTGACGGTACCGCACGTCATTCCCCACCTAAGTGTACTTGATTTGATACGGTAGCCATCGTTCGGTGTAGAGGTGCTCACCTCTCATGGTTGAAATTGCTAAAGATTTCAAATGAATCCAGGATCTCATGCCTCGGGTTCAACGCACCTCAATATGACTTCAAGCCCTTTACCGTCCTCCCCGAGCGTGTTTTCAAACGGAACAAACACGTTATCAAAAGTGATATACGCCGTTCCTACGAAGCAGTTGAATTCCAGTATATCCACAAATGAGCACACACTTACCCGCAGCAGTGCTATAACTCGTCTTGATCAGCTTCGTCTCAACCCCAGGTCCACGCTCAACCACAAGAACGACCATCCCCTTTTCGCTTCTACACCCAACCGTAAAGTAGTCGGAGAACGTTCCGTTGGTGATCCATTTCTACAACCCCCTGTCAGCGAGACACTCTTCGAGAAAATAAAAGAAGAATGATTCTGTACCTTGGTGCCGGTCACGACCCACCCCTCGTCAGTCTTCCTGGCAAAACACTTCAACCCGGCTAATACCGGACCGGAATTAGCGCCGGCCGGCATGTTGAAAACCGAGGGTTGGATTATATACTCACCGACATCCGACCCCGCGAAAGGCTCCGTGATTGCGAGACAGATGTGTTTCTTCCCACCTAAGACTTCCTCGACGATTTTGTCCCGGATTGCGTGTTGGCCGAAATTCACGACGGGCGGCAGACCTGGAGGCGGGAGGATGAATGAGTGCTGAGTTCGAGAGGTGGTGATGGTGAGGCTCACCGATGTATGTTCCCGAGCCTTTGATGCAGATGAAAAGGTGGAGATTAAAACTGGATGTTATGAGACACACCAAGACCGTGGAAATATCCGCTGCACAGATGAATTTCAATAAACAGGATACACGACCAGCCGCAATTATGCCCACCTCGCGTTCAATCGGCTGTTTTCCTGGTTTACTATCAATTGGTAGAGATAGTCGAACTACGTATCATCAGCCCAATTGTGGTGCATGAATGCGTGCTGCAGACCTCCTCGGGCTTGACGAGGCCATCCATGAGAACCCGGCCTTTCAGATGTGGACCAGGTCCACAACGCATGGCGAGGATATTCGTCTACACGATTCGGCCTAAATAAAGGCGAGGCATATAGATAAATCAGCGCTTACACGAGCCATCGCGTCAAAAGCGGCCTGTGAAGGTGGCTTGCCGTCCTCCTCGCGCAACACAGCGTCGGGCAGGATCTCCTCCTCGAAGAACTTACGAACAGCAGCCTGGAAGCGGCGGTGCTTCTAAAGCCAGTTGAACATGTAGTCCCACCTCGAAATCGCACACATACATACCTCGGTGTAGTACGGGCTGTGGAAACCCGCACTGAGCCACGTTGGTTCCCCATACGGAACCTCGCTCAGCGCGCCGATTGCGCGCGGGAAGATCCGCTCCTTCTCGCCCGCAACAACCCCGATTTGCAGCCGCTTGTACTGCGGCTTGAGCAAGACCTCGTGGCGGTGGAGGCTGAAGAATATTTCGGTTGCGTCCTTGCCTGCGACGTCCGCGTCCAGAAGCACGCTCAGCCCGCCCGGGTGCATACGACTGAACTTGGAGATATCGTAGACCTTTCGGGCGGTTGAATATCACAGCGTCTGTTTAACGGGACCGAACCTTTAAATCCATGATAATCCACTATTATACTATGAGTTATGCGCGCGAAGCAAAGCAAAACGCGTACCAGGTCGCCATCTGAGTTGTGTTTAGACACCTCTTGGGCTGTGAATTCTTTTTGAGTGGCGGACATTAGAGCTGTGGAGGACTTGGTGGGGCCGGGAATGTCACGCCTGCTGGTGGATGTATCGGACGATGCTTGGTGGGCGCCGTTGACGGGCGGCGAGCCAGCGAATGCCCGATCACATTACGAGAACGCGACAACTATCTTTAGTCGCTGTTCGAGGCCCGCCGCGAAATTGGCGCTTGATACGAGGTAAAAGTGGGCGCCCTTAAGATTAGCTAGGGATCAGAGCATAAAGGCAACTTGAGAGAATCTGGAACGTGTGAGAAGCGCCTCGAAAGAAAATCCTGATCATGAGAGCGCTCGAGATGAGGGCAGATAAATTCAGGAGGCGAGCTTCGGGAGACGAGATGAAGCTCAAGAATAACACCGAGTGAAAAGATCCAGAGGCACGCGAATGGTAAACGATCGTACTCAAACAGAATAAGAGCGCACACTGTCGACGGATCCGAAGTAAGAAGCAAGTGAAGAAGGCGAAGATGTGAGGGAGCTTGCAAGGTCCGGAGGTTGCTCCAGTCCGGACATCCTTGACGCTTCATACTGAATTTTTTTTTTCGGCAAGGGATGCAAGGAGATGAGATATGCGAACAGCGATGTGTGAGCAGAGTTTCGGAAGATAATCCTGATGATGAGAGCTCGAGGTGAGGATAAACAAATTCAGCGCGTGAGGCGGAGCCTTGGAGCCTGGGGAGACCTGATGAAGCTCAAGAATATCACCCAGCGAAAAGATTCAAAGGTTCGCGTGAGGAGCGAATGGCAAATTATGGAATTCAAACCGGACAAGAGGGTGCACACTGTTGACGTCGAAGCAAGATGCAGGCGAACATCTGAGCGAGCTAGTAGGCCATCTATATGTCCGATAATGTCCGATACCAAGTTGATTTCAAGTGCCCCAGCAGACAGATTTGGACAACGAGGAGACAGATGATGAGACAAGCACAGAAAAGCTCTGGAGGTTCAACTCCGACGCTGGGCCGCGAGGCCAATTTTTTTCGGCAAGGGATGCAAGGAAAACCGGATGACCAGTGGACACTGAGACATCTCAAACCGTGAGAGGTTAGTCCGTATTCAGCGCAAGAGATGGCGAATGTTGCAAGCAGAAAATGTCGTGGCAAAATGATGGGGAAGCCTAAGACGGGACGGCCCTCCGCGCCTGCCTGCCTTTTCCTTCCACGCCACTCATGACGACTGGCCCTCATCTTGGGTGAACGTTGACCTCCCATCGAGGACGATACATTGCAGTGACGTTTGGGCAGATCGAGGCATGCGCGAAAAGTTGGCGGACTCGACTGAACCTCAGGGCAGGAGGCTTGACAAATGTCGACTCGGCGCCGTTCTGGGCAAGTTTTCCATTCAAATACCTTTCTTCCTGTCTCCTGGGTACAGGAGGAGGCAAAGGAGATATACTTACCAGACGCACCAACAGGTTTAGCATAACACCGGCGCCAAGTACGCCAACAAAGAGCTGTCCAGACGCGCTGTTCCGTCTGGGGTCCGCCGGAAACCGGGTAAGGAGGAGGAAAACAGGATGCGGAGGAGATGAGGCTGGAATAGCCTGCATTGCTCGGAGGGGACCGCGCGCGCCAAACGGAGGAGATGGTCAAAAGAGATTTGAAGTCGGTCAATGTGATTATCGGCGCAACTAGCCGGGGCCGGGTGATGGCCAATCTCTAATTTAACCTCCCCTTGCTTTCGTTCGGCGAACAGGACCCCCGCTGGCATGCTCAGGCTGACTGCCCGCCTCTCACGACGCTCATTAACAATGCCCCCGTCCCGCAAATCCTCCACAGAGGTCCCCCCAAAAGGCTATGCCATCGACCCCGCTGCACCCCCAATGCTCCGCTACCAGGCTTCTCTCCCCCGCCTCCCCGTCCCCACAATCTCGTCTACCGCCCACAAGTACCTAGAGTCTACCCGCCCCCATCTCACTCCGGCAGAATATGCTCAGACCGAGGCCGCGGTCCATGCGTTCATCGCATCACCCCAGTCTGTTGAGCTGCAGCAGCGGCTCGAGGCCCGGGCAGCAGAGCCAGGCATGCGCAGCTGGCTGAGCGAGTGGTGGAACGACGTCGCGTACATGGGCTACCGCGACCCCGTCGTCGTCTTTGTCAGCTACTTTTACGTCCACGTCGACGACCGTCTGCGTGCCAAGCCCGCTCAGCGCGCCGCCAGCCTCCTCAAGGCCATGCTCCCCTTTCGACACATGACGGAGACCCAGGAGCTCGAGCCCGAAAATGTCCGCGGTGCCCCCCTCTGCATGGACTCGTACAAGTGGCTCTTCCACTCGTCCCGATACCCCACCAAGCCCTCTGATACCGCCCGCAAATTCGACCCCGCAACCCATAATCACGTCGTCTTTGTCCGCAAAAATAAATTCTACTCGGTGCCCCTCGCCCATGCATCCGGCCAGGAGTTGTCCGCCGCTGAACTGGAAACGTGCGTTCTTCTACGAGCTTAATTTCATTCTCTGACTTTCTGCAGACAAATCGAGCGCGTCATCGAGCTGGCGGGCGAGACACCTGCGACCCCCGTCGGCGCCCTTACCTCTGACAACCGCGACAACTGGACCGACGCGCGTGCTGCTCTCCTTGCCGCCGACCCGGCCGACGCCGCCAGCCTCGAGGCCATCGAGAGCGCCATGATCGTCGTCTGCCTCGACGACTCCAAGCCCGTCACCCGCGAGGAGATCTCCAATGCGTGCTGGGTCGGCGATGGCCGCAACCGTTTCTACGACAAGCACCAGCGTAAGTTCCCTCATTCATTCCACTTCCCCTCTAATATTATCCAGTGATCGTATTCGACAACGGACGCTCGGGTTTCCTCGGTGAGCACTCGTGCATGGACGGCACCCCGACGCTGCGCATGAACGAGTTCGTTCTCGCCACGCTCGCACTCGGCAAAGCCGACCTCGGCACGCCCACAGGCGAGCCACTCCCAGCCCCCACCGAGCTGCCCTTCGCCCTCAACGCAACCACACGCGACCTCATCACTGGCGCCGCCTCGCGCTTCGACGCCCTCGTCGGCGCGCACGAGCTGCACGTCCTGCACTACGAGGGCTACGGCAAGGACGCGGTGAAGCGCTTCGGCGCGTCGCCCGACGCGTGGGCGCAGCTCGTCAAGCAGCTGGCGTTCCACAAGATGTTCGGGCGGCCCGCGGTGACGTACGAGAGCGCGCAGACGCGCAAGTACCAGCTGGGCCGGACGGAGGTGATCCGGAGCGCGAGCAGCGAGAGCAAGGCGTGGGCGGAGGCGATGGTGGATCCCGCGGAGAACGATGCGCGAAGGGCGGCGCTGTTCCGGAGGGCGGTGACGCGGCACTTGCAGTATTCGGCGTGGGCGGCGGACGGGCAGGGCGTGGACCGGCATTTGTTTGGGCTGAGGCGGATGTTGAGGGAGGGCGAGGACGTGCCGGCGATGTACCTCGACCGCGCGTTTGGGCGCACGAATCATTGGGAGCTGAGCACGAGCCAGCTGAGCAGCCCGTATTTGGATGGGTGGGGGTATGGGGAGGTCGTGCCGGATGGGTTTGGGCTGGCGTATGCGATTGGGGAAAAGTATATTCGGTGGACGATTACGAGCACGCGTGGGGACGCGGGCAAGTTGAGGCATTATTTGGCGGAGGCCGCGACGGAGTTGAGGGATATGATGGAGAAGGCGGTCAAGGAGGAGAAGAAGGACATGCAGATAGATGGAAAGACGTCGTCGAAGCTCTGATACTTACACTTACCTTGAGACACTGATTTATTGGCCGGACGGCGGGTTGCACATAATATATATGCTTTGCTTTTTCTGTAGTTACTACAAGTTGGCCTTGGGAAACAAGTAGTCCCCGTTTTGGGTGGCTATCACTCGCTTTGGCCGCGACGCCAAATGTCACACCTCGTGATCAGAAACGACTCACTGTGACTCGCCTAATTCTGAGCTACGATGGCATCCCGCCCTGGGGTCCCCCGCCCTTCGCTCCAGCCGCGCGATGCAGCCGCTGGGTCAAGGCACGTCCGCCGACATATCTTGAAATTTCGTTCGGTCTAATGATAAATTATCCGTAGCGTTTGGAAGAAGCCGCCCACTAAGATATTCGCCCCTACAGGCCTCGGTTCCGGTTCTCTCGTGAGTACTTTTCGAGCTATCATATCAATATCCTTTCTTATACTATTTGTAGCCCCGCAGAAACCCCTTTTCAAGCCGAACAAGTGATATCCCAAGGCACGTCTGCCTCCATATCATATTCGACCCGCCAATAACGAGACGTTATAGCACGTCGTCCCAGTCCGACTCGCCGTTGCTACAACGCATCGACCGCCTCGAAGCCGAGCTGTCTGCTCTAAAGGACCTCGCGTACGGCGGCCCAAAAACGGACGTCGACGTCGAAATGGCTACGTTCGAGGCGTCAGTCGATCCAGAACTTGCGTCTGCGCGCCGTCTACTACCGCCCGGGGCCCTCCCAGTCCGCGCGTGGTTCCGCAGCGCCGTCCCGGTCAACGCGCGGTGCCACATGCTCTGGGACGACACCAGCTCAAAGCTTATGGTCTCGTTCTCCGACGCCGCGCCCGGTGCGGCGGCGCATGCGCTGGAGCTGGATCTGCGGGAGGTGGTGTCGGTGAATGTGCGTGTCGTGGGGATACGGATCCAAGATCACAGCGCAGGCTAACGGGCAGCGCAGTACACGGACCCGGACGACACGCGCAACCACCCCGTCGTCGCCTTCCGCACGGCGCAGATGCAGGTTACGCTGAGCCTCGAGGCGTGCGATGCCGAGTGGTCGGGGACGCGCTACCGCGAGCTGGTCGCGTGGATTCAGGCGCAGCTCGGGGAGAACGATGGGGTGGATGTGTTTTGCTGCCGGTGAGTGCGCGGTGAAAGTGTGCGTGGGCGATGTTGATGGAGTGTAGGTATTCGGTGACGCAAACTATATGGGAAACGATGGCAGGGGCGGCGAATGAGGAGGAGCGCCGCGCTCCTGCAGCGCCGAAACAGTCGATGGCTGATGCAGCGGTTCGTCCTTCTTTACTAGATTCATTCCGGTTTTCATTCTGGATCGTTCTTAGGCTCCACTAACTGCGCAAGATCTGTTTCGCGCGACGTTCGGCCCCAAGTCCCACCTGCAGCTCGAACCCGGAACGAAGTACTTGCCCGTTAAGGCGTGGTATCTTCGGCGCAGACTCTCACAGGCCGAAGACGCGTACGTTGTGTGGCCAGTTAGCGGCCGGGTGTGTATCGTCTCGGGCGCGGGGGATGACTTCGCAGGGCATATCGAGGAACTGGATATTGGGACGGCGGCGAAGTGCGCGTGGGTGAGACATCTCGCCTACGCTGATTGTGGATGAAGCTAATCGCTTTATTTCGCAGTTCGTCGACCCAAAGGAGAACTACACGAACAAAGTCTTTGTCTTACAGACTGCCGAGCTTGAACCGGCCGGTGGTGCTTCCATTCGTGCGTTTGGCTCTCTACCGATTACAAAATGCCCACAACTTGTGCAATTGTAGGAGGCGAAAGCCAGATCATGATCAAGTTCGACGGCGCATCAGCAAAGTGGGCGGATTCGGCGTACGAGGCGTTTGTGTCGTGGATCAAGGGGAAGGTCGATCAGTATGCAGTAATCCGGTGCGTATCTTCCCGTTTTCCTTTTTTCTTCGTTGGATTGGGAGCTTATATGGTGCAGGGGGAAGATAGGGGACGCGAAGTGGGAGGCGGCGACGAAAACGTTTGCGATCATGGGCACGGACACGCGTGTCGCAGTTGCAGGAGAGGCGCGCGCGGAACTTGGAGGAGAGCAAACGCGTGGATCGAATAATGAGAGGCCTGAACCCCGCCTGCCGATCACAGTTGGAGCAGAGGCGCCTGCAGAGCTTGAAGGAGAGCAAACGCGTGCATCGAATAACGAACCCTGCGTGCGCATAAATTTCGACTTTCCGTTCGTCCAGGGCAACAGGAAGAGCATGAAATCAAAGGTGTGTCGTATCTGAATTTCTACTTGTCTCCTCTCAATCGCCACCGGCTCCAGAATCCTATCGCTGCTCCGTTGGAGAATGACCGCATCAGGCCGCCCAACAAAAACCCGTTTCTGCCCATAAAAGCGTGGTATCTTGGTCGGAAGCTCTTCGAGGAACCGTATCATCTTACCTGGACTGCCGCTGGCAAGCTGACCATACGGTCGGGTGACGACCCGAACGCTGAAGCGAAACACTCAGAGGAGATAGATATTGGTTGGTTTACACAACGTGTGTGGGTAAGTCACGATTGACAAGCCAAATGAACCATAAAACCAATCTTATACCTCGCAGTTTGTCGACCCAAAGGAACCGTACCCCGACAAAGTTTTTGTTCTGGAGACGTACGAAACGTTTCACAATGGGAAGACCGGTAACCAGAAACCCTTCGGTGCTCGGTTCTCTGAGTTTTTCAAACTCGGTGTGTTTTTTCACGCCATTATTGGCATGCGTACGTTGCTGAACCGCGGAAACAGGTAGCAAGCATGCTGAAGGCATCGTCACGATCAAATTCGATAGTAGATCTCCAGCGTGGGCAGACCCTTTCTACGCCCAATTCGTCGGTTGGCTCCAGGCCAAAGTTGA
The DNA here is from genome assembly GCA_029449255.1 of Mycena polygramma. Lineage (NCBI taxonomy): Eukaryota > Fungi > Basidiomycota > Agaricomycetes > Agaricales > Mycenaceae > Mycena > Mycena polygramma. The sequence continues at coordinate 167,849 of JARKID010000160.1, read as the reverse complement.
CACTCGCGAGAAGTTGCGGTGCGAATTTCTGCTTGTGTTGCTTGGGTTGCCCTCATATCCTCCATAGAGGTAAAGCAGGAGACGTCAAATGGGAGGTAATCAATCGAATGGATCTCATCAAGCAGGCCGCAGAGGCTCGGGGACGACAAGAAAACGGCGATAGCACTGCCTCTACGAGTCGTACTGTGCGAGCGAAATCTCCTGAAACTCCCCCGACGGACGATCGGTCTTCACCACCTGTGAGTGCGCGTTTGAAGCGTAAACGCAGCTCCGGTGCCTCGACAGAGGACGATTCGCTCTCACACTCGCGACCCCGACTTCTCAGGTATGTATCATTCCCTTCCTCCCTTCCTTTCGGACTGATCAGTTGCAGCAACCCGGCCGATTCGGAAACAGCGGGTGATGGCCCACGTCGCTCGGCCAGGCAGTCGGTCTCCCCACAAGGGCCGTATGTTGATCCCGACGAGGTGTATGTATCACAAATGCAGATAACGGTAACTCGCTTATGGTTTTGCGCAGTATTTTGGTGTATCCGCCTGGTCAACCAAGAACCGTGAACATCACGAACGGTGACCTTGCGCGACTCGCCCCAGACGGGTCCCTCAACGACACGCTCATCGAGTTTGGCCTCAAGTAAGCCATGCCTTAACTGTGCTCTGTCCCTTATTGATCCCTTCGCAGACTCTGGCTACAAGACCTTGAGCAGAAGGACCCAGAGCTAGTAAAACAAATCCATGTCTTTAATTCCTTTTTCTACAAGAAACTGAACAAGAAGAAGTGAGTTTTCGAGTCAACCACCCACCTCCGCATGACTCACTCTTCGACAGTCCCATGGAAGGATATGAGAGTGTACGGAAATGGACCTCCAAAGTCGACCTCTTCGACAAGAAATACATCATTGTTCCTATCAATGAGAAGTGAGTCTCCCGCACGAACCACAGAGAATCGCTAAAATACCGTCCTAGCCTCCATTGGTATCTTGCCATTATATACCAGCCGGAACATACCCTGAGACCCCCGCCGTCGACAAAAGCCCCAGCGACTCGACAGAAAACTCGCAAAGGAGTCGAACTGGATCCGTTGTTCGGTGGCCCCATGGAGGTCGACCCTGAGGAATCCCTCGACGCTGCTGAAGAGCAGCCCCCGGCAGCGACCATGGTGGACCGCGCGAATAACGGTAGCTCGCATACGGCGAGTGGAGGACCAACAGAGCCAGGAATCATGGACGCCGATGCCCATGACGACCCCTACCAATCAATCGATCCGGGGGATCTATTCGATGACGAGTCATCTCCTCGCACAGTCTCCGAGCCCTCCTATAGCTCCCCAGCTGAATCACGAGGCAAGCGAAAGGCGACGTCCCTTTCGCTCGAGATGTTCCCCCCTCCGGAAATGCTCCCATCGGAGGTTCACAAAGAAGAGCACGAACCTTCGTATGTCGTGCTCTTTTGTTTGAAGCGCTGCTCATAATACTGGTCAGAACCTATATTTTCACTCTAGACTCCTTAGGCACTCGGCATCCTAAGGTCGTGAATGTGCTTGGGATGTATCTAAAGCATGAAGCGCAGGAGAGGAAGAAGATACCCCTCGAGATGAGCCGCAAGGCAATCGGGAAGGCCGCACTCGTAAGTTCCTTGTGGTGGTCCCAAAAATCCAGCTTCATTCGCGTTTCAGGTCCCTCATCAGCCGAACCTTTATGATAGTGGGATTTATCTCCTGCACCTCGCTGAAACCTTCATCTCCGACCCGTCGCGCTACTACAATATTATCGTTGTGCGTGTCCCACGACTCCCTCTTCCATTTTGAGCCTAACCACCCGCCCACGTAGACGCAGAAGAGCATTACCAACTCCTTGCAACGTCAAATTCAGTGGGACGACGCCAAAACCAAGATTCTTCGTCAGAGCCTGGCTAACCGGATCGCGGAACTATCCGTCGAGTGGAGGAAGAATCGAGCGGCCCAAGTCAAGAAGACGCAGGAAGCTGGCGGTGTTGATATCGTGCACCCCACCCTCGTCCCGCCGCCACAGGCTGCACCAGGGAAGGCAATGCGAATGAGAGGCTGAACGCTGATGCATCGGTCTTATCTCGCGCAGTCTTCTTTCCCACATTCCTGCACATTGTAATATGTAAACGCAGAACATCGTCTCTCTGTGTGCATTTGGTTGGATCGCGCCGAAGCGTTCACCGTAAGCCCAACGACCCCGTCAAGGTAGCACCGCTTCCGTTGGGATCTCTTCGACCACAAAAACGCGAGCAACAAGTGATCCCGCCACGCGTCAAAATACCGCCCAGACCTCGAATCCATCCCGGCGAGTCGATGCGAGACGAGTGTCGAAGGCGAGTGGTGGTATCACGGACCAACTTCCTCCCTAACACCACGGAGGGGCGCCCATGACCTCGCGGGTACCGGTTCAACACGTCTCAGCGGCTTCATCGCAACTGAACGGGCTGGGAGGTGGCGCCGAACAGCCCTCCACCTGGGAGCTTTGGCTAGGCACTGCGCGTGGACGGACCAACCGCATGACATCGTACTTCCCCAGGTCTCTAGGTAGATCGCGGGCGAAGCCAAAACATGGACGGTACGTCCACCGGAGGCTCTCCCGCATCGTATAACGTCCGTTAGCGGGCCATGGGGGGATTCGGTGAGGAGTTGCCGGCCGTCCGTGGTAGAGATAACACTGGAGGAGGATAGTGCTGGGGAAGGGAGGGAACAACGGGCGAGGTCGAGTAGAGATGACGCTGAAGGAGGATAGCGCTGGGGGAGGGAGGAAATGGCGAGCAGATCGAGGTCGAGGAGAAGGAACAATAGGCGAGGTCGAGTAGAGATAACGGGAGGATAGCGTTGGGGGAGGAAGGAAAGGGCGAGTTGGTCGAGGTCGAGGAGAGGTAAGGCTGAAGTAGGATAGCGCGGGAAAGGGGAAGAGAAAGGCGATTTGGTGAGGATGGTGGTGGTCAAGAGCAAGAGGGTAAGGAGGCTGCCCGGCGAAGTTGGCTGCATGTGGCTGACATGATAAACCGAAACGACATCCGACAACAATCCCAAACCTTTCTCTCCAATCCGAATGCTGTGCGCATGATCACGCCGTTTGCTGGAATGAAGACCGCTCGACTGGTGATGCAATTCTTTGAGTGGAAGGTGGCGCGTGCGCGGCCAGGGTTCACACGGTTCACTTCTGAAATTAGACTCTGAATGAATGGGCCACTGCACGAGTCTGCCTCTCCGGGCGCCGGTAATAACAGCCGCAGGTTTTCAAAACTCCCCCGCTGATGCTGGTCGCGGTGAGTTGCACGTTTGTCATCACGGTTTGAACGAATCGGACTGAGTGCCGTCACGAAGCATGACCGCGTTTTCGTGCACGTGAGTGTGACGTTTCGCGTCTTTCCTCCTGCTCTCGGAGATCACCCGCCGTCTCCAGCGCCTTCATTTGGACTTGACCAAAAATATAGATAAGTAGTAGGTGTTCCATCGCTGATCTAATCAAGTCATCCAGTCCTTCCTGGACGCTTCATCCATTTTGCAAGCTCCGCGCCTTTGGAACAGCGTAGGCGGACCGGCTGCCACTGAGAACGGGTACTTCTTCCATGAGAACACTTTGTTTCGTTCATCTTTAACAATTCCCACCGAATCCCACAAGCCCATACCTGCCCCATTGGGCTCAAGCTGAGCTCAAGTTGAACCATGCTCGGGCATCTCGGGGATGTTGGATTCTCAAAATCTTCAACTCTATTTGCTGGTAGTTTTTGTGTGTTCTTGGACCTTGTTGATATAGTGATTCTCAGGCTTTCTTCTCACATTCCCGACCCGCTAGGTTGACACTTTTGATTCCTCCTGCCGTGTGTTTTAATTATTGAGAGGTACTGATAATTTGAGCTCTCCGCTCTTCTCTCTCCTTCGCAAGGGTAGATATTTCTTTTGAATCGATGACTTTGAAAGGCCAAGTGAACCAGCTTCCACCTGAACGCATACTACGCAATCCCATCTCCTCCAGAAGTTGGTCTGTGTATTGTGGCCAGCTGTGCCCGCGCGATCAGTCAAGTATAATATACAACAAAATAAGCTCAGGTAGAAAGTCGACCTACGTCCAGAATGCTATGACGCTGCTGTACGACTCGTTTACCCTATAAGAAGAGATTTCAGGCTTGGAATCCGGCCTTCGAATCCTCGAGATGTTTGTATCTCACCTGAGAAGTGCGTCAGGGTGTCGCTTGCGAATCCAAGCGGCATTGCGCTCCGTGTGTTGATATGCCTCTTCCTGCGTCTTAGGGATGTCCATCTCATCCCCGAGAAAATAGGATGATATCCAATGAGCTATGACTTCACAAGTGTATCCCACATTAGTCGAGAACTAACAGTATGTGAGCGTGAAATCATATGGAGGAGGAGGAGGTCAAATACCACAGCGCCGTTGATAGCGAAATCGCGGCGGGTAATGTTCCTCGCTGGAACGATGCCGTTGTAGATACTGGATGCCCACTGCTCAGACTCTGCACGACTGGCGGGTGGGTTCGCCAAGGAATAATGAGTCCCCTCCTCCGAATTAAACTCGGACTGGGGTCGGGGTGAGTGCCGCTTTATACCTAAGAGCTCTGCCGTATCCGCTGCAACGACATGCATTTGACTGAAATGCAAGACGGTACGAGTTGGATTTTCTTACGATTAAAGATATCGGTCCAGGAGGACGAATACCCCGTTGCAAGGAGAAGAATGTCAGCCTTGATCGTTTCCCCGTTGTTGAGAACAACGGAGTTTCCTTCTGGACCGAAGCCCTGTACTCGAGCAGGCGCTATAACGGATATATTCCCGTTATTAACGAGGGCGTGGAATCTGTTCTGTTGAGGTACGCCTTCGTCATTGACGCTCGTGCTCCAGAAAAGCGAATGAATGTTGCGCAGCGGAGAAGTTTTTGGCACCGAGAGCGCTTGAAGCTACACGACTCGTCAGCCACTTTTCCCCGGACGAGAAACAGTGCAGTCACCGAGGCCCAGCTCAGTGCCGACCAAAAGCAGTGTGTGATTTTGGATCCCAACCAGGTACCGTGTAAAAAGCGTTCAAGCCGGGATCGAAGTACGACGTGTCCAGACATGATAGATAGTAATCTAAGCTGACAGTGAACACCGGTTTATGGGAATGCATCAGATTTTAAAACACACCTGCTCTTCCGAATGAACTCGGGCAACGGTCTGGGGCTTGCAAGGAAGGCGTCTGCAGTCTCGAATACTATTGTCACGTTCCTTCCTTCATTGGCCAAGTAGGCGGACATGCTATAATGCGAAATCAATGTCAAACTTTTGAAGATTGCTCGAGACTCGCTCTTGCGCCGATTTCCCTCCCCCGACTACAACGATCGACCTTGCAGCCGACTCATGATCAGGGGAAATTTGTGGAACGGTCTCCAGAATGAGGGCTAAATTAGCAGCGAAATCCTTGGAGTGGATTACAGATCCGCGGAAGCCTGCCCGCTTCGCCGCATCAGGTGAGAGAGTCCTCGGAATCTTGGGAGCACTACATCCCTGTAGCCAAAGAGGAGCATCTACGTGGTGCACCGGTGAAATTTTGAGCTAGAAACTCACGCCGGTGCAAAGTACGACACGCGAGAACTCTAGTATCTCACGCGACGACGTTTTTTTGTCTTCCACAGTTATGAACCAGATCGAAGCAGTCTCGTCCCGCCGGATCTTGATCACCTCTGTATTAAACCGAATCAAAGGCTTGAGGAACGTTTCGCTAAATGCCTCCATGTATGTGCGTAAATCATGGCCCATCAGACGCCCACCAGCATTGGCATGGCGTGGCATCTCCAGGGCAGAAAATCGATACTCTCCGTGCACACTGTATTTTCGATTAGAAAAATCAATCAGCACCGAGAAATGCGCACTTGTTAATTTGCAAGCCTGGATATACACGCTCCGCGGCCCACACACCTCCTGCCGTGGAGTCTTGCGTCAGGATCTGCACGTCGGAGAAGCCATCCTGAAGGAGGGTGTATGCGGTGATGAGTCCAGCGGCTCCAGAGCCGACGATAGCGACAGACGAGGTGCGGGGGTCAAGAGTCATGATGGGGTCTTAAAAACACGTCTAGACACACTTCAAGCTCGCACAAAGCTCGCACGCCAGCAGTGACGTTCGCGTAAGTCGGTTTCGGACTGAAAGGTGATCGGAGCCTAAGCTCCGGGTGGAAAGGAGATATACTAAAAACCCCGAAAATGATGTCTTGAATGGAAAAGGAATATATAGCAGGCAGATAGCCACCTCAGCCACGTCTTTATGGGCTCGTCCCACGAGTAGTTGGGAGAAACGATGTCCGAGAGGCGAGGTTGGTGTGCGCCGCTGTGCAGCACAGACAATTGAGTTGTTTAGATAGCCATCGTCTTCCGGGTTCATCGTCATTCGGCACTGTCGTACGTCCGACAGTTCTGCGTCGGAAAGTTTCCGGGAAACAAAGATCTCTGCATGATGAAAGGCTGGACTGAGGTCAATTCGCAGTTGTAAAGGCTGGGGCTGTTGATATGTGAGGCAGTGGCTGCTGCGTTTAAGATTCTTGCGAAGTCCCACATAACCGTGGGCTCGAACGTAAGGTTAATATCCCAGCGCGGAGGTGAGGAGTTCATTTGAGCTCCATGCCATCGCGTCGTCGAACTGAAGTTACCCCACTCCGTCAACGCGTTGGCTCTGAAGCCCGCCAAGTTGACCCCAAGTTCAGGATATTCTGTGTGGCGTGGTTTGACAAAGCCGCCTCCAAGTTGGCTAGAAGCTGAGTTTGAGCATGGTGTTCATCCTCGAGGAGGTGGCCGCAAGTCGTAGGCCGACGTAGGCTTAAGGCGCGGCGTGATCCGGTTCGTCATGCCGACAGATCATCCCACGGTTGATTCATGGTTGATTTTGGTTGATTCGTAATTTACGGACGCAAAAAGTTCTTTGTCTTCCGAAGTTGCTGCCGAGGTTTAGCAATTTCTCGTGAAGTTGCAAATAGATATGTTTATGTCACAACTGGCGCATGAGCTCGTATCGCCGGGCGCACACTGGCTCGTAGAAGGAAGCGGAAATACCGGATGGTCACTGGGGTCAGCTGCGTTGTTTTCGGTCATGTTCACATTCACTGGCAAGACCGAATCCAGCAGCTGAATCCCTTCAGTCCGATGTTCCAGGACCACGCCCGTGGGGCCGGCGGAGTCGAGGCGGGGTCCCGAACTGTGACGAAAACTGTTTTAGTGCAAGCACTCAGGAATATCACAGCAAGGGACCAGCACTTATCGCGGTCCATTTTCTGCGACAGCACAGAAAATCTAATTACGGGAGTATTAAGTGTTCGTAGGGAGACGCCAGATACTACTCAAATATCCGCAACACGTACGTTATCCAATCGCAACTCAACGGTTGCACGACATCCGTAATTCTTGATTGCCTGGAAATGTGCAGTCTAAAAAAAGGTCGAAAAGAAGGGTATGAAACAGGTGAAACTCGACGTTGGTTCCCCACAACTATGTTGAGAATGAGACGTACTTCAGTGACTCAGAACCAGAATCAGTCCGAGACAGTTGTAGCACACGGCATCCACCAGAAAACCGGGCGCGACGTTTGCATAGGAACTCCGAGAATGCATTTGTAGGTTGTCATTTGGTTGTCATAGTCCTTTCAATATTGAATGCTCCACAAGAGTTGCAGTGTCGCCGTAGAAAACCGAATGCACCTATCGCCAGCCCCGTCGGCTTCGGCAGTGGTGAGCACAACTCCACAGGAAATCGTATAAAGGCCGCAGAGTGTGTGGAGATAGTCCAATTTCAACAAGCCTAAGAACATGTTCAACGTCAAATTCCTTCTCTCCTTCGCTACCGCAGCGACCTTGCTGTCCAGCGTAGTGGGCCAGGCTTGGGAGGTCATGGTTTACCAGACCGGTGCAGGCGGAACGAGCTCGTGCACTGGTGGCGGCATGCCTGTATCAGGTTCTGACTTGAACTGTCACGCAGTTGGTCTCGGCGACGCCGCAGGTTTCAACATCCTTACCGACAATGGCCCGCCCGGTGCTGAATTTGTTTGTGAGTGGCGACCACCGGAGATTTCGTAGGAAGTACATGTAACTGACACGGATGGACAGTTAATCTGTTTTCTGACAAGTACGTCTGAGTCCCGAAAGATTGCTTTACCTTCGAGGACTCATTTTCTGGTTAGCAACTGCCAGACTAGTTTGGGTGAGCAGTTGGGAACGGGGGCCTGCTTCAGCGGATCCGTGGGTAAGTTCTCAGCTACCTGACAGCCTGTACCCATTCTGAGTCCCTGACCTAAACAAATTCAGGCTCGTTCCAGCCGACGACAGTTCCCACCTAGGGGTCCTTGTAGACGGACCAGAGTACAAGCAATGCAGTACTGCCGTTCAATTGCAGGGAAGATGAAAGCCTCACTGAGGCCAACTGTGGTGGACACACGTACTAGCAACGCGTTTATGCATTCGAGGAGCAGTCCTACCCAGTCTTCGACTTGACCTCGCAGGTATCCCCGTCAGCGAGGAGGACCTTGTGCTTGTGGCCGTCGATTTTTGCGAGGACGTCGCCCGCCATGATGTGGTTCGGACTCAAGCACAGTGAAATGCGATCAACGATCGGCGTCGGTATGTGCCGAACTTTGCGCATGCTTGCCCCGGCGCTTCTTCCTTCCCTCCTCCTCCTTTTCGTTTTTTTCTTCTTGGATTTTGGAAAAGGTACACTTTTCTGGTCGTGTTCTCGTGCCAGAATCCAATCTCCACACATAGTACACTCGGTTTTTCTCGTCTAGTATCCCTATCTTCTTCTACATCGCCATGTCCTCACAGGCAGGCTCGCGCAAGCAAATCACCTATGCCCATAAACGCAACAGATCTAAACCCACCAGGGTAGTATCTGCATCATCACCTCTCCCAGAAATCGAGGATCCAGACCATTACATGTCCCATTCCGAGTTGTCTCGACGATTGCTCAAACGCGCTCGTCGCTCTTCTAATCCCGAGCCGTTTTCCTCGAAGAAGCTCAAGCCCTCTGGAGTCACTCCAGCAGGGTCTCTAGTAGGGTCTCCTACGTCCCAGTACTACGAAACTCCCCATCCCTCTGCACTCACCGAAGAGCAAAAGTTCAAGCTAAACTCGTCCCGCGGTCTTCCTGTCAATCCAGACCAATTCTCTCCACTTCCAGTCGCTCGTCGTATCTCTTCTCGCACCGGCTCTCGTAATCTCAAAGAAAACGCTTCCCATCGTGCCCATAAGAAAGGCAAACTGCTTGATAGTCCGTTCAACAGCCGTCCCAGTTCCGCAGCTTCTTCCCCTCAGAAATCCCATGCCCAATTAGCCGCTGCCTCTGACAAACACTCTACGCAGAAACTATTCAAGCGCACACTTTCCGACACCCATTATAACCCGAACATCCCCCAAAGCGCAAGCACCACCACTTCTCCCACTCGTGCCCACTCTCCGGTTCGCGCGCGCCGTCCCTCCGCGCCCAGTCCACTGCGTCCCGGAAATTGGATCCCCAAGGACACGGCCGCGATCGGTAGCTTTGATTTTGATTTCCACTCCGCCCTCGTCAATCCCTTCTCTCTCCCTTCCACCGTGAGCGACATCGACTTTAACCGCCCGCCGTCGTCCCTCTCATGCTACGGCGACGCCGACTCGCAATTTTTCGACGACGTGCAAGGTATCTCAACCCCAGCGACCAAGAAACGCGCATACACTCACATGACGGATGACGATGACGAGCTGCAGGAACCGGATCTCACTATTACGCAGGACGATATGGACGTCGTCTCCGCCGGTATGAAGGTAATCCCTACGCGCGAACGGAGTCCCTGGCTCAGCGACAGCCTCATCTCGCCTCCGGCCTCGCATGAATGGGCTCACCCCCCGCAGGAAGGTGCATCTACGTCTCAGGACGTCGACATGGATGGCGATATTTCTCTGCATCTTGGGCTGGCACCTGGTTTTGCACCCGACGGTGGGGCCTCTGACGACGAAACCGGCGCTGGCGAGCGTGACTTGAGCCATGTGTTCGACGGACTAGCCCTTGGTAACCTCTTTCACCATCCCATCCAGTCTGTTCCCATTTATCGCGTCGTCTAAATATCTTCTTTCGCAGCTACTAAGAGCCGCTTCATCGCGGGTCGCACTCGCTCACTGGATTCCGCTCCCGACGGCGACGATGAAGTACACCCGAAGCCGAAGGGCAGAGACCGCCGCGGGACCATCCGCGCGTCCGACTTCAAGAACTCCGTCCCCCCGTCCCGACGCACACGCAGCGGCACGGTCATCGGTCCCCCGACCACGCTCCAGCGCACGCGCAGCTTCGACGGCGGCGAAGTGAACGAGGAGGAGGAGCTCGGCGAGTGGTGTTCGGATGGCTGGGTCGTCGCCGCGCCGCCGTCGCCCGTCATCACGCGCAAGCGCCCTAGGACGATGAAGGATGCTGCCGACGTGCGCTCGCCCGAGCGTCGCGACGAACTCGACGTGCTCTCTGGATTGCTGCCGTCGCCTGTTTTGCTGCTCAAGAATAATTTGGCTGTGACGAAGGATATCGCTGTTGTCATGGAGGAGGACGAGGAGGATGACGAATTGTTGCTGAAGCCGGGGTTCAATGTGTGGGAGTGATTCAATCAGGTGGGCGCTCATTCATTAGTCTCGGTCGACCTTGATGTTCAACTAATGCAGCCATTGTCCAGCTTTCGTTCTGCTTTCAAGTCATTGTATCACATTGCATTGCACGTACTGTATGTTACTCGCGCTGTATCGTCCTAGTCCTCTGTAACACGCGCTAGCGCCGTTCTGGCTTTCGATCTTGACCTTTGAGCAGCGATAGGATCCTGTACTGGTACGCGACGGAGGGCGTGCTGAAGTCGATGCGGTCGTCTAAGTAGGCTCGGTTCGTCGACACGTTCCTGATTCTGAGTCCTCCGAGCCATAAGTTGACATTTCCAGCTGCAGACACTGAAGAGCTAAGAGGAAATTCCGGCCTCAGCTGCCTTGTTTTCACGTTCGCTGGCAAGACCAACTCAGCTGAAGCTCTGGTTTGACTTGACACGCAGTGTGATCCGGTTCATCATGCCGGCAGATCATCCCACGGTTGATTTCATGCTGATTCTTGTTGATTTTGGGTTGATTCGGAATTTATGAACATACTTCGGGAAGATACGTCGCTGCCGCCGAGGTTTGACAAATTCTAGTGAATTCGGTAGCAGAGGTGGTCATGTCGCCGCCCTCGTGCTCCGAGTCGTAGCGCCACGCGCCCCATTGGGCTCGTAAATACTGAACCACTGACAGAACTGGGCGGCTACGAGAAAGGGGGTTTGATTTTGGACAGTGAGAAACTTGTCATAGTGCATTGCTTGCATATTCTCTCTGAATTTGATACATTCATGGAATTCCGAGGCATCCTGACACTCCGAGTCCCAACCTCCGATGTTCCAGGACAGCGCTCATGGAGCCAGTGGGATTGAACCGAGGTCCCGTGACAAATACTGTTGTTAGTGCAGGCTGGACTTGAGAACTATTACTGCAAGCGCATGGCAGTTACCCCGGTCCATTTTCTGAGTCAACGACACCGCGTCGATTACGGAAGCACCAGGTGTATGGAAGAAGAAACGAATGCTTCCGTCTCGAAAACGAGCGGTAGTCTGGCATTGTCTTATGGCCCTTGAAACCACGAATTTTCGAGACAAAGTCCGGTTGAAAAAGACGAAAAAGCGAGCCTATCAGCAAGGTGTAAATATTAATATCAATTCCCCACAATTGTGTCGAGAACGAGACGTACCCCAGTCCGATACAGTTGGATCACCCGGAACCCTGTAGAAACCGAGCGCAACTCCCAGAGGAGCTCCGGAAATATATTGCATGCGTATGTTCCCGTATTTCTTGCAACATTGAATACTCCACAAGAGTAGCACAGCGTCGCCGTAGACTCATCTAGCGTCAACTCCGAGCACAGCTCCACAGGAAATTGTATAAAAACCCACAGAGTCGGCAGACAATCCATTTTCAACAAGCCCAGGATCATGTTCAACATCAAATCTCTTTACTTCTTCACAACCGCAGCAACGTTGCTGTCCAGCGTAGCGGGCCAGTCCTGGGAGGTCAAGGTTTTCGAGCCAAGCGCAGGCGGCACGAGCTCGTGTACCGGCGGCGGCACGACCATCTCGGGTTCCGACATGAACTGCCACACGCTTGGTCTCGGCAGCAACACCGCCAGTCTCAACATCGTCACCGACAAAGGTGCCGGATTCGTTTGTGAGCGCCTGCCACCAGAAATTTCATAGGAAGGAGCTGACCCTGATCATCAGTTAATCTGTTTTCTGACAAGTACGTCCGAGACCCGAAGATTGGTTTGCTCAGCAGGACTGATTTTCCGTTTAGTAACTGCCAGACTAGCTTGGAAGAGCAGTTGGGTCCAGGAACGGGAGCCTGCTTTAGTACTGATGGTACCGTTGGTAGGTCCTCACCTACAGTGGATTTACATTCCCTCACCTAGACAAATCTCAGGCTCGTTCCAGCCAGCGGCAGCTACCTAGTTCCTTGTCGACAGACCGCGACAGGAGGGATGTAGTATCTGTGTAGTATTGCCGTGTAATTGCAGCGAAGACGAAAGCACTTTTTACTGAGTTTGCAATTGGTTTGCAATGAGTTTGTCGAGAGTTTTTCTTTCTTGTCCCCAAGCTCTCGTGTACAGCTGCGCACTGGCAGCTAGCGCGTATCATTCGAATTCGGAGCCTGGAGCCAGTATGAGGGAAAGTGGGAGTGGTTGAAGGAAAAGGGCCGACTCAAAAGGCGGTGCCGTTGGACGATTGCGGATCCCGATGGCCCGAAGAGGATCCGTCGGAACAAACGTTGATGGCTGCTCACCGCCACCAGCGACTATCATCAATCCGCTCTCGCTGCGCTCGGACCACCTTCAATCTATAAAGGGACTGTACTCAGCGCTACATAGCATTTATCGACCATGGCCGATTACACCCAACCCCCTGCGTACCAGCCTGCGTTCCCAGAGCCTCAGCGGCCTCAAGAGGCTCCAAGTTATCCTCCTCAGACATCTGGCACTCCTCAGGCAGCTTCATCTGGCATCCAGTTCGCCCGCGATGCAGACTTTCTTATTCAATCCTTTCTCCCTCCATCAGTCCTTCCCATTGCCCAACACGGCCAATCTGGACTTCCGCTGCCATTCTGCACTCCCCAAATTGCCGTTTCGTTCGATTCGCCGTTTGCCAGAGGGTATAACCCCACACTGCATAGCTCCGTCGACATCTCGCAGGACCAGCTCCTTGCATTTATCGATGGCTTAAATCTGGCAATGACTGCGAGTCCTCCCCTTCGCGTTGTGAATTTTGCAGGCGAGTGGTCTCGGAGCCAGACGTTTCAGGGAGCCTAATATTCATTGCAGGAATGGTGATCGGATTCATCCCTTACCACTGGGCGATGATCGCTGGGACCGTCATGCAGACGGCCGCCCAGACCGGCACGCATATCCTCTCCAAGACGCTGACGGACCGCTACATGCGTGCAGCCAACCTGCGTCTCTTCAAGCCGAAGGGACTCTCTGTCCGCCTCTGCACGAGTGCCGCGATGCAGCACCTCGTCATGCGCACCGGAAACGGTGCTGGTCCGTCAACCATGGACAAGATCGGTCGCGGCGTCGGGACCGTCCTCTTGCACGCGCCGATCCCGTTCAGCAGCCGCATCGTGCGCGCCATCGCCGACAAGCCGCCCAAGGTCCACGCCAGCATCAGCAATGTCGGCGACGGGCAGAAAATGCCGCTCGCGACGCAGCGGCGCCTCGCATCGCTGGAGGGGTACTCGCTGCCGCTGCAGCTGGACGTGCCGCCGCCTACTAAGGCGCAAAACGCCATGGACAAGATGGGACAGTGGGGCGTTCAATTCGACTCGTGGCGCACTGGGAGACAGCAGACCAAGATCGAGCAGAAACGCCGAGAGCTCGCGCGGGTCGAGTCCCAGCTCCAGCGGATGGGATTGGGGCCGCCACCGCACATAGGCGCCGGTCCCTCGTCTGGGTATGGAGGGCAGCCGGGTTATAGCGCAGGCTATGACGGCCAACCAGGCTACGGCGTCGCCGGTCCTTCTGGTTACGCTGCCCAGCCGCCACCGCACATGGGCGCTGGTCCGTCGGGATATGGACAACAGTCCTACGGCGCAGGATACGGAGGGCAACCAGGCTACGGTGGTGCCGGTCCTTCTGGGTACGGTGTCCAGTCGCCCCCGATGGGCTCCGCAGACTGGTACGAGATGGGCCGCCGTGAGCGTAAACGTGAACGCAAACGCCAGCGCAAGCAGCTGCGCCGTGAGGATAAACTGCTGTACCGCGAGGACAAACAGCTACGCAAGGCGGCAAGGCGGAGCAGGAAGCGCGAGCGCCGCGGCCCCGGGCTCATTGGTAGCCTGATTGGGCCCAAGGAAACCAAGCTCGAGCGGCGCGTCGCCAACGCGGACCTCATCGAGCACTGGGAATCCGACAAGGTGCTCTGGCTTGTTATCATGAACGCGGAAATGGGTCTGTCCTTCTTTTCCGTGACTTGTCGTTTACTCATTCTTTTGTCCAGACCGGGAAATCGAGGGGATTGAACGCGCAGAAAGCATGGACGACGAAGAACGAGTCGATGCGAAGACTTGGCAGGCGGAGATTATCAAAGAGCGAGATGCGCTGGAGGAAGATTCGGATAGCGATAGCGATTCGAGTGATTCCGAGGATGAAGAGCCTCAGCATGGTCAGTTTGGCGGCGACCACAAGCACAAGTGAGTGCTCGGCGAAAAATTGACCGCCCGTGTATATTAGCATGTTCCGTTCATAATTGTGACCGTTATCTCGCAACAAATCGAATCGTATATTAGACCTTGATTAGACCTGTATTAGACCGCGACAATGCTATATCTTACATAGAGGTTAGGGACGACAATGCTACCGACCCGTGTGGCGAATCTCTAGCCACCGGAAGAGAGGGAATGTGATCCCGGCAAATGCAGCAGCAAGCTAGATGGAGCATGATTTAACAAGGGAGCTGGATAGATTTGGAGAACAAACCTCGAAGCCCAGGTCAGCCCCAAACTCTGCCCCGGCTTTGGCACCTATCGGCCCGGTATACCACACCTGCGAGGAGCGGTCAGTATCGCAAACAAATGGTCGGCGAGCGCGATGCGCACCTCAGCCATGCCGAGCACGGCCCCAGCGACTCCAAAGCACCCCGCCAGCACACCAGCAATCCCGAGAGGAAGGCGCGATGGCGTGTCCCAGTCATCCAGGTTGTACCCACCGAGGCGCCCGCCTGGACGCCGGAAGATGAAGTGCTCTTCCGCGACGATTATAATGAAGAAGGCGGTCCAGTAGCTGAGGATGGAGAGGAAGTTGGAGAGGATCTCGGCAAAGTGCTCGCGGCCCACAACGCCGGCGACGGTGTATGCGACGAAGATGATGAGTGTCCAGAAGAACCGCGGGATTTTGGCGAATGGGCGACCGAGTGATTGGATTGAGAGCGCGGCAGAGTAGGTGTTGGGAACGTTGTTGGCGCTAATTGCGAGGCAAATTAGAAGGACGTACAGGGAGCGACAGGGAAAGCGTACATGACGGAGAATGCGAGGAGGAACAGGATGAACTTTCCGCCTCCTTTCCACGGCGAGAGGACTTGGCCGAGGAGCCCACCGGTACCGCCGTTTGTGAAGGCTTCAACGTACGCATCGTTGGTGATGGTCATAAGGAGCGCCCCGACGATCTCGACAAAGCAGATCGGGATAAATAACCCAAAGAAGGTCAAGATGAAGACTTTGATCGGCGGCGTGTTCGCGGGTAGGCGACAATTGTAGTCGGCTGCGACCGGTGCCTACCAACGCTGTATAAGACTCTCGAACAATATCATAAGAGCGAGAAACTGACCCATCCGGCAACGGAACCAAAGACAATACCTCCGAAGCTCAATATATCTGAGGATAACGCCTTGCCTTTGTCTTCAAACTCCTTCTGGGCGTTTATCTCAAACCCAGCGTGGCCACCCAAGCCCAGAAGAAACAGCATCACGATGAAGAGCACCATCCATGCGTAGCGCTCGTAGTGATGCACCATGTTATATCCTGGAGGTATCATCAGCCAAGCGATCTTACTTGAGCTACAAGATTACGGACCAATAAAGCAGGGGATCAGACTTCCGAGTCCAACGATAACCACGCCGGCAACTAAAGGAAGGGTTCCGGGATTGATAGACGCAAGAGTCTGTCCGCCGAGAATCACAGCTGTGACCGAGAAACCCAATCTTGAGAACACGGAATCAGAAGTCGCCGCGACGCATAACATGAATGCTCGTACTGTGTCAGGATATTAAAAACAGAGTAAATCGTGCAACCGATGTAGCCGGAGCTATACCGCGTAATAATCATTGTGCGCAGCCCTGTTTGAGGCCCAAGGGTTGCGATGAAGGATGTGCAAACCGCCCCGAGTGCAGCAAAACAGAAAATTGTAGCTATTGCGTGCCTAAAATAAATTCACGGATCAGAAATACGGGCAAAGATAGGGGCGGTAATTTGGACGATACGCACGGCAATGTCAGAGTGAAGAATTCCTGCGCAAGCACACCGATGGGAAGAGTTGTTAACACGGTGTTGACCGACCTGAGTCCGGCGTCAAGATAGCTCTTCGTTGTGGTAAATGTGCAAGCTCACCACCACATGAGTAGGCTTTTTCAGATTATAAGCGACTTGAAGAACTGAGAGTGGAAGTGAACGCACTTGTTCCACATATTCTTGTTCTCCCTCTGATCCTCCGGAACTCGCTCCACACCCCGCGCTTCCACACCGCTGGCGAAAAGTTTCGACAGGACCGGGCCCATGAAGGAGAACCGGTTCACGAGCACATCATCGGGCGCGCGCTCCGGAGCATCGGGAACGACAGAGTTCCTCTCCTTGTCCTCGTAGGATTCGACAGGGCTTTTCGACATGGCGGGGGCTAAAGAGCAGCTCAACGGGCGCAGACTAGCCAAAAAGCTATTTATACTGAAGCCGGTGTGATTATCCTACAAGTGCATCAGGGTAGATCAGGGTTCCACATGGTGCGCTCTGGTGCGCTCCGTAGGATAGGTTTGAATAGGTTACGGGTTGCCGAGTGGTTGAGATAAGGCGCGTACGGTTGGCGTACAGCGTTGACGGCCAAAAGATCTGGAAATTTAAGCGATGTCTGCGACTGGGAGATTTTGAGACTGCGACTCGGAGTAGAATCGAGTTTCCCATCCGGACAAAAAAAGAAAAAGATGTTGACAGAAAGCACATGGATGCGACGGGATTACTTCGAAAGGGACGACGGGGTTGCACGTTGACTCAACGGAGAGCGCCACGTTCCAGGCTCTGTTTGCGCATGCTAGGCATTCTGCGGGGTTGATCCGGAGCGGCTCCCACCAACTCGGAAGCTTGAACGTCGCGAAGGTCTGAACCATAGACTCGATCTCGGGTCTGAATCTCTTTCTATGTCACGTCTGTCTCAATCATGAGCTTGGCAATGAGTTTTTTCGACCCCACCTGGCTATCCTCCTTCAACTTGCCCCAAACGCCTTGGCTGACTCGGAGGCTCATGAAGCCTACATCCGCGTTGCCCGTGCGTAACGATACTGAGCGCGACCGGTCACCTACGGCAGTGGAAGCGGTTCTGAAGTCCCTCGATGGTGCATCCATTGGGGCCATTTAAAAGTACCGTAACATTTGAAGTACGCCGGGATACAAGGAAACGGGATTGGGGGAAGATCACAGCGAAGATATCCTCAGTCGGCGGTCGCCATACGTTGAGACTACTTGGATGCGATAAAAGAGATGGAAGAGGAGAGCTGGAGGAGCACGTACCAGCCAATTCTCGCGAGCGAGCGCCAACTCCTCAAGGAGCTCAGTCCCAGTAAGATATTTGACCTTGAAACACTTATCCAGAACGGGTCCGAATATTCTCTCCAAATCTAGATCATTGAGTGTGTCAAACTTCATCGTATCATTGTTGTTCATAGCTATTTCCTGCTCATCCCAGGTTGGCACGAGGCTCGTCGTCCACGGAAACCGGTTAAGTAGCAATGCGAAGAGCATAATTCCGAACCCGAATATATCCACATATGCTGAGGACGGTGAGCCCCAATAACCCCGTGGACATGCAAATACAGGGGGAGGAGCGGTCGTGAAGTTGTGCCCCGGTGATCGTGCTGGCACGATCAGGTCGGCGAGCATGACGGAGTAGGCAAAATCAGCCAGAACGACATGAAAGTCATCGGTGACGAGGACATTGCGAAAATGGGCGTCTGCCCATACGACGGACTTGGAGTGAAGTTGCGCGAGTCCTTCGGCGATCTCGACGGCCCAGTCAATGCGGGTGGCCAATGCAGGCTTTTCATCGACAAGATATGTCCACAGATCCCCGTTGGGATGAAAATCGAGGTCAAGATAGACGTAGTCCGCTATGCCACGATACGAAAGGATCCTAGGGTGGGGAGTGACTGCCTCGTAAACATTTTTCTCGACTGGAGAGACAGGCTTTCGCCAGCGCCCTGATACAAATTCAGACAAAGTCTGGCCGTGTTCACGACCAGCTTACCAGAATCCTCATCGTAGAACCCAGGGTCCAGCTCGGGAAAGTCATTCTCGCAGTTGTCTGATCCATCATCGTAGTCGTCTGATCCGTCATCGTGGTTGTCTGGTTCGTATTCGTAGTCGGCTTTCGCGTCAAATTCCATATTAAGGTGCCTGTAGTGGTCGGGCCCGTGCATAGGCTCAGGCAGGTGGGTGTTTGCAGGGAAGTCGCCCTCGTAAGCGATCGACGTTGACTGCGAGAGGCCACTTGAGGTAGGAGGGCGAGATCCTAGTCGTGTGCACTCGCTACAGTAGGCTATTGGACAATAGTATCACTTGAGACTGTGGTGGTTGAGAGGAAGCGCGAAACGTCACACTCACGTGCACGAAAACGCGGTCATGCTTCGTGACGGCACTTCCGATTCGCTCAAACCGTGAAGACAAAAGGCAACTCACCGCGACCAGCAGCAGCGGGAGAGTTTCTGAAAGCTGGACGGTAGTGCTCTTTTCCTGTTACCGGCGCCCGAAGTGGAAGACGGGGTCGGTGGCCGATCCATTCAGAAGTGAACCGTGTGAACCCTGGCCGCGCACGCGCTAGGCTCCACCAAGAAAAATGGTCTCGCCAGCTTTGCAGTGTTCATTCCAGCGAACAGTGTATACGCACAGCATTCGGATCGGGGAGAGAGGTTTGGAATTGTTGTCGAATGTTTTTCGGTTGATCATGTCAGCCGCACTATAAAAGGCTCAGCCTGAGCCAACTTCGCTAGGGAGCTTCCTTACCCTCTTGCTCTTGACCGCCAACGTCTCCACCAACTCTCTCTTCCCTTCCCCTCTCCCACGCTATCTTACTCCAGCGCTACCTCTCCTCGACCACGACCTACTAGTACTGGCCGTTCCCTCCCTCCCCCAACGCTATCCTCCTTCAGCGTCATCTCTACTCGACCTCGCCTGTTGGTCCCTCCCTTCCCCAACACTATCCTCCTCCAGTGTTATCTCTACCACGGACGGCCGGCCACTCCTCACCGAATCCCCCCATGGCCCGCTAACGGACGTTATACGATGCGGGAGAGCCTCCGGTGGACGTACCGCCCATGTTTTGGCTTCGCCCGCGATCTACCTAGAGACCTGGGGAAGTACAATGACATGCGTTTAGTCCATTCACGCGCAGCGCCTAGCCAAAGCTCCCAGGTGGAGGGCTGTTCGGCGCCACCTCCCAGCCCGTTCAGTTGCGATGAAACCGCCGAGACGTGTTGAACCCGCGAGGTCCTGGGCGCCCCTCCGTGGTGTTAGGGAGGAAGTTGGACCGTGCTCGATCCTGATAGCGCCACTCGCCGTCGACACTCGCCTCGCATTCGAACGCGTCGGGATGGATTCGAGGTCTGGGCGGTAATTTGACGCGTTGAGGAATTATTTGTTGTTCGCTTTTTTGTGGTCGAAGAGATCCCAACGGACGTGGTGCTACGTTGACGGGGTCGTTGGGCTTACGGGGAGCGCTTCGGCGCGATCCAACCAAATGCACACAAAGAGTTATTGTTGACGTTCTCTACGTAACAAGTTAGTACTGTGTAGGCTTGACGGTGGGAATGGCAGACTGTTCGCGTGAAACAATTAGTGAACCAATCAAACGACCAGAAAGTGAAAACTTGAGCGGTGACCTTCGACAGAACAGGTTGGATTGGAGCTTGTGTGGAAACCTACAGACCATTAGCGAAAGCTCGAGACCAGCGCACTCGGCAAGCCTGGATGCCATTTCCGTCACGGCGCACTTCTAAGGAGTCTGAGATAACTATGGCTGGACAGGCTGCATGAGACGAAGGTCCGCCTCGCGTCGCATGTCGCGTAGTTATCAACCTGCCGTATCCGCAGTAAGGTTCAAGTCTGGACCTGATGGACGTTCAAAATTAAAAAAGGGCCGTGGACCCATAGCCATAAACATGGTCAAAGTGTGGTTCAATTTCTGTACTAAAGTAAACACCAGTTGCTAACAATGCGCTGTGGATTACTGGGAGGTAGATTTTGAAGCTCTACCGTTTCTACGCCGTTAGCTCTAGGATTTTTAAACCCAATCCGATGCGCGGTGAGCCGACACGCAATCCCTCCCGCCAAGAGAAAAGGCCCGACGCACGGCGACGCAGGACGTAGGGGCAGCCCGGGAAGTGCATCCCGTTCTATCCCGTCGACCTGTTTCGAATTTATGTTGTGCAACCTCTGTCAACGTCTCAGCGCGATACAAATTCGGATTTGTGGCAGAATCACTGTACCACGTGGCGCGTGCCTGAGCCATGTTCATTTGCGAGTTATTCGAACTCGGACGCCGGCGTCAAGAGCGCCGAGTATGTAGGTTGGAGTTGGAAGGACAGTGGAGTTGGATCCGGCCGGGATGAAGGCAGCACGCGTGCGGGGAGAAGACAATAGGCGTGAAGACAATAACCGCGGGGCGGGGACTTGAATTCGAGATTATTGACCATTGTGAGTCGAGCCAGCCGGTTTAGGTCCGGGATGAAGGGTCGTATGTAGTGGGAGCGAGCTAGTTCAAACCGGGGTGCTAGTTCGACTGGTATGGGCGCTGTTTTAGCGAGGCAGCGGGAGGGAGGAGAGAGAGACGACGCGCGGGGGAGAGGAGACGTCGAGTATTTCTCTGGAAAGATATTGTATTCCGGGCGCATCTGGCCTCGGATTCTTCAATCTTCGAAGCAGGTTAGTGAGATTTTGGGGGGCCGCATTGCGTCCGGGATGAAGGGCGACATGCTGGGGTGCGGGGAGGACGGGATTAAACTGTTACGCTTTGTGGGGTAGTTTGGCTAACGAGCCGGAGACAATTGAGAGGGATTCGCTCGCAGCCTTGAGGTTCACATCTGGGCCAGCTGCAAGGTCGAAAGCTGCGCCGCACTGCGGTGCGTTTGCTGAACAGTAACCGTTGGGGTATTCATGCAGTTGTTGAAGAGATGCCTTGCGTGCTCAGCGCCCTGGCCTCGAGTCTTTGAGATTCGAACGAATTTGGTTGCAGCCGCTTTGCGTCCGGGATGAAGGGCGGCCTGGTGGGGTGCGGGGAGACCGGGACTAGACCGGCAAAGGGTAGTCCGGCCAAGAACGGGAGACAACAGGGAATCGCGACCGTGCAGCATTGCAAGACTTCACTGCAGTGCGTTTCGATACCGACCTACGTGCTCCACAGCGGACGGACATCGTATCCAAGCCTCCGAACTCCGTCCCGTCTTGAATCATTCGTTCCCACTGTCCAGTGTCCGGTGTCACCCAGCATATGGTTGAACCTGATGAATTTTGGTCGTCGGTTAGGCCGTCAGCAGCCAGATAAGAGCCTAAATGTGTGCGAGGTTGGGAGAGCGGGAACGAGAACAAGAGGCCTCAAGGGACGGATCAGAGGGTTAAAATTTAACTTGGAAATCTGCTACCGGCCGAGGCGGGAATCTAGCTGCGAGGCACAATGGCGAATTACAAAGGGCAGTCCAGGGTGGGCTGGAGACTCGAAAATGGTTGGCTGCTGCGGAGAATTTTATTATTATTGTCTTCTTGCGGGATCACGGACGGAAACGGATGTTTTTTTTTTTCGTCCATGCGCGGTGGACGTCAAAGTCGGGCCTGATGGCGGGCATCCCGGTCGCCGAAATGCCTCCAAGGGCGGTGTGCTCGCAGATCCGCCTGGCTGGAACCTTGTTGTAACGAGCTTGGAAGCGGGGAATAGGAGAGGCGGGGAAGAGTACACCGATAGCGACGAAGAGTCAATATTAATAGAGCGGCATTGCAGCCCGTCTTGATGGTAGAGATCACGCCCGAACGGGATCTGTCTGTCACTTGTCCTTACCTCTCTCTTCCTCCCCTTCGTCTTCGTTCTTCGTATCCTTCTTCACTCGTTTCTCTTGCGGATTTTGGGTGCACCGGCCATATTTGGCCCGATTATCGCTGTGGTAATAAGCGGTCACACGGGGTGTGACGTGACTTGGAATTCGTAGCGGAAACTGCGGGAACCAGACCTTCAAATTAGCGTCGCATGCAACCTAGTAGTACCGTCGCATCCACTGGACCAGGCGTCCTCTCTCCCCCGCAATGAACCCGGATCCCCGCAGACCACTGGTAGCGCTTTTCGTTGGATTCGCAATTGCGGAGCATTGACCTGAAACACATAGCAGGATAACGAGAATGGTTACGAGCATCCCCATCCCCCTCCACAAGCACCCACCCGCCAAGCTTCTCGGCCAACAATGCACCCATCAGAAAGTCAGCAATCACGCCCTGACCAGTACCGTCAGCAGCAGCAGCAGCAGCGGCGGAGGCCCGAGCAGCAGCAGCAGTACACACAACAACGCCAGGGTCTCCCGGTTCAGCGCCCACAACAGCCCCTCCAGCGTCTGCCTTCAAGACCAGACCTGCAGCGCCAGCCGTCTAGACCAGACCAGCCGTATCAGGACCAGCGCCCACAGCAGCCCCTCCAACGGCAGCCCTCGAGACCCGACCAACCCCCACAGCTGCAGCGCCAGCCCTCGCGCCCCGACCAACATTATCCCCCCTCCGCACCCGCCCCGAGCCTTCCAATGGCTGACCCCTACACGTACAAGGAGCTCCCCCTGCAGCCGCAAGCGCAACCTGGCCCTGCGCTCATGCGCGCGCCCTCCACCCCCTTCTCCCTCGCCTCCTCCTCCTCGCAGTACTCTTCGCAGACCACCCTCGCCCCGCCAATACGTCCCTACGCCGAGGACATCCTCATCCGCAGCAACTCCGACGACGAGCTCGACAAAACAGACGTCTTCTGGCGCCGCTTCAACGCAAATGCGGCCCACCAGCAGCAACCCGATGCGGAGAAGAGGTGCGTTCCTGGCTTCTAACCCAGTCCTCGCCGGGCGGATGCTGATTACACTACCGCAAACGCAGTTCGTGGCTCGAGAAGAACGAAGGCAAATCTTCCCGGCACAACCGCACGCTGTGGATCGTGGGCTTCATATTCGTCCTCGTGCGTCTCCCGCTTTTCTCCGCCGCTTCACCCGAATTAACGCCGCCATCTAGCTCGCAGCGGGCGGCATCGGCATCGGCATCTTCCTCTCCTTCCGCAACCCCTCCAATGCGTCACGGCCGGACACGCTTGGCGGTGCAGCAGATATCACGTCCGCGGGCGGCCTCGCAGCTACCGCTGCCGGGGGCGGCGGCGGGGGTGCGGATGCAGCGGCGACGAGCTCGGCTTTGCACGTCACCCCGACAAACACCGTCGCATGAGCCCGGCCCCAGTTTTGGTCCCGGCGACCCCGACTCTATCCTCCCCAGATCCCCCTCTACACGCTCCCGGCGCTGCCCCTCCTCCATCGCGCACCTGCATCGGCACACACCAGCCCACACACACACACACTAATACGAGCCCTTTTCTTCGCTCGCAATACCACAATGTCAACACCCCACCGGGCGACACCCGCACACATTCGTTCCCCTTTCTTATTTCTCCATCCTCATCTACTTAGCTTCCCCCCACGCATCTTCGGACTTCGTCTTCCCTTCCCGTTTCACGATGAGTACAGATACTTATTTGTAGCACTAACACCGGTAGTACCGCTGCGCGGAGAGTGAGCGCAGCGAAGCGAATAGGCAATATACATTGCACATTACACATATATCTTGCAATCCCCCCAGATACAACGTAAAATTTCCCGGATTTGTTTTTTCGTCGACTTGTAACTTGGGATGCGCGTGGACACCGGTGGCCGCACATCGGGCTCCTGCGGTGATCTACGGGAGACCATCAATATCCTCGACGTCGAACGCGAGGATCATCCGTCGTTGGTGTCAGGATTTCACAGTCAAACAGGGCAGCATCAGGTAGGCATCTCAACATTGAATTAGGCTGCGCCGCCCGCGCGTTCTGCGTTCTGATATCAAGAGCAAGAGGACTGTTTTGATTTTTTGATTCTTGCGTTTAGAACGGCTCAAAAAATATGTTCGTTCCATTGGCGAGGCCCTTTTACAGCAAGCAATCTTTCCGAACTGCCAGATCGCCCCGCACAATTTATTCCAGACGCCACTGCCAGAGGTCTCGCGTTTCATGGCGCACACTCCTGAAAATAGCAAGGGATGACGGATTTGGGACTAAAATGCCGTGTGAAATGATGATCGAAATGGTGTAAATTGGGCCGGGATTTTGAGGTAAAACGCCCACCAAAATGGCGAAAGCGGCCCAAAAGTTCCACGCGTCATGATGGACGTGCTTGAAGCTTTCCCATCTCCCTCAATACCAACGCAATACAGCTCCTACAGTGCTCCTACGCGTCGCGTCCCCAACCCTAACTCGAAATAAGACTATTTATTGCAAGAACAACTGAACAAGCAAGATACTTACATGGCCACCGACGCCCAAATCACGGCCCTCCTCGCCCAACCCGCGGACTTTTCGCCAAACTTCACCGCCGAGCACTCCGTCGAGCTGGCCCACCCCCTCGGCGCCGTGTTCGACGCACTGGGACGCGGGGAGACGCTCGAGCCGAGCGTGCGCCTCTCGGATCTCTGCTCGTACTTCCGCCTCACGAAGCTGGACCACGTCAAGCTCGAGAATGCGCAGGGGCTCGACACGGTGCGGTGTCGCGGTCTGCCGCCCGCAGAGGGCGACAACAGCGCTAATGAGGGGGGGGAAGTGCAAGGGGGCGCACGGGTGCTCCCGCGCCAGTTCTTCGTCCTGCAGGAGGTCGTCCCGCTCGTGTTCGGGCTGTACAAGCACACCGTGACGATCACGGGCTGCCTCACGAGCGACCGCGCACGGAACATGGCGCTGTACGAGACCAGTGCCACGGGGGGGATACGCATCTGGAAGTTGCGGACGTTCGAGGAGCTGCCGCCTGCGTCGCCCGAGGGGGGCGTGCGCACGAAGGTCTCGGAGCGCGTCGAGGGGCGCGCGCCGGCGCTCCTGAGGGGGACGGTGGAGAAGGAAACGCGTCGAGCGCATGCGTACGTTATTTCCCGAATTCTGGGTCGTCAAGTTCAACTGGCTGAAATGGTTATTTTGTCTTTATAGGATGCACATGGAGGGGTACCATACGCTCTTCAGTTGATTCGTTCATCCAGCCACATGTTGAGCGCGCCTGACAGCGCTTTGCATCGTGCTGAGGGAGAAAAGATCAAGTTCGCTCAACCTTGAAGCTCCAGCACCTATATACCCGCAGTGGATTGTAAAAAATTGAGACAAGGATGACGCGACGCGTCTGTATAATTATATTTGGTCCGATGACTCGATTCGTGATTCCGTCCTAGTGTTCGACGCGCATCGTGTCTGCAAGACTGCGACAGCACAGTACAAGACGGTACATTGGAAGTCAGGGTGCCACAGATGCGAAACGCCCACTTTGACCCTACTTGGTCCACTGTTCCAACAGCAACCCCACCCGCGAATAAAAAACCTCTGCTCCTCCCTGCTCTGTCTGCTCTGCTCACACAAAACTCTTCCACTCATGAATCCACAGCTATTGCCATTTGAACTATGTAATCCGTAACAAAAACCATGTAAATACTGAAATAAAAAGTGGGCTGGGATTAAGATGAAGGCGAAGTATGTACGTGCCGAAACTGACCATTATAGTGTGAGAGGTCGGGGAGTAGTAACCGACCAGATCAGGAAGATGTAAAGACCCGACCAGTATTGAGATCAGGCAGAGGGAAGCGCGATGGCCGGTGGTGGATCAGGACGGAGAGGGTAGAGGGTAGCGCGCTGATCGACGGGCGAGGGCAGGGCCGAGCTATCGCAGGGCGGGTGGTGGATAGTGGCGGGTAACAGGCGGAGCGGAGGGTGAACGTGGCTGGCGTAGGACCAGGAATGTGCGGTAAGCTAGGAACAGGATGTGCGGTAGGGTAGTGCGTGTGGTACGTGCAGGGGATCGGGGTATCCGGGGTAAAGAGCGGACGGGACTGGCGTCCCAGTGTATGTACATTTATGACTTGTCAGTGTACGGTGAGTGTGCGTGTGAGTGTGAGTGCGAGTGCAGGAGTCGGGAATCTATGCGTGGGGAACGATAAATAACGGTCCTGTATGGGTGGGTTACAAAAACTCGGCGCCGAAGTGGGCCGTGTGCCGGTTGCGTGCTGCGTGCCCCGCACCGACAGTGGCGTGTGCAAACGCCTCCGGCTCGTCGCGTCGCGCAACCGTGTTCGTCGGCGAGACATGCAGTGCGCTGCTCGTCGCAATCGCGCCCTTGCCGGCGCTCTTGGTCGCGCCCGCGGTGGTGGAAGAACCGCTGAGATCAGAGCCGTCGTTCGCACTGCCGCCGATGGCATCCGGACGGTAGTGCGCGGTCGCCTGCTCGGAGAGGTACACGCCGAGGCCGATACCGCCCGCAGCGCACACGAGCAGGACAAAGCCGATGATCCAGACCCAGCTTCGGAGCTGGCTCGTCCCGCTCTGCGTCTTCTTGAGCCAGGACGAGGGGTGCTTCTCCTCCGGGTCCTTGGCAACCATGCTGAAGCGACGCCAGAATTGATCACCCTTCTCACCGCGGCCGCGGGGGATGAGCGTCTCCTCGCCCTCGCCACGCATGATGAGGCCCTTGGACTCGGAGAAAGCGATAGAGTTGGCGGACGACATGGTTTGGGTGCGCTGAGGACGAGCGAAGACGGGGGTGATCGGGGACAGAGGGGCCTGAAGCGGGTGCGGGGAGCCAGAGGGCGACGGCGTGCCAAAGGGCGACAGGCCTGGCGAGCCCGGTTGAGGGGGGTTTATCCGGAGGCCATTCCCGGGCTCACGGCCAGGTGCAGCAGAGGGTGCGGGGCGGGCAATACCGTTTACACTCTGGTTAAGTGCAGCGACCGGACTTGTTGCATATCCAGGGCGCGGTGCGGCGATGGCAGGGGACCCGGGTGTGCGAGGCGGGGGTGACCGTGCCGCCTGGGGAGAACCGCGCTGCTGCTGCGGGTTGTACTGGGGCGGAGGGGTCTCAAGGCGCTCCGGCGCATACGGTCCTTTTGAAGGGGAGCCTTTTGCGCCGGTTGCTGCAGCCAGGGCGGCGTGTTTTGAAGGGCTCGACGCGGCCGGTGCGTTGCGTGCACGCTGCATCGCCGCGTCGTCTTCGTCATCCGAGTCGTCGTCCATGCTTGCGTTCATAAAACCCATACCAAGGGCGTCGACCCCGCTGTTGCGGTTGCCTCCACCCTCTCCTGGCGTAAGGTAGTTGTCATACCTGTCTGGAAGTCAGTAAAAAGGCTAATAGCTGGTGGTCTACGTACACATCATAAGCCGAAGTAGTGCGATTGGCCTGCGATTGTTGGTTCTGGACGCGGGGGCGGGGCTGGGGGCTGGTCTGGTAGAAGGTGTCGGGTTCATCGGTAGCGAAAGGGGGTCTGCCAGCGAGCGGTGCCATTGAAAAGAGAGTGGATGCCGTCGACTACGGCGAGGAAGGAGGAAGATGGAAGGACAAGGGACAGGCGAAACGGGCTTGGATCAATGTTTGGCTGTAGCTTCGAATTGTACATCTATCAACGCCCATGTGCTACGCTCCCCGCTGCTCACAAATCCCGGTGTGTATGTATGCTGAGGAGCAGCCAAACTCCACGTTGTTATGGGTCCAGCTCCCCTCTTCAAAGCTTCGCGACCCTTTATTTTCTGGTTCTGTTTCTGTGGCACCAGGATTACGACATCTCGGTTCAAGGTTTCAACTATTTTCGTTGCGTGCCGTCGCACAGGCGCGCGCGTCAGACAGGGTGAATAGTGGGATGCTCCACTTGCTTGACGGGGAGCGGCTTGTATAATTTTTGAGGGAATACAGACCTCCTTGGCATCGGTCAAGTCTGGTCAAGTGCGCCTCTCCATGTCGAGCTGAGACCGATCTCGTTGGGGCATTCAGGAGGACGGGAGCAAGATCGAGCGCTAGGAGTGTATTTTGTTGGAACAGGAGCTGAATCGATTTGCGCATGTCGATCCAAGGTCACAAACAATGACTTGGTGGTATCCTCCAGCATAGAACTATAGAACGAGTGTCCGGGACTCTCTTCCTCGACTTGGATCCAGTCGTCTAGTAGACGTAGAACTTAAAGCTTGAAGTAGGCTTGACTTGAATTAGTATTTTGAGAAAGCAGCATTGGGGCCAGATAGGGGCTATTGCTGCAACTCTCCCTCTCGTGCCCGCAGCCGACATCGCAGACGCCGCCGACCCCCCGGGAGTCCCGCATTCCCGTACTGATCAACGTTGTCTGGGACCTCCTACCACACTAGCGACGCCCCTTCTGGCTCCCGTACCATGATTAAGTACGAAGACGCGGACGTGGAGAGGAGCAAGGAGGCGCTCCGAATTCTGCTAGCGATACCCCAATGGTACTCTCACCCCGGAGCCGGGAGAAGAACCCGGCGCGCGTAACGTGCAACGTGGCAGGCCAAGGCGGAGGGCGAGAGGTTGATTGAGGTGGCGCTATGGGGTGGACCGCCTGGCCGCTAGTAATTTTCCTCGTGAGTCAATGTTCAATTTGTGTGCCAGCAAGGCGCTCACCCTAAGCGCCCAGACGTGAAATGCTGCGACTTTGCGGCGATAACAACTTTGTGGATAAGCGATATCTCCGTCGTTCGTGGGTATCTCGCAGGCAACTACCTCACCCTGGCGCAGCAGCCTTCTGAAGACAGCTGAGCAGCTCTTCGATCCCCGTGTGAGCGAGTCGCAAGACTGGCCCATCGTCGTCAATGCGTTCGCCGATTTCGCTTGCCGGCCCTGGGATGCTCTCATAGTCGTTGACGCGGCTGCGTACCTGGACAACGAGGCTAGACAACGATCTCCCCACAAAGCACCTGGACGTCTATCTCCCCCAAAACCTGGACGCCGAAAGAGGTTGTGTATCCGGGTAAGCTGATGCCTCGGTCCAAGTTGAGCTATCCGACGTTCGTTGCCAGAAAGCGGAGGATTCAGCTTGGGATAAAATTCGGATGATTGGAGACATGACCGAGGATTGGTCGTTAGTGGTCGTTCTTGCTTGGTTCTGCACCACGCATGGTACGGGCGAGATTTCAGGGGATTGAAGGCTTTTGAAGGGAGATCCGATGGTCATGGCTTTTCGGTAAGTGTCGCCGCAGCGATTGAAAAGAGCTCATCCAACATGCGGCCGTTACAAAGAGCGTGGCCGTCAAGAGCGAAGCCATAACAACAACAAACATAACACCTCCTTCATCCTTCAAAAATCAAAAGGAGATTTTCGAGACGCGGATGATGCACGCTCTATTCCTCGACGGATTGCCTATAGGGTCTGGTCTCTACCGTAAGCCTCACACTGGCTGAGCATATTCAATTTCATCTACGAGAAAACAAGAATTTGATAAACTGTGCAAAAATTGTGGCGACTGTTTATTGCCCCGTAAGATGTCGAACACTCCTCCAAAACCTGCACTGGTATGAATCTATGAGAATAAACGGAATACAATCGAATGACTCACTCGCATCTCTCCATCTGCGCCCTCGACGTATTAGTCGACGCAATGTGCGGGGCGCCACTCTCCGTTCGGTTGAACACCATCTCCGTCTCTGCGTCCCGCGACCACTTCTGCCACACAGGCGTGATGCTTGGCCGCAACTTATCGTTGGGATCGAGATTCGCCGCGAAAGAGACGAAACTCTGCGAGAAGGCGTTGATGAAGTCGGTGTTGTTGTAAATCAGGGTGACGTTGAATGCGGTGAGCGAGGGGAAGTAGTTGATTAAGTCTTGCGCATGCAAGGCGGGAGGGATCGCGTATTCGCCCTGTGAAGGGTGAATTGATACTATGTAGCTGAGAGTGAAGAAATAGTAAAAACCTTGTATGACTGGCCAGGAAAGGCATCCAGAAGAAGGTACGTGGGGCAAATGAATATCGCTGAGGGCAGATTGGTTCATTTTCGGGATATACAAGGGAGAAAAGGCTACCTTCTGCCATGATTAGATTGACTTGATCAAGCGGAGACCCCAGCGATTTGTAGATGGACGCTGTGGCATTGCTTTCCTTGGCCCCGAATAACGGGAAGAGGTTGTTCGCATATTGCGCGACATCGTATTCCGCATTTTGGTCGACGAAGATGACCCCTTCGTTAGTATTGGTCACCGACAATAAAACATCCTGGGTGGTGGACTGAGAGAAGAGATCGATGACAAAAAGCGAAAAAATACCCCGTTCACTTTGCCGTGGATAAGGGCATCCGTCGGGCTTTGCGTTATAAACGAGCCGTCGATTACGGGGACGAAAGTAGGTGTGCCTTGGAAGCCGGCTAGGACCGTGTTTATATTGATGTCCCCCAACGTCGCGCCGTCGACTGCGCGGAGGCAATCCAAAGTGTCTGTACCATTGCACCTGTATAACATATTAGATGATAAGCAACACTGACAAGGAATATATTACCCAGCCTGAGTGGCAACATCATTGAATATTGTCTAAAACAGTATGTTGGCTGGAATACGGCAAGGATCCGAAATAGGTACTTGAGGAACTCGGCCATCGTACGGGTCAGAAAGGCGGAGCTGGTGATTGCGGCTCTGAAGAGCGACGGAGTTGTTGTTCCATTGTTGGAAATTACATGCTGGAGGACTGAGCCAGCGCCTGCCTGATATCCATGATTCAGTGCTCCAGATGCTTCCAACAAAAGTACATACGCTCTCTCCCCAGATGGTCACCGCACTTGGATCACCGCTGGAGATACTCTCGGCCGATGTTATTATCAGCAGGTGTTCAACTCACCCAAATTTATAGATCTATCAAGAATAATTATGTTTCTGTTTTTCAACCAAAGAGGAGAGGTACGAACATTCTTGTTGACCCAGCGTAGAGCAAATTCTTGATCGACTATCCTGCAGATGGGCAGGAGGGCAGGATAAAACGTTAAAGCACCTACGCAAACCAACATTGAGAGCACCATTTTGTTTAACTTGTTGGCCCGCAAGGAAGCCTTGACAAAAAGATCAGTACAGTCATGGACAAGCGATAGTGATAGTATTGTGTTTACCGAAAAGCCCAAGCCTTTATTGAATTACGACTACGACGACCTCGTTGTTGGATTCCTGAACGACCTCGGCGCCGTTGTACTGACTGGCTGACCCGTAGACATAGCTACAAGTACTAGTCGTCAATGCTGCTTCAAAATGAGTGAATGTGTGTTACCCTCCACCATGGATCCAAACAATGGTCGGCAACCGCGCGGTAGAATTCAAAGCAGGCGAATACACGCTTAGAGGTTTGTTATTGCAGGATCCTTCAAGAGTTGGAACATACACGAACTTCAGAAACAGGCAGTCCTCGGTCTCCTCGACATCTCGCACATCAAGTGGATTAGTGGGAGCCGCACCATTGGATGTTGCCTGCCAACACTGGGCGGGATCGCGCACGGCTTGTTGAATTCCACCTATCTTGGACGGTGGGGCTGGCGCCTGCCATCGCAAAGGCCCTTCAAAGCCGTCAATATTAATCTCCGGTTGAGACGAAGCTCTAGCAGTGCTCACCAGTTGGGGGCGCTCCGTAACGAATCCCTCGGAAGGCGGTAATGTTAAGCTCTGTGTCGACCACTCCTTGATACTGAGCGTAGCCCAAATCAACGACTGGAGCAGTCACGGAATCCGCGGTGGCCACGGGGAGGAACAGAGCAAGCGCGGTGGAAACGGTATGAAGAAATGCAAGAGCCATGCTGGAATGCATACCCTGGGAAGAGAACTTGTTTCGATTTACATCAGTTTCATCCGTTCACGGAGGGGCGAAATTATGCGGCGGCCGGCTGCTTTCAACCAACGGATGACTGAAATCGCTAGGAAACAGTCAAATGGGCCTAGCGGATTGGATAAACCTTACGGGAGCGCCAGTCTGAGGGAAACTGATATGTGGTTCAAACCGTCGAGCAGTCCGAAATGGCCGCAGGTAGCCCGCTTCGGGCGGCAAACACGTGTCAAAGTACGTCCTAGCAGGGACTCGGAGCAGATGTCCACCGTGAAAATACGAATGTGCTTGATCTCCCCAATAAAGGGAAGGAAGAAATCCGACTTCAAGTTGCGCCGGACGAGCCCCGCACGGCATGTCGAGGGAGGGTCCGTCCGGTCAAAGACGAGGAAGCGCAGTCCGTCCTAGTTCATTCACTCAGCACAGCGATGCCACAAACCTTCGGCGACATCCGTGCTTCAAGTTGCCGTTTTTGAGGCTCTGACCGAGATCACTGTATTAAGCGTAACGTTGAGTTGGTGATTTGAATTAGATGGGTTTTAGACGTCGATGGGGTAAATGAAGCTGATGCATGGTGGAAACTTCAAGGAAGGAGGGGAAGATCGCGTGGAATGAGCGTGGGAATGTGTTGAAACTCCGATGATTTGTCCGCGGCGAGCCTCGGCATCAACCTTACTGCTAACAACATTCGAGGTGCGAGCACGAAATTGCTGAAGAGACAAAGGAATATCTGCAGCTCATACGTCGGAATGATTCTCGTGAATTGCAGCACAATTTCGAACCGTCAAGTGTATAATGAGTCCATTATTTGTGAAGTGAACCAAAGTAATCATCGATTCAACGACGCCGCGCCAATTTGAGAGGCACGTCTCCCAGGGTAAAGGAGGTTCCGGCCATTGTGGCGTTGCCCATGACACGCTCGGCATAGTCTTCTCTAGACTCGCCCGCGCCAATGAGAACATCAATGTCAAAGTCCCGAAGAATGCATGCAAGGAACCGGATAGAGGTAGATTGCGCAAAACGCCGACCGATGCACTGACGAGGGCCGGCACCGAACAACACGTCCTGGTCATTGCCGTTGTACCAACGGGATGGTCGAAACACTTCTGGATCAGGAAAGTAATTGGGGTTTCGCACTAGGTATAGTTGAGTTTGGAAGCTTGAAGCAGAGAGGCAGAAAAAAAGTATTCACAGGTTCCAACCATGTCGATGATGATGCGCGAGCCACGCGGCAGAATTATCCGTCGCTGTTCAGGGTGCTCGACCGTTATGACAACATCTTCACCCATGTCCCTTGGAAGGAAAAGAGGGGGAGCTATGCACTTATCAGAAGGGTTCTGGAGAAGCTGTCGTGACGCACGAATAAGCCTCATAGCTTCATAAAGACAGGCCTGAAGCTTAGGCAAGTCTTTGAGAACGGCAAAATTCTGCAAGGTGGTCAGCAATAATCAACGGAGCTATCGACTGCGAACCAAGTGACCGCTCGCATCCGTGGCAGCGAGAATCTCCGTGACCACAGTCTCCTGCTCCTCGCGATACAGGGCCAGATAACCCAGCGTCGTAGTAATGGCACTCGAAGTGGTCTCTGTGTGATATGATGACGCTTTTAAGCCCTGAACCGTGAAAATAATAAGACAGCGCACCGTGTCCGGCAAACATCAGAGTAAATATATCCGCGAACTGTTAGAAACCTCAGCACAAGTACAAAGTACAGCAACATAAATATTCTCACGAGTTCCTCCTGGCTCAGCTCAAGTTTCCCGGAGCCTTCAAACGAGGAAACAAGTCTTCCCAATATATCGGCGCCGTCCTGTTCAGACTTGGAGGTCTGCAATGATCTGGACTGCTGTAAAGCCTTGATCTCAGATTCCACTTTTTGCCACGAGATTCTGGCGAATCGGAGCCTGGATGTAGTGTTAAATTACATGTTGCACCTGTTAACAGTGAACATGCCTCTGGAAAGGAAGACGGAACATCCAACGCGGTATGATTGCATAGAGAACAAAGTCCTTGATGATCCTCTGCAGGGCTTCTGGGAAGTCAGGGTCCGAGGGGTTTGAAGCCGACTCTTGATATTCTAGAGGGATCCCAAAAGCACATCGCGAAATCATCATGAGAGAAAACTAAAATATCTTCAGTGCCGCAAGAAAAAAGGAAGAAAGGATGGAAGCACTTACCTTGTGCACAACGGCGTTAATCGATGGGACATCGACTTCACGCTCTGTAAGCCATCCTTCTGAATTGACGACCTCTTCATACGCAACCGATGTCTCATCCCAAGCAAACGAATACCTGAGGGGAAGCTTAAGATATGTCCGTTCGTCAAAGAAAGCAACGTACAGTTGGGCATTGAAGGCCGGCGATAAGATACGTCGGTGTTTTCTCCAAACGTCGCCGCTCGCAGATGCCAAACTATCGCCGATGAGCCTGGCAGTCCTCGTTATCCCAGCGGCAGTTTGTTAGTAACACAAGGGACATACGATTTCAGAGTAAGCTCGACGGGCTTTACCATGCGAAGTTTTGCCTCGTTTCCCAATAGCTGCTGAACAACACGGCTAGAACCGACCCAGATGACCGGAGCGCCGGCGAAAAGAGGATTCATGAGAACAACATCATGTTTGTGGTTGAAATAACCTGCGCGACATTAGCATGGCGCGAAGAAAACAGCCCAAACAAACTAGTTTTTCTGTCGAGCCACATCCAAAGGAATGTAGCATTCCAGGTTGAACGAGGAAGAATCAGTCCCGGAATGCTGAAAGGCGAAAATAAGGGACTGCTTGACGCCATATCGCACGTCTAACTGAGTCAATAACCAGTTGCTGTGCAGTTCAACACCTCACCGTAGAGGCCGAAATATATTGGTATGCCCTGAAAGACAAAAACACGCTCGAAAGAGCGATTGCGATATGAGGATATGAAGCTGTTGACGGGAAACCCGAAGTTGTCACATAGTCCCAAAGATACTGCGAGCGAGAGGCGACAAAGGCGAAGAATCCGAACATGGTGGAGGGAGTCAGGAAGTGGGCGACTCGCCCACAATAGCTTCTAAATTTGTTCCTGCTGTCAATGATTGGAAAAAGTGCGCCCACACATCGAAGTACAACCCTGAAGACAGTACAACCCTGGGAAAATTTGACGACCGTGGCCAAATCCCGGTGTCCTGACGCAAATCCGTGCATTAAGTCCACAATATAACCAGCCACTCGGAGGAGAGAGCAACATCATCGTTGTTGGCTGTTGATCGGTCCGTCGCGCGGCTTCCAAGTTCCATCATGTTGTCCGTTGTTAGCACAGTACATGAAGGGCGTGTGGAATGGAAGATTCCTCCACATACACCGGCCTGAGGCTGAGGCTCCTCATCCTGCGCGTGTGAGCGCTCGAACGAGGTCATAACAACGACAAATAAAACACCTCATTTTCCTCCAAAAGGGGATGGAAAAGCGCATAACTGGAATCGGACTCGAGGTTTTCAGAGGTGCTTTCTACATACCATCCAGTACATGTAGAGACCCATTACTGTCCCGCAAGATGACGCACACTCCGCCAAAACCTGCGGAGTAATTCATTAGCGTCCAGTAAATGCATCGAAGCAAACAGAACGTCAACTCACTCGCATCTCTCCAGCAACGCACTTGACGTGTTGAACGGCGCAATATCGGGTGCGCCACCATCCGTCTTGTTAAAAAGCAGCTCTGTCTCTGCGGCGCGCGACCACGTCCGCCACACAGGCGCAATACTAGGCCGCAGTTTATCATTCGGGTCGAGATTCGCTGCGAAGGAGACGAAGCCCTGCGAGAACGCGTTGATGAAGTCGGTGTTGTTGTAGATTAGGGTTGTGCCAAAGTCGGTAAATGAGGGGAAATAATTAATCAAGTCCTGCCCGTGCAAGGCAGGAGGGATCGCGTATTGGCCCTGCGGAGTGTGAGTTGACGGTTGAGGAAGGCAAAAAATGCAGTGCAGAAACCTTGTGTGACTTGCCGGGAAAGGCGTCGAGAAGAAGGTATGTGGGACAAATGAATATTGCTGCGAGCCAGTTAGCTTTCCACGTATTATCGATAGAAGCAATTCACATTCTGCCATGATTGCGTTGACTTGATCAAGTGGAGACCCCAGTGATTTGTAGATGGAGGCCGTCGCATTGCTCTCGCTGGCTCCGAATAACGGGAAGAGGTTGCTCGCATATTCCGCGACATCGTAATCCGCGCTTTGGTTGACGAAGAGTACCCCTTCATTTGTGTTGGTCACCGACAGTAGAACGTCCTAGACAGCAGACTGAGAAAAATATTGGTGCCAAGAAGCGAAAGTTTACCCCATTTACTTCTCCATGGAGGAGGGCATCCGTTGGGCTTTGCGTTATAAACGAACCGTCTATGACGGGAACGAAAGTGAATGTGCCCTGGAAGCCCGCAAGGATCGTATCTAGATTGATGTCCGCTAACGTCGCACCGTCAACTGCGCGTAGGCAATCTAAAACTTCCGTGCCGTTGCACCTGTGATATAACCCATTAGATTATAAGTATTGAAGATACGACGGTGAAGAGACAAAATACCTCGCTTGAGCTGCAACATCATTGAATATGGTCTGGCGATAGTTCGTCAGCACGGAAACCACAAGAACTGCAGGCAAATACCTGAGGGACTCTATTGTTGTACGGATATTGCGAAGGCAGGAAGGTGGAGCTAGTAATTGCCGCTCTGAAAAGCGGGGGATTCGTTTTGCCGTTGCGGGCAACTACATGTTGGAGGACAGAGCCAGCGCCAGCGCCTGGGATGAATGATTAGGTCCGGATTCGTTTCAAGAATAAGTAGCTCACTCTCTCCCCAAATGGTCACCTTTTGAGGATCACCGCTGGAGATACGGTCGGTTGATGTTACGGACTGGGTTGCGCTCAACTCACCCAAATTTATGGATCTGCAAAAAATATCAGCATGTCTATTCGCCGAACTCTTGAAAGAAACCAACATTTTCAGCGACCCAATGCAGTGCAAAATCTTGATCGACTATCCTGCGGATGAGTGAGAGTTGAGAGATAAAATGATGAAACACATACGTAAACCAGCATTGAGAGCACCATCGTCTTTCACCTCCTGGCCCGCAAGGAATCCTGGACAAAATGAAATTATATGTTCAAGTTGAGGAAGATGTGTTACCGAAGAGCCCAAGTCTGTATTGAATCACGACAACAACGACCTCATTGTTCGATTCCTGGACGAGCTCGGCGCCGTTATACTGACTGGCTGAACCGAGGACGTATCTACAGGTACCTCAATTGCAGCTCGTGCGTCACAGAATGGCGATTTCACTAACCCCCCGCCGTGGATCCAGACAATCGTCGGTAGAGAAGCCGTCGAATTCACAGCGGGCGAATAGACGCTGAGGGCTTTGCCTTGAACATCGTTTTTGTGCGGAAAATGAGCGTGTTACGAACTTCAGGAACAAGCAGTCCTCGGTCTGCTCAACATCTCGCACTGTAAGTGGGTTGGTGGCAGCGGCACCAAACGTCCCCTGGTAGCACTGGGACGGGTCGTCGGACGCCTGCTGGACTCCACTGACCTTGGACGGCGGGTGTGGCGCCTGCCATCGTAACGATCCTGCTGAGGCATAAATTTTGAGCTGGGCTTAGGCTAAGCTCTGCTCACCGGTCGGAGGCGCAGCGTACCGAATCCCACGGAAGGCGGTAATGTTGAGCTCGGTGTCGACCACTCCTTGATACTGGGCGTAACCTAGATCGACAACGGGAGCCGTGACAGAGGATTCCACAGCGCGGGCGGAGAGGAACAAAATGATGGCAACGGGAAAAAGTGTATGAAGCGCCATGATGGAATTCACGACCGAATCTTAGAATGGACTACTTATATTGCTTGGGTCCAAGCGATTTTAATCAGCATTTTATAATTGCCGAATGACGGGATTAGCAAGCAAAAGGACTTACGAGGACAGATTACGAGGATCAAGAGTGGATGGTTAGATGTCGAATTCCGGAAGCATGAATACTCCATTGACAGTCCGTTTCCGACGGTAGAATTGACGTCCGGTGGCTCCAGCTGAGGAACGAATGAAGGTGGGTGCATTGACATGGAAAACAAAGGTGCAATCGCCTTCAAGTTGGAGTTACTCAAGCCGACAACGACGCGTACTATGTACTAGTAAGCTGCCGGACGCGTCGCCTCGTCTAGTGATGCTTAGTTATTGATCGTCCGGTTCCAGTCCAGAGAAACCTCCGAGGGTCGAGATGGTGAGGAAGCAACTGCCAGTCACAGGGAATCCAGGGAATCAGGATTTTTTGCGGGGTTGGGCGGGAGAACCAGCAACAGATGAAGGTTGCGGTCAACTCGCATCAAGGGCGACGGACTCTGAATGAAACATGCCTCGACAACGCGCACAGCACTTGACACGTCTCACAGTCTCAGCATGTTCGCGCTCCTTGTAATGTCTGCGCTCCTGGGGGCCTCGTCGTTTGGGTTTGGAATGCTACCTCTGTCTTTTGCGCTTTCGAGTATGTCGGCTGGCCTGGCAAGTCCACGTCGCGGTATTCGCTCACATTAACCTTCAGAACACCACATTACGCGTTTCTCGACCCTTGGCTCAGGTACTTATCTGCTGCGATAAAGACAACCGTATCTCAGCCTAACTTGTCGACAGGTATTCTAATTGGCACTGCTCTTGGTGTCATCATACCAGAGGGCATAGAAGCCCTGGCCCACGACTCCAAGGAGCTCCCAACGTCGCAAATCGCGCTCTGCTTAATAGCCGGCTTCACCTTCATGATGGTCGTCGAGCAGCTCATCGCCCCGCACTCACATTCACACTCTGGTGCTCACGGCGTTGCCCTGCAGACAGTCGGCCAACATGCAAGTTCAACAACTGTTGAATTCGACGCTGAAATGGGCGACCTAGAGCGCCTCGACACGCCCTCCGGATCCGGGTTCATGCAAGTCGACTTGTCCTCAGACGAAAACGCAAGTCGCGCACGGGCGTATCCTCTGACGTTCGGCCTCGTAATGCACGGGCTCGCCGACGGTCTTGCACTCGGCGTGTCGTCTCTCTGGATAAAAAGCGCCTCGTCCGACTCCTCGAGCCGTGATTTATCCTTCGTCGTCTTTCTTGCCCTCATAATACATAAAGGTACGCGTGCACTCCAGGCCTGTCTACTTTTCCGACATTTTTACAGCACCTACGTCCTTGGCGCTGACGACCTCCCTACTCAACAAATCTCTGCCCCGCCCTGATTGCCAGAAACACCTTCTGTTTTTCAGTGCCTCTACCCCTGTCGGTGCGATTGTATCTTACGCTTTGTTGTCTCTCTTCTCCGTTAGCGCCCAAGGCTGGACCGGGAATGCTCTGCTCGTATCTGTGCGTCTATCTTTCCCATCTTTCGCCCGCAACGCTCAAATCCGATACAGGGCGGGACCTTCTTATATGTCGCAACAGTGCTCAACGTCCCGCATTCCTCTGAAGACCCTGGCGCTGTGGGCGAGATGACCCCTACTGTCCGCGTTTTCTTGATTGCGATGGGGATGATTCTGCCCTTCATGATTAGCCATCTACTCTTCTCCGATGTGCACTAAAAGCTGTTGCGTGAAAATAAATTATAACGTTCACCCTTTCGGAGCAGCCGCCCAGAACGATTCAAAAAGGTGGATACATTATTATACAGCGATATGATCGAATTACACCTTGCCGCCTAACCTTACGAGTATAGTCACTGCGTCAAATCTTTCCCGCCGTTCTTGAACTTTGCGAGCTCCGTGCGCCACGGCTCCCAGTCCTGACCGTATTTCTTCAGAAGCCGGGTCAGCTCATTGCGCTGCTCTGTCTGTGACACGATTTTAGGAAGAGCTCATTATGTGGAAAGAAACCACTGACAATATTCCACGGCTCCTCGCCAGCATAAACATCGCTGAAGAGTTCGCCAAGCTCGGGGCGCGTGAGCGCCTCGGCGTGCTTGAATGCCTTCATCACCTCCGCCTTCTGCCGCACTTTGAGCTCCTCCTCATCTGCAGCGCTCCACCACCCCTGCGACTCCAAATACAGCCGGAAGCGCGCGATGGGGTTGTCGATGCGCTTGCGGTCCTCGACCTCGGAGCGCTGGCGGTACGCGAACGAGTCGTCGGACGTGCTGTGGTGCCCGACGCGGTAGCTCATAGCCTCGACGAGCACCGCGCGCCCTTGTTCCAGCGTGCGTTTGCGGGCCTCGCGCACCGCGGCGAGCACGGCGAGGACGTCGTTCCCGTCGACGCGTACCGTGTCGACCCCGTACCCGGGTCCCCGGCTCGCAACTCCATCCCCAAAGAACTGCTCCGAACTCGGGGTGCTGATCGCGAAGCCGTTGTTGCGCGCGATGAACAGCGTCGGGGATGGGATAGTGGATGCAAGGAGCATGCCGGCATGGAAGTCTGGCGCGACTGGTTAACAGAATTGAGTCGTGATTGAGTCAAGTACGGACCTCCCTCAGATGCGGCGCCCTCGCCAAAGAAACACGCCGCAATTGACCGGGACCGCCGATCAGGCGACCGGCGCAGGGCGTACCCCACCCCCGCGGCTTGCGGGATTTGGGTCGCCAATGGGGAAGATATGGTGTGGAAGTGATGTTTCGGAGACCCGAAATGCTGGCAGTACGTAGTCAACACTAGTTGTCCCAAGGGAATACAAACCGGATCTTACGACGGGCATCTGTCTACCCTTGCCCGAGGTGTCTTCCTGGTTGCCGAAACACTGGGCCATGACGTTGTCGATTCCAAAGTCCCGCCAGAGGAGGACGCCCATTTCGCGGTACTGGCCTGCGTTCCGTGAGAACGACGATATCATCCCCTAGGAACGGAACTGACCTAAAACTCTAAGAACGGTCAATGTTACGGCGTCGGGGATAATAGCAAGGCTTACTCGTCGTCCAGTTCCAAAGCAGCAGCAGACCCAATGATGGTAGCCTCCTCTCCATGCTGTAGCGCAACTTCAAGATCTGAGTGGCGACGGTTCTTGACAAGGAACTTACGGACGTCATCTACTTATTGAAGCTTGAGCACAAGTATTTCACAAGGGAAGAGAAACCAACATGGAAACTGATTTTGCCCTGGCGCTGGACGTTGTATAATACAGTGTCGAGTGTAGGCAATAGTTGCATGTTTTCATAGAGCCTCCGGGCGAATGCTTCATCAATCTGGACGATTGAAGATGGAAATGGTGAGGAAATGAAGACACAACATACCTCTGGAAGTTGCGCGCCTTCGACAGGCTTGCCGACGCCATCCAAGACGCGAAAGGTTGATATCTTCTCGTCAGAACCCGTCACCGAGTTGAAAAAAGAGAGGGTCGGGACTATTGGAGAACGAGAGTTGGGAAGGTAACCCAGATGGACCAGACGAGTCTGGGGAGCACCCAGACAGGGTATACGAGCAGTAGCGAACTTACGGAACATCTACGGTGGTAGTAGTAGCCAAGGATGGCCGCCCTGGACGATCAATCGGCATAGATCAGCGTTACTGACAGCCAGCGAATACATGACGCCGGTTCGCACTTTCCTCCTTCCACCCTTTCGTGGCCAGTCCACGTCCGTGCGGGCTTCAAGCTTCCAGTTCATGAGATAGCAGGCTGTTCTGAGCCTATCCATGTTCTTGCTCGCCTCTCTTTCGGTGCTGGGCGTCGTAGCTCTGGGACCGCAGGTCGTCCTAGGGTCATTCAAGTTTAGCCTTTCTTCTGTGGTTCAGTGCGCGCCGGTCAACATTACCTTCTCTGGGGGCGACTCCAACAATCATTCAGTACCAACTACCCTTACAATCCTTCCTTTGCTCGACAATGTCCCGCCGATCCAGATCCCCATCCCAAACGCCGCGGCCAACTCTACCGGTGTGCAGGTTACCTTCATCCCCCTTCCTGCCGGCACGCGCTTCATTGCGTCTCTCGACGATATCCAGGGACCAGCGGCCAAGGTCTCTGATGTCACCAAAGTCCTGAACGCCACGACAGGGGACGAGGATTCCAGCTGTTTTGGGTCGAGCACGCCGCAGGTTAACTTCTACGAGTTTAACGATGAGCTCAGTCAATGCGAAAACTTCACCGTCACTTATAACACTACCCGTCCGCCAACGATCCGCGCATTTAACCCGCGAGGTGGCTCATTCCTGGTTCCCCAAAACAATGTGACGACTGCTAATAACACGGCGTCGTATATGATGAACGGTGTTCGTGAAGCCGAAGTTGTTCTACTCCTCGACGATGGGGATTCGCATAGCCAGACCACGAAGCTCATCACCAGTGCGTGCTCCGAGTTCCATTGTTCAATCCCTTACTTATGCGCCCTGACAGTCAGTGGTGATAACACCAGCCCTAACTCCTGCCTCAACACGTCATCTGCTAGTGACCATAATAATAATGGCAAGTCGAAGACGATGAGCGTTGGTCTGCCTCAGTAAAGTCCTTCGTTTCAGAGGTACTACCAAAACTGAGACCTTACTCTAGGTCCACTGTTATAGGGATCGCAGTTGGCGCAGTCGTT
The DNA here is from genome assembly GCA_029449255.1 of Mycena polygramma. NCBI lineage: Eukaryota > Fungi > Basidiomycota > Agaricomycetes > Agaricales > Mycenaceae > Mycena > Mycena polygramma. The sequence continues at coordinate 125,191 of JARKID010000160.1, read as the reverse complement.
ATCGTCCTGCTGGCCATCGCGCTTCTGATTTACGTTCTACGCACGAGAAGACGCAATCGACGCGCGAAGGACATGGACTTCGATCCTGCCCTCCTTAACAGGAGATGGCCCCCCGAGGAGAAAAAAATCGAAATTTTCCAAGCTCCGGTCGTCCCGACTCCCCCGTCGCCCTTCTCTGCCGGTGAAGGTTTCGTCCGGGACCCCATATACACCAACGAGAAATACGCTGCCTCCATCGTTTCAACCGACCCGCGGACGAGCGTTGCGTCTTGGAACCAGTTCATCCCCGATGCTCAGCCGCAGGGCGAAGCATTTGGTCGTCGTAGACAGAGCATTAGCTCTAGCAGGCTGTCCATGAACACCATCGACGTTGAGGATATCCTCCAAATGGCCACGGTGCATCAGGATCGTGGCAGCCCAACGTTCCAGGGCGACCGGGCGCCGCAGCCTTCGACTGCGGGGACGACCAAGACGGCATTCGACATCGCCAAACCTGCGATGGCTCGGCTTGTCTCGACGCGCCGCAGCCGCCGAATCAGCGACCCACCGGAATTACCGGGGGCGCTGTCGCGGAATAGCTCTGCCAATGCGGCTGCCATTAACGCGATTCCGTCCGGCTACCATAACAGCCGTCCGTCGTACTTTGACTCGGACGACGAGGAGGACGTACCACGCCTTCCTCGCCAACCCGACAGCGGCATTGGCGGCTACCCGGTACCTACCTTCCGGCAAACCACAAACCGGGATAGCTCGGAGAGTTGGGGCAACTCTGGAGGCAACTCTGTCTATGCGGCAGAGGTCTCGCGGGGACGAATTCCATAGTAAATTATCCTTAGACCACCTTTGGGTTTTATTGGGTGATTGTGTTTCCCCGCTCTACATTTTTTGCACCGCCGATATCGAATATCCGGTGCGCGGCTCGACGCCTTGTATTTGATACGCTTTGAATTCGTTGGAATTGCATGTACATAGCACATTTTCCGGTGTATCATAGTAGACGATGATAGCGCTGAATATCGAACGAGTGCCCTGCGACCGAACAGCGACGAATCTTCATGAATCCCGGGGAAGCTTGGCCGCCTCTGCCCGAGCTTTCTTCCTGCTGCCCATCATCAGACTCAAGTAGTCCGCGCCTCCCAAAACATGGCCATCGCTCCCCGCGCTCTTGCTCGCAGCCTTCTGCTTCAACCCGGCCTTCTTCTTCGCGCTCTGGGCTTGCGCCTGCGCCCCTCCCCCGACAATAGACGCGGCGGCGTTGGATGAACCGCCCGTCGTCGTTTTTTTCACGCCTTTGGGCTGAAACGAGTCCGAGTCAATGGGTGTCTCGGATGGAGACTGTGAACTCCGTACTGTGCGTTTGTGCAGCTTGGCGCTCTTCCCCATGGCCGCGTTGGCCTCAGCGAGTCAAATGGACGCCGTTTGGGTCTGTGCGGGTTTGTGCAATAAAAGGTCCACGTGCCCCGTCCCGAAACGGCGATTTGGAGTTGGTTGTCCATTTTTGGACTGTCCCTCCTGGGCACCTATGCCCTCCTGACTTCGCTAGCATGCCCGGGTGGCGCTAGATTCTCGACGTTTCCACTCAAATTCCCTCTGATGTCAACTTGGACGGTTAAAATGCTAAAAATAATGAATTCTCGTCACTTGGATTAATATTCAACTTTATGAGAGGCCGAGGCGGTCGCCGATAAGTCGCTCACGTCGTTAGAAGGATAGATAAAAGGATAGACCCAGGGCCTATCATAGTTCTCCTGTCTCCGACAGCGGAACTAAACGTTACTTATACGTTAAACCCCTGCATTTATTTATTGAGACCGCGATCGCACGGCCCCCACTTATTTAACGGCACCGTCGAGGCCCTCGAGGGGTTACCCCGACTTCCTGCCACGACCCAACACCATGCCCAACTCACTCGCATATTACGGTGCTAGCGGCAGCTCTACCGGGCGGAACATCACAATGGCCGACTACGACTCCTTGCCGGATTCAACATACCGGGACCGAATCGAAGACGTCGTAGAGCGAGCAACAAGTTCTGAGCAGTGAGTACACTGGCCGCGGTCCAAGTACAGCGAAACAAACGGCGATTTCCAGCGTGCAATCCCTCCTTGCTCCGCGAGGCCCGCTATGGCCAATGGACATTTTCTCTGCAGCGCGCACAGCGCTCGACCGCGAACCCGACGCCTCCCCAAGCGAACTGTACTTCTCCGCCGTGTCCGCAGTGCTCTGCGGTGCGCTCGGCACCCTCGTGAGCAGCGCCCTCCTCTCATCTCTTCTGTCTCAATACTTACATTCATTACCTCCAGTGCAGTGCCCCCTCAGCCCCTGCCCCACCTGCACCAGTCCCAGAACCCTCCCTTGAGGACCGCCGCGAAATGCAGAAGCGCATAGTTGCGAACATGCACCGGTACCCCCACCACCCGCTGCGGGTGCAGGTGCTGCGGCACATGCACCTCAAGTGGACCATAGCTATGAATGCGGCACGGATGCAGTCAGGATACACGAGCGACGAGACGGAGGGTTCCAGCGACGAGGATGACCTGGAGATGGTGCTGACAGCTCGAGACGCGTGAACGGTGTCGGGCATTGACACACATGGCAGGACGAACGATGCAGCAATAATTCACTCACATAATATGTAGTTAGTACGGAGATGCACAGACGGATTTGATACCCATTTCTTTTTCATTAGTCAGAACTCTCGTCCTCGAATACCGGGGAGCGCCACAAGCCATAAAGAAAACGTCGAATCCACTGCGGATGTTGGCGGCGAAAGCTGGCCCGCCAGACGCGACTGCCCACAGTCGTGAGGATGGCGACCCATAGAGATGGAGACGACGTACTGCTTTCCTTGCCATCGGGCATCTCTCCCCAGACGAAGGCAGACTGGCCACAATGGATCCAGAGGGTCTTGAGCGTGGGACGTTGCGCTACAATGTCGTCCTTCAGTTTCTTCATATCAGGAAGGTCCACCGGCTCGCCGAATTCCCAGTCGATTGCAATTTTGGTGATGTGTTGAGGCAACGAAAAGGGAAGACTTTCGAAGGACCTGACGGCCTGTGCATGCAAGATGAGAAGAAATCCCTATAGAGTATGAGCACGAACTTGCCATCTGTGGATCATCGGGAGGGCCAGCCGACATCCATGAACGGGGTTCCACTGCTACTTGAAGAATTTTTACTTCAGATTCAGAAAAGAGGTCGGTTATGTCACGGAGGGACGACAGATAGCCCATGAATGATAGTTTGATATACCACAACTGGGTGCACTTCGACCCGATGGAGCGCATGTTGGCTAGGAACTCGTCTGGCTCGCAGGTTTCGAGGGTAAGGTTTGTCATGGCGGAGAAGGAAAGGAAAGGCAGTACTACGCAGGGGCCGTAGTACCTCTCGAGCAGCGGACAGAATTTGGTGTCGCCCAGTTCCCCGAGGTTGGTGTGCCAGCCAGGCATCACACGCCACTTGCGCAAAGCCACCTCCTTGACCCCGGGAAACTTGGACAGGAATGCGACGTGGCGAGGCGCTACGGGGCGGCCAGTGGTGAGCTCGAGAGAAACTACATTTGGGAAACAAGGAACGCTGGGATCCTGGAAAAACTCCTGATTGTGCGATCCAGACACGTCCAAGCCCAGCGCGGTAAGAGTTTTTGGACACCCGACAAGGAAGCACCATTCTTCCAGATCGTCGCAGTTGGCAAATGTGAAGGTTTTCAACTTCAACTTGGAAGAAGGATTGAGATCGAGAGTTTCTCCTTCGACCAAAACGCACATATCGATGCTAAGCGTGGTGAGTTTAGGTAACAGAACCAGATTGGCGATTGCGAAGTTTGTGAAGTGGAGGGTGAAAGCCTCGAGAGCCTCGAGATTGACGAATTGGGGGAGGAGCTCGTAAAACCTCTTCAACAACACGTAGGGGTCCTCGTCCGGAGGAGCAACACGTTCCACGTCCTCGAATTCCATCGGCTGCACCGTGCATCTACGCACATACGGTGCGATATCCTCTGAAGCCCAGAATTCCAATCGCTGGCGAAGCCGCTCAGGATTTGGGTCCGTTGGGAGGATCAGATGCCCCGCAGACATGCCATATCTGTTTGCTGCGACGGAATACGGGTGGAATGCGAAGTCGGTAAAGAGCCGTGGGCGGGAGAGCAGATGAAAGCGTCGGTTGGTGAGGTTGAGATGCTGGAGGGTTTGGTGATCCTCCTCGGGCGAATAAAAGCTCACTACCCCGTCCCATACCTCAGTAGCAATTTGGTCGCCAGAGACCATGTCGGTGGGAAGCAAGGGCTGCTCAGCGAGGAGAGAGGCAACATCTTTATGAACAGAAGCAAGATCCTGATTGATGCCCGCGTGGGAATGACGCGACCACAACAACTATACACAGACGCGTCGCGTCTTGTTCGCTTTCAAGATGGCTGTCAGATTCGGAGATTCTCCGAGACATTTGGACGTATTCTGCGGAGATCAGAGGAAGCTACATAAAGAACGAACCGAAATAATGTAACTACCTAGGCTAAACTAGCAAACCAGCAACTAAGTAACCGAGCACCGTCCCAAGTGAAAGAGCTACCCCCCGGCCTCTCCATCTGAACCAGACTCACCCTCATCCGCCGTATTGTCACCCTGGTCCTCGCTCGACTCGTCTCCGTCAGCAACATCCTCGTCCTCATCTTCGTCCACCCACTCCACCTTCCCCTGTCGCACAAGCTGCTCCAGCACCGTGTCTCGTCCACGTCGCCGCCGAGCCCGCGCACTCCAGCGGACAACAAAGCGCGGCATCACTGCGCGCCCCAGCCCAGCAACCTTAACCCCACAGCTTGCACTATCAGGATTGGAATTAGTTGGCGCTGGGGTGCTAGGTGCCGACAAAGATCCCGAAGAGCACGACGACGCGGACGACGGCGGACCTTCCGACTCCGCGTCTGTGTCCGCGCACCCGCACCCCTCCGCAAACCGCGCACGGAATGCCATGAGTGCGCGCACCCGCTCGCCCCTAAGCCCAAAGAGCCGTGCCTCTTCGAGCCGCGGGAGGACCGGCACGCGCCGGCTCTCCGCGCACTCGCACGTCGTCACCGCCTCCCCCTCGACTTCTGCACCACTCTCCTGTGGAAGCGGTACACTCTCCAGCAACACATCGCAGATCGCGTTGGGGTTGCGCACGCGGCCAAAGTCGAGCTCGAGCACACAGAGCGCCGCCAGCGCGCGGAGGAGCGTCGCAAGCGCGGCCGGTGCGCACTCGAGGGCCGTGATGCGCAGGGTATGGAGCGCGGCGATGGGGAGCGGCGGCGCGGGGGACGACATAAGGCGATTCGCGGCCGGCGCTGCCACGACGCCCGCAATCATCTCCACGACGCCGGTAAAGTCCTGTTCGGGGAGGTCGAGCGCGAGCGTTGAGAGACGCGGAAGCTCGAGCGTGGGGAGCAGGCGCGCGAGGTGGTCCGGGTCGAGGTCCGTGAGGGAGAGCTCCTCGAGCGCGGGCACGCAAATGCGCGTGCTGGGCTCGTCCGCCGCGCGGGGCCCGGAGTAGTGCAGCCGCAGCCGCCGCAGACGCGGGGAGCGGCGCAGCATCGCGTCCCAGGCGTCGTACGGGGGCCGGATGTTGTCCGGGTGCAGCGCAAGCTCGAGCGCGTGCAGGTGCTGCAGGTACGGCGCGTGCGCCCACGGGAGGTTGACGCCGATGAGCGACACGTTCTTGAGCGCGGGCAGGACGTTGTCGAAGATGGCGACCGGCGCGCGGTAGGTCGCGAGGTAGAGGTTCTGCGCTGTGCGGTAATCCTCGAAGTGGTAGAGCTGCAGCGTCTCCAGCCGAGGTGCAGGTCCGCAGGTAGACAACGCCTGCGTACGAGTTAGATATGTTGCAGCGTCTATTTACAAGAGACTAGCCTGCCGGGCGATGAGCTTGCATTCGTTCGCACGAACCTAAATAAAGTCCATATAAGTCCTAGCGCCAAAAAAAAGCATATTTCCACGTTCGGCGGACATGCATCTAGCAGCACTTCGCTTACCTTGAGATGAAAAGCTCGCCACCGGGAAACATGGGGGATGATGAGGGCAAATATTGCCCGCATCTCGTCCCGGGAAAGCGTAACGCTGCGACAAAAAAAAAGTCGTCAAAACAATAACTCCGACTTCTTCCAATACTTACCCAGGGATATGGTCGTCGACCGACACCGTGTCGACAAGGATGTCGAGCGGCTGACTGCAGTCGACAATAAAAATCACGGACCAACTCTTGATTCACTAACCCTAGGCTTACTTTGCCGCCGCGCGAGCCAAGAACGCTTCCGCGCGCGCAATGTGGGCCGGCTCCCGGAAGTGAAGCGAGGTCCAGAGACAGGACGTGCGCAAGGCGACTGCGCGCCAATGCACACACACATGGGAAACGAGCAGCTGGAATTCGGTGACCGAGGCAGTGGGACAATGGTCCTCGTCGGGGCGCAGCAGAAACGGCGAGTCCAACGCCTGGTCGGCGGCGCCGAGGACGAAAATCCTAGAGAGCAGCTCGACGGGGAGGGAGTATACACCAGTGGGAAGGACCATGGGGCGTGTTCGGGGGGATGGCTGCCAGGGCTGGATTCTGTTACTTAAACTTGTCCTTTGCCCGATCGCATTCCCAATCCGGCACCACCCAATGCTCTTGGCCCCGAGGGCCCCTCCTCGTCGGACTCCCCGCCGCCGTACCCCCGCCCCGCATTCCGCACAGAATACTGCCCCAATGTCGTGATCCGTGGCCCGTTTCCACAACATCAGCCCTCCCAGCCTAACCTTGTTTTAGCTCCTTCATTCCAGCAACCACCGCCCACGCCGGCTGCACCCTGCTGCGCGCAAACAAGGTCGATGAGCGTGCGGGGGAGCACACCTGTCAACCACGCCTTCTCGCGCTCAACCCCCACCCCAGCGCGTCCGACTCCGTCTCCGTCGCCCGTGGTATCGACTCCCCTCGCGGGTTGGACCACGCTCCTTCAATTTTTCGTCTGCCGTACAACAACCCAGATCGCCACACAGCTGACCTGGATCGCGATGAGCCATTAAAACGCATGGAACATTCTCCGCCACTTGACATACACACCTTGCCAGCGAGTTTCCTTTCCTTGCCGGTTATATTCACCTCCACCATCCTTGTGCTTTCCCCAGCGCGAAAGCGGCAGTCGCCCTCCTCCACCCAGCCAGGCACATGCTTCTCAGTGCGATTGCGATTGACCAGACCGCAAAACCCCGACCGGAGACGCCGGACGTCCCCTGCACGCTATTTAGGTAATAAGCTAATAACCAGCACGTACCTCAACCAAAGCTTCTCCGAGCCCGCGGCGCGATCCCAATGAGATGCTGCGCAAAATTCGTCCAGTCCAAATGCACGACAACGGTAAGGCCTTCGTCGGATGGGAATGGACGGTGATCATTAATTACGAGCGAACCTGCTGAACCTCCCGCGGCGCGCGCACATGCAGGCGATCTTCATGAAATGAGCTGCGAACTCAAAGAAACGCAGTGCCAACTTGGCGTCAACCAAAGTTCGCAACGGGGCAAAGACGGGGCGGTAAATCGGGCATTGTCCTTGTTCCACGGAGTGCGCGCAATAATTGAGGAAACGCGTCGGGGTGGTAAAACGGCAGTTCTCGTTGTTCCACGGAGTTGGCGCACAAGAGTGGAGGTCTGGAACGGGTGTGGAGCGCTTGCTGTTATCTCCAGGTGCGCAACAACTGCATATCTGGCAGCTGGTGCTGCGGGCCTCATGGACATTAATATTGGACCTAGTATCGCTACACCAATTACATTCGGGGATCGTTATAGTATGTACCTACGCCAACTGTGAGTACCATACCCGGAAGAGGAGTGAAAGAGGCTCGCACGTAAGGGCGGGGTCGCCGCAGAGATACCCAACCTTTGTCCAAGGGATGCACAGAACGCTACCTCAACCGGTTCATAGCTTGCTCGTACGCGCGCAGCACGTCCTTTGTCTCATCGGGCTTCATCTCGAGCACGCGCATCGCGTCCCCGAGCGAGTCGCGCGTCACGATCAGTGTCGTATCGGCCGAGGCGTTGCTCGCCTCCGGGACGGGCAGCTTAGCATTGGCGTACACGGCGTCCAGTCTCTCGTCCGCCGTGGGCTCGATCTTGTCGTGTTGCAGCAGCGCATCGAGGTGCCGGGCTCCGCGCAACGCTAGAAACAATAAGAACAAGAATAATTAGCCACGCGCAACTCGCGCACCCTGCCAATGCGACCACGCTCGCCAGGCGCAAAAGAAGAACGGGAGATTCGGGACCACCGCTTCAAATAGGGGTTAGATTTTTTAACTACGAAATTCGAGGCGGTGGTACGCACGGACGATCATGAAGGGCGCGGTGAAGGGTGCGACGATCAGGTACGTCCAGAAACCCTTCTTGTGCAGCGGAATCCGTTGCTGGAGGAGCGCTCTTAGGTCGGCGAGCGCAGCTGGGCCAGAATACACGCTAGGAGGGTACAAAAGAGGAACCTGTTCGGGCTTGAGGATGCTGCGAGTATTAGATGAGATAAAGCAAGACCTTGACTTGCGCCAGTTCCGCCAATGCTGCCTCCTTCTCTGCACCCGTCAATTCCGCCGGCACAGTCGCGGGTGGGGCGTGCTTGACGTCGAAACCTTTCAGGGCACCCTCCTCAAAGTCGAGTCTGTCCAAGAAACGCTCCCCGAACTCGAAAACCCGGAGCTATGATTGTGGAAACCTTGAATGAGCGGTTGGAGCTCAAAAAAGGATACGGCACACCCACCCGCCACGAGCCCGTCTCCGCCTTGCCCCATCCAGACCACGTCCTGTCTACCTTGTTTGTAGCATATTTGAGCACACCCTCCTGCGGAAGCCAGCGAGACGGCGGCGGGGAATCTTTTGGCGGTGGTGGTGCGGGCGGAGGGACAACTCTGAAGTTATAGTAGGTTATTACTCGCTGCGGGGGCGGCGCGCGTGTAAGAGGAAGCGCGACTATGCGCATCGTTCCCCAGGTCTTTCTAAGGGAAGCCATGGGAGGAGATGAGAGAAAAAGACAAGAGACAAACGCGTACCCAGCGCGTCCAGGAATGGTGCGTCATTGATTGCCTCGCGGCGGTGGGAAAAATCGAATGGGTCGTGTAAAACGTCAATCGTGGTTGTTTTCGATATTCTGAAGCCCAATTTCTCTTACGAAGCTCTCTGATTATTTCGCGGAAATAAGGACCCCCGCAGAGTCAGAATACGAAGTTAGACAGGGGAGAGAGAAAGACGACAAGAAAATTCATAAGGTACGATTAACATGGAGTATGATATGCAGCGCATAGTCGGGCCTAACTCGCAAACCCAAGCACGCCCTGCCCTCGCTCAGGGTCAGTCATCCGGTGCACACGCACGGTCGGTCCAATTTGGACATTGTTCATATCCTGCGGCGTGATGAGCACGTATTGCTTCTTGTCCGACTGGTTGGCCGTGTCGATCTGAAGACGAGCAAGCAAGTCGCAAGTCAGCGGGGGCGACACCAATGCACCCGACAGGTACGCACCATCATTTTCATACTGATGCGGCGATTGACCGCGTCCATGAAGACATCGAACTCATCTAAGCAACAGGTCGAGCTTAGCGCTGATTCAAATACTGACGTTCTAGACGCACCAAGACACCGGAGGGGGCAACCGATAGACTCCCAGAGCGATAGGAGCAGGCAGATAGTCGAGAACGACTTCTCGCCTCCACTCAGGGAGAGAGGATCCTTGTCTCGCCCTCCCTGCGTCGCAGCTTGATCATCCGTTTGAACCTGCAGGCGCGGGTCAACCGTCTGAAGCATGCTACTATTACCCGGCGTACCTTGAGCTGCAAAGTCCCCTTCTCGTGGTCAAAGAGGACCTTGCCATAGTATCCTCGCTGTGAAAGATGGTATCCAAACACGAGCTTGCACCGAAGCGCAATGTGCCGGCGGAACTCTTGCCACCGTGAGAGCCGCACAATCAAAGACGCCTTGAGAGCCTGAACAGAAACCAGTCAAATCCGAGGGCGGAGAACGTCTTCTAGTGAAACATACCCTATTTAAGCTGGACATTTGTCGCAGATCCTTCTCGGCCTTGTCGAGTTTCTCCTTTGCCTTGTTCACTTCAATGGTCATGTCCTCGACCGAGGCTCCATGTCTGAAAAAAACTCGTTATGAGATCACAGATATGCAGTGCAGATGACCCGGTATACCTTCTTTCGCGTTCTTTCAGAGCCTCTTGTGTCGAGTCCAAAGCTCGTTTCACGACGTCCGGGTGCCGACTAGCGGGCACTCGCTCGCAGTACTTCTCGGCCTTCGCGGTCCATTCCTAACGACACGTTATTTACCGGATGGACAGCGAATCGAAAAGAGACAAACCGCGAATTCTTCTTGGACTACGTCTGCAGCCTCTTCTGCAAGTCTGAGCTTCTCCTGCTCGTCTGCAAGTTTCTTTTCGAAGTGCTGGATATGCGCCTGGTGCTCCGTTCGATCCCCGGCCGCCTGCTCGATTTTTGTCTAGAGACAGATCAACGGATGCCCCAAAGCGAAACAAGAATGCCACCCACCCTAGCGGCCTGCTGGAGATCCGCAAACTCGGCGAGCTCGGCCGAAAGTTCTTCCCTTTTCTTGACAAGTGCCACCGCCTTTGCATCCAACAATGCTTTTTGCGCCGATAGCTCCGTGAACTGGTCCACATAGACATCTTTCTCGGCTATCGTCTCCTACAGATAGGGATGAGAAGGCGTAAAATATCGGAGAAAAAATCCTCGCATTTAAGGCAGCTTGAATTGCGCCGAGCTCGGCGGGCATCTCCTCGTTGATTCCATTCTGTAGGTCGTTGACGATCGTCTTCGCGAGACGCCAGTTGCTGTCGGCAGTCCTCTCTTTTGCCTGTCATCGTCGTCAGTTTTAGGCAACATATCTACCACGTGTAACGTACTTCCAGACTCCTCTCCAGGGTTTTAACTTCAACCCACTCTGCGTGCGCAGCGTCGTAGACTGCGGTAGCTGCCCGAAGCTCGCCTTCAAGCCCAATCTTCTCGTTGCGCTGTCGCCTGCGGTATCTCAGTAGGTGTCCAAAGATGATGGTAGAGAACGTACTGCAGCTCATCGGTCGCGCTCCCGACTAGAAGCATGGGATGGGTTTGCCTCGAAATGGTGATGGGGATCGAGGACTCTCCTCCCTCACTAAAATGCGTGCTGTTCAGCGCAGCCCAGAGGAAGTCAGGGGAACGTACGGGTAGCGCGTCACATTGAACCTGTCGAGCGTCCAACCGGTCCCGGCTCTCATGCTGGAAAGGATACGTGATCCCTCAGCACGCGAGGTAGCAAGGATACGCGACTCGATGCTGGCTTTGTTGATCATAATGCGCAGAACGTGTGGGTCCGATATCTACCACTGTGTTAGCAGGGGACATCCAAAAATGGAGGTTGCCATCTACCTCGAGGGCGCGGAGAACGGTGAGCACATTGCCCGCCGGTTCCCCGTTGCTGTAGTCGAAGAGATCTTGTTGGTAGATATGGATCACATTGAAACTAAGTTTCAAAATTTAGGGTAAAGGACGCAAGAAAACAGGAGAGGTCACTCACTTGCGATATTCCGCAAGAATCTTCTTCAGCATCGGAAGATCTCTCGAATCGGTAACAGCAAAGGAACACAAAAGTGATTGCAGCTGGTATCGCAGGAGCTCCGCCCATTTCTGGTCGCGGACCTTGACGTGGATCCCCAGCGGTCCAAGGGGTTTTTCGCCGAACCAGCGACTGTTGTTGACTCGATCAATGACCTGCTGGATTTGGTTGCCATATGCAGCGTATCGGTCCTTGTCGGCATTCAAGCAGTTCTGCACCGCGCGCTCGCATTGATTGACTTGGTCGCGCAGTTCTTTTTGCTTCTGTTCCGCGACTTTGCCCAGAGCCTCACGGCGTTGCAGTTCGTTTTTGGCCTCCTGTCGTTCATCCAGAATGGCCCTGAAGGCTTGTTCTGCCGCGGTGGCCTTGGCACGTGCACCAGCTAGCTTGCGCTGGCTCTCCTCGCGTACGGCCTCGGTGTCTTTCTCGACTCGCTTTCTTTCCTTCTCGATAGCCGCTTCGTAATCCTCAATGGTCTTTTTCGCTGTCTTGATGTTATTGGTCACGGTCTTGACTTCGTTCTAGTAGACGAAATAGACGGAATCAGGCGCTGGGAGAGGATTATCGCAATGGACGCACATTCAGGTCGCTGAGCTTGGCCTTGTGCTCCTTGATTTCCGCGGACGCCTGAGCCTTTTTATCTTGGAGATCTTTTCTGTCCCCGAGACCTTCGAGCTCGCCTTCCAACGCCACGACTGTTGCGTCAACAGCAGCCAAGTCAGCCTGCAAACGATAAGTACACCACTCAATCTCGTCGATACCCACTTGCCTTGGCCTTGTCAAGGCTGGTCTGGATTTTAGGCAATCGCCGGGCCTGCTTCGCAGCTTCCTCGATCTTGCCCTCCATTTCCTCCTTCTTGGCGTTGACATGAGCCCACGCCAATTCTTTCTTCAGCTCGTCGACCTTCTTCTTCTGCTCCCTAGCCTTGGACGCCTCTTCGAATCGAGTGCTCGCTTCACGGAAGGCGGTCTTGAGATCGGGGATGGCTTCTTTCTTCTGTGCAAGGACTTTGGTGGTCGCGGTGATATTGGCAAAGCAAGTGTCGTATTCCTCGGAGAGTTGCGAAAGTTGGGTACCGCGAAGGAAGAACTAGGGCGACGACTTAGTTTATTGGTGGAGATGAAAACCTTCGACATACTTTGTATTTCTCAGTCGGGACTGACGCGCTGAGGAACTGACGGGCGGCGTCTGTCGAAAAAATGTCAGGAAGTCGTGCAGGTGGGGAACAAGCACATACCTTGCGTGAGAACGTTCATAGGATTGTCGACCTGGATGTTCATGTGGTCGCAGATGGCGGCAAGTTCGTCCTTCTTGGTACTGACGACTCTGCCGTCTTTGCTCTTGATTTTCCAGGAGCTGCTCCCCTCCTTGGTGAACCTGCGAGTGATCACGATGGAACTTCCATAGTCCTTGGGTTTGTACGCCTCCTCTCCTTGGTTCTTCAAGGAGATGGTCACTTCAGACGCTCTGTAGGACGGCTCAGCAGGGTAAATCAGAAACCGGACGTAAAAACGTACGCTTGTCCTTCACGGATGAAAGATTTGAGGCCGTTGCCGCGACCGGTAGAGTTGGCTTTACCACCAAGAGCCACTGTGATAGCCGATAAGACGGCGCTCTTTCCACCTAAGCGAGAGTCAGTGAAAAGGTCGCAGAATTCAACGGAGCGCCATACTTCCGTTGTGACCTGGATTCATGTGAGCATACTCGGATGTCACTGGACGCGAATGGGAGCGTACCGATGATAAAGTTAATCTGGGGCCCAAAAGAGAACGTAAGGTACTTGTGGCACATGAATTGGTGCATCTCGATGGCCTCGATGATACCATGGTCAGCGATACCCTGTAATCTCAGATGAGGACGCGTCAAACGGACAGCTTAGGAAACACTCACGCCACGGACTTTCCGTCTGTTTTCGAGTTGGGCGCGAATACTTTCCTCGTGTTCTTCCTCAAATTTACGGTCAGCCTCTTCACCCTCGTCAACTCCATTCTCGCTCTCGGATTCGTCGTCGTCGTCGTCGTCCCTGCGACGCGCCTTGGCCTTGCCTTTGCCAGAAGCGCGTCTGTTGGAAGGGGGTGGCGCGCGTTCGTCGTCGCTGTCTGCGGTACGAGCACGCTTGGATGCGGGGGAGCCATCTACTGAGACGTTCTCGTCGTCACTATCGGCGTTTGCGCGACGTTTGCCCATGGTGGTTTGTGGAAAGAGGAGGCGCGTTGCTTATTGATGTTTGTCGACATCCACGTGTTTGATCCCCGGAACTTTCCGGCCATTCTGAACCTAAACCTCAACATCAAGTTCAACCCTTGCTCAACGATCGCTCAACCCTTGCGGTTCTCCCGCTCAAGCCTGTGGGAGTCGATACGGGCAGCGCGCCGTGGAGCAGAAGAACCCCTGTCTCAGACTACAAATAACTGTCTAGATACCGGGACTCCCGTGATCGCCTCGTCAACAACTTGAAAGCCGCCCGCGTTCCTCGCAAACGATTGCACCCTTGTTTTAATGCACCTACCTTTTCAATGCCCCCACCTTCGTTTGTTCCTCAGGCTGGAGCCGCCGGACGTCGCTGCTACGGTCGAAAAAGGGCGAATCTGTTAGCGGTTGTCCACCTGCGCTATTCAGGAATTCCACATTTGACTGGCCCTCGTATTCGTCAGCTACAGAGGTCTTTTTCTTGCTAACGCCGTCATCTCGGCAATTACAATGCTGATTAAATTCGCTTGGACCCAAGTAATATAAGTAATCCATTAGGGTGTTTCATAATAGGATTTGGGGCCCAACTCGGGCTCCAACTCGAGCTCCAACTTTGCGAAGTTGGAGATGAAGTTGGGACCAAAGTTGGAGCCAAAAATCGAAGTTGGATGTTAAGTCGTGCATAGGACCACGACTTGACATCCAACTTTTGTCCAACTTCGTCCCCAACTTCGGTCTCCAACTTCGGCTATTTCGCAACTTGGCTTGTCAGACTCGGATCACCCGCTCGACGACCAAGTTGACTCCACTCGACACTGAAAAGGGCGTTCACGATAGACTGTCCAACTTATGGCCCAACTTTCCTCAAGTTGAGACCCAAGTTGGAGCTCAAGTTGGAGCCCGAGTTGGGCCCCATATCCTATTATGAAACACCCTATTCTAAGATTCGGTCGTGAATTCCATCATGGCGCTTCATACACTTTTTCCCGTTGCCCTCCTTTGGTTCCTCTCCGTCCGTGCTGTGGAATCCTCCCTCCCGGCTCCCGTTGTTGATCCGGGTTACGCCCAATATCAAGGAGTGGTCGACACCGAGCTCAACATCACCGCCTTCCGAGGGATTCGGTACGCTGCGCCTCCGACTGGTGAGCACAACCGAGCCTTGAGGCAGGCCAAAATTCATGCCTTGGCATGTAGGAACATTACGGTGTCAGGCGCCTCACCCGCCGTCCACGGTCGGTGGAGTCCAGCAGGCGTCCAACGATCCGCCCCAGTGCTACCGGGGGGCGCCTGGTGGGGCCGCTGCAACCAACCCACTTGCTGTTCGAGATGTGGAGGAGACCGAGGACTGCTTGTTCCTGGGGTGATACTTGCGCTGTTCTTTACCTCACAAAAAATTATGCTCACTGCGAAGCGCTCAGCGTCTATTCGCCCGTTGTGAATTCGACAGCTTCTTTACCGACAATTGTCTGGATCCACGGCGGAGGGTAAGTGAGATACTAATGCTGCGAGCTGCAATTGACGCACCTGTAGATATGTCCTTGGCTCAGCCAGTCAGTACAACGGCGCCGACCTTGTCCAGGAATCGAACAATGAGGTCGTGGTTGTCGTCGTTCAATACAGACTTGGGCTCTTCGGTAACACATCTTCCTCAACTTGAACATATAATTTCATTTTGTCCAGGATTCCTTGCGGGCCAGGAGGTGAAAGACGATGGTGCTCTCAATGCTGGTTTACGTCTGTGTTCCATCATTTATCTCTCAACTCCTTCTCATCTGCAGGATAGTCGATCAAGATTTTGCACTGCGTTGGGTCGCTCAAAACGTTGGTCTCTTCCACGGATTCCGTGAATAAACATGCTCATATTCTCACAGATCCATAAATTCGGGTGAGTTGAGCGCAACCCAGTCCATAACATCAGCCGACGGCACCTCCAGCGGCGATCCCAAAAAGGTGACCATCTGGGGAGAGAGTGAGCTGCTTATTCTTGAAACGAAATCGGACCTAATCACATCTCAGGCGCTGGCGCTGGCTCTGTCCTCCAACATGTAGTTGCCCGCAACGGCAAAACGAATCCTCCGCTCTTCAGAGCGGCAATTACTAGCTCCACCTTCCTGCCGTCGCAATATCCGTACAACAACAGAGTCCCTCAGGTATCTGCCTGCGGTTTTTGTTGCTTCTGGATTGACGAACTATCGCGATCGCCAGGCCGTATTCAACGATGTTGCAGCTCAAGGAGGGTATAGTGTCTCTTCACCGTCGTATCTTACTTATAATCTAATGTGTTATGTCACAGGTGAAACGGCACGGAAGTTCCTGGTACCGACCTAGGGACCAGGTCTACCGAAAAAAATTCCCATTTGATCAGATCCGAGCCATGCCGTCGGTGATGTCCGAGCATAGCCACACATCTCGCCGTCCAAAACATGAAAAATGCAATTCGCCTCGATCATGACGGCGTCTTCTCTGGTTACCGTCCACAGCCACACATCCGGACCTTCAAAACCTGCAAAGGCAATTCGCCTCGATCATGACGGCGTCCTGCATGGTTCCCAGGCATAGCCACATCGTAAGGCTGGCCGTGAACTCAACCCGGTCCTGCTCCCCTCCATCCTCCTGATTCCCCCAGCTCGTTTTGAACCTGGAACGTGGTAGCATCAGGCAAGCTCCTTGAGCTCTCAATAAATAATAATACTTCGACGTAACAACGACGAAATTGAAATTTGGCTGAAAGTCTACTTGGTTGATTTTGTGGACTAGCAACGAGGTAGTGGTCGGTCAGGAGGTACCAGGGGTGCCCGGAGGGCGTTATGAATTTTGGATTGCCTATTCTTTTGATATTCTCCTTCAAATTGTTGGAAGTAGTCGAGACTCGATTAGATTACCGGTCCGGATGTATCACATGATCAATCACCGTGACTTTCTTGTCTTTCAATTTGTACTCGTCGCACCCCGCTGCTTCACCCTCTGGGATCCAATCTCCAACACAAATTACTTCAAATGTTTCTTGATGAACGCCAGGGAAGTATCAAAGGCACCTTGCTTGGCAGCAACTTGTACCGGGTCGGACTTGATAATGCCATCAATTCAGAGCACCGCGTAGTGCTCAGCTGCTTACCGCATTTGCGCGAACCTCAAGTTTCATTTCAACCCATGACACATGAACCAAAAAATCTGAAGACCTACCGCGAACCCGTGCCCGACACCGTCAAACTGGCGTCTGAAATACCCGGGCGAGTATTGGCCATCCCCCAGCACCCCGTCCGTTTCCACTGCGAGGGCCGGGGTAAATCCCGTATCCAGCTCCGCGTTGTTGATTTCAACCGGAACATGAGACTGCGCCTTTACGAGCTCAAAATCAGTCGGAACATTGAGCGAAGATGGGTGAGCCATCGTTCCGACTGCGATGGTATTGTTCTGGACGAGGCGAGTCGCGTATAGACCTGGCGGCGTTCGGAATATAATTTGGAGACGGTAGGCAGAACTTACCACCAAAACAATAGCCGGTTGCCGCTATTTGCTTCACTCCGCTCGACTTGAGAGCACGGACGACGGCGAGGAGTGGAGGTGTAGTTTGCGCTTCGCCATGATTGACCGCCCAGGTGGTGATATTGCCGTTTATTGGAAGAGCGTCGCCGTTGAGATAGTCGGGGGCATATGTCTGGTTCAGTGTCATCTCCCTCTCAACTTCCAATATGCAGGTGTATTTAAAACTTGCCGCAAATCCTGCCGCAGCCCATTGGTCGGCCTATGTTGGTTCATTATCAGTGTTGAATTTAATCATGAAACACTTGGAACGCACCAACACCTGGAAGTTATACTTGTTGGGGAATTGGATAAGTATTGGTTAGCCTGACTCACCAGATTGTCGGGAGAGGGAAGGCCAAAGACATCTACACACCACGACCATAAAAACTACAAGGGGAAGTTGGAAAACGGTTTACTTACCGGTGAGCATCAGTACAACCTTGGTTGGATCGAAATTTCCTTTGGGCAAGGAGACATAGGTTAACACGCCATTGATCGTGATATTCTTGCCCTGAGGTGCAATGTCAGAGGGGACTTGCGAGTGGAAGTGCCCGGAGGAGTCGACCGGGGGCACGACCACGGCGTGGACGGCGGCGAACAAGGAGAGGAACACGTAGAGTTGCATGCGTTCAAGTTTGAAGCGACAATCGGGAATAGCTTGAAAGGCACTCTCTTTATATATTGCAGGCGGAGGTGGTTCTCAGGGCGCGGGTGTCCGTCGGAAGCTTCAGGCATCCAGCTTGCGAAGAGCCGCACGCGTTGGTCTCTGACCGGAGAAGGAAGACGTGGGGAACAAGGAACAAGCGATACTTCTTTTGTATATCACCGGTCAAGTGCCGGACATTCCTCTCATTGCTAAACACTCCAGATTTCCGTCCGAAACCCTCAACGGGGCAAGTCAACGGGTCCTCAGCCTCCACGACAGAGGTCGGCACTAAATTTGACAGCCCTGACGTGAAAATACCTCAGCGTACAGGTAGGTCAAGAATTGGAGAAAGGGACGCATGGCGGTCGAAGGAGGCATGGGAAAGATTGAACGAAAGTACATGCGCACATGCGACAATTCGTCCAAAGCAGGTTAACAGCATAACTCTGTGGTTC
Source organism: Mycena polygramma (assembly GCA_029449255.1). NCBI lineage: Eukaryota > Fungi > Basidiomycota > Agaricomycetes > Agaricales > Mycenaceae > Mycena > Mycena polygramma. The sequence goes on along the minus strand of JARKID010000160.1, from coordinate 106,783 downwards.
TGCTGAAATCGGTGACCGAAGTTGGGAATACGAGCAGGAGTTCGAAGGAAGAATCCTCCCGAACTTTGGCCTCAGATTGGAGTTGAAGATAGATTTGAAATTTGAGGCCCGGGGCCATGTTGAATATCGACGGATAGCGCCGAACCTCAGCGGAAATCAAATCAAGGTCCCAGGATTTCCTGTCCCTATCAGTGGCACTCGGTTCAAGGTTGCGGCCAGGTTCGTCGCCAACCACAAGGAGTAGGCGGATCGAAGGAACCAGAAATCGGGGACAAAAGGCCCCTGGAGTCCGAGTCATAGAGTCCCAGACTGTCCATGTTGGTCAACAAAGAATGCTGAAGGAGAGAGAAAAAACAGTAAGTTCCTTTGGTGGTCGTCGTCTGGTGGTCCGAGCGTTGAGAGCGATGATTGATGATCAATCAACAGCTGGTGGCGGTGCGCAGGCATCATTCTTCTCTCGTTCCGACGGCTAGCTATTTTCTGCTATTTTTCGATTTGCGTTCGAGACTGATAGTAATCGCAGCTTGGCTTGGACGTCTTTCGCCATGTACTTCTGGACGCCGGCTCAGAGCCCGCTCACGGTTGACCATGCATCCGTAGACGCCCTCGTACTATCCTCATTTACCGGCGCCGCAGCATGGGAGGACACCTTTATTGTGCCAGTCGTCGTAGCATCCGCTTCCGCGATTGTTTTGCTCCTTCATCTGTTCTTGGTGTCGGTCTGGGGCCGCAAAATACGCGCGTTTCTGTTCAAGACCTCCGAACCCCAGGTCGTGGACTCGGTACCTGTTATGCATCCCGTCGGCTTGGTCGAGCACGTCGCACAGCACGGAGGTGCCACCATCTTCGCATTCAAGCTCGTGCGCCTAGTCGCCTGCCTTGCCTTGCTTGGCCTTTCCATTGCCTCCCTGGTGATCACAGAAGCGTGAGTGCGTTGTTTCATCTTTTTTTTGCGGACTAAAACTTGTTGTCATTCGTAGCAAAAGGAAAGCCCCAGGGAGTGAAAACATTACCGGATGGCTCCAAGTGGCGATGTGCCTGTCCTTCTTCTATAGCTCCGTCTTGGCCCTCGCAAGCGTGACTGCCTCACGGAGATGGAGTCGGGTCGCGGCCAAGCACCTCAACACGGTCCTGGCTGTAACCCTTTTCGTTTATATCTACCGGGATCTCTTTCCCTTGATCCTTTATCACCGTATTCCCCTGGACCTTTCGGAGGGTTGGATCTTATGGGCCAAGGTTGTTGCCTTATCCGTCGCTGCAGCGATCGTCCCGCTGTTTATTCCTCGTCAATACATTCCCGTCGACCCGAAGGTATTGACTACCGCTGCTCCAAATATGCGCTGTCTGAACGATGATAGAACCCCATGGCTGTTCCGAATCCGGAACAAACTGCTCCCATCATATCGTTGCTGCTATTCTCCTTCCTAGACCCTGTAGTGTTCTTGGGGTACCGCGTGGCTCACATTTCCCATGGTTTGTGCTCCAGTCCACGCCACTGCGGTATATTGAGTTTCTTCTAGAACAACTGCCACCGTTGAGCGATTACGACGCTTCTGCCAATCTCAAAGCGAGAAATTTCAAGGTCCGTAAATTGTCTCTTCGTCCCAATCAAATTCTCATCTCGACGACCAGCATCTCGTCTCCAAAAGGTGGCACCTCTTCTTCGGCCTTGTTTGGGTGTTTCGTTTCGAATACTTGACCATGGTGAGTTTCCGTTGCCATTAATGCTCACAGACAATGATTCGAGTCCCTGCAGGCGCTCATGGTGTTAGGCGTAGCGTCCGCAAACTTCGCATCCCCGATTGGGATTAATCGACTTCTCGAGTATGTCGAGATTTTTTCCCGGGCGAGCCCACATTTATTTAGACGCAAAGCTATCTCGAAAACCCCAATGAGGAGCCTACGGTCAAGCCATGGTTTTGGATAATATGGTTATTCGTGGGCCCGATGCTGGGCTCAATCTCGTTCCAGTGGTATATCTTCTTGGCCGTAAGCATATTCGCACACGAGTTTTTGTCGTACTGACAGCTACAAGACCCGTACGCTCGTGAGATGCGAAGGGCTGATAACTCAGCTAGTCTTCGAACATTCGTTGAAGGCGAGTGAACCAATCGGTCAAGAAACAAAGGAAACGAAATAAACTCCCTATAGATCCGAGTCAAAGCGGAAACCGCCGAAAAGACGCCAAGTAGCGGTACATCGACACCCGCAGACAGCGGACCCCCGTCTCCCATTGACCGGGAAGAGTCCAACGGGAGCGGGGATGAGACCTTGCACTCCGCTGACGCACACACAGTCTCGCGGGATGAGACTCTTGAGGCCAGCTCTTCCAGCATCAAGTCCACTACATCGAGCAAAAGCAAAGGCAAGGGCAAGGAGGTTAATGAAGCGCCAGCAGAGTCGTCTGACGCGAGCAACCTGGTCGGAAAAATCACCAATTTGGTTAGCACCCATTATTCTGCTATCGCTTTCGCTCTTTTGATCGCAATGTATAGGTCACTACTGATTTGGGTCCGTTACACTTTTTTTGGTTTCAGTTTTTCGGCTAAACCGGTGCAGCAAATCTCACCGAAGGGCGTGACTTCTTGCTCCTTGTTCTGCTCATACCGTTGCAAGTTATCTTCTGCGGCGTCTTTCTGTACATGGTCCTTGGCTGGAGGTGAGTTTCTCCGTATATTAGTTTGCCTCTGGTCTGATTTCCTCCAGTGCGTTCGTTGGCATGGGTGTGATGGTTCTTTTGTTCCCTTTACCCGGCTATGTTGCCAAGAACATCCAAAGTGCATTAGAATTCTTTCGCTCTGATCATGGTGTTGATCGTAAATTTCAGAGGTTCAACAACAGCGCATGAAAATGACAGACGCCCGGGTCCAAACGGTCACCGAAAGTGAGTCGTGGCCTTTTCGACTTTTTTTATGAAATTCTTATGGATGGTTATCAGCGATGAATGTCCTCCGAATGATAAAGTACGAATCATGTTCTGCTTAGTGCTGCCGTTGTCTAACAATTTTCAGAATGTTCGGATGGGAGCGCCAGATGAACGAGAGAGTCGCGGATAAGCGGGACGAGGAACTAAAGTGGCTATGGAAAAAGCAGATGCTGGATCTTTTGAATGGCACCCTCAAGTACGTTCTATGATCTCTGCCTTTACTGCTCTGAGCTGTCATTGCCAGCTTCTTCCTCCCAGTATGCACGATGCTGGCAACATTCGGTCGGTTTCTTGTCAAACGTTCTAACAAGCCGTTGACTGTATATATCTTCACTCCTATTCTGCCTTCTAGCCACCTAGTCAGTTTGTTCATGTCTCCTCGCGGACTTTTTGCTAACGAATCTGCAGCGTCAGTACCGCTTCGTAGATCGCCGGAATCACTCACCCACCTCCTCTATAGACGGTCATAATGAAGCAGGATTTAAGCGCTTCGAAGGTTTTCTCCTCCATGTCTGTCTTTGACGTGCTTCGCAACCAGCTGCACTTCGTGTTCTGGGAATTGAGTCAGGTCATGACAGCTCAAGTTTCGGTATGTTCTAATCTTCTTTGCTTTTCGCCGTACTCAAACAACCGCCCAGCTGAGTCGTGTGAACGAGTTCCTCCGCAAGACTGAGCTCCTCGATTCCTTCACCGAAAAGGATCCCAGCACTTCGGAGCTCTTCGTTCCCGCTGATGCCGAGTCCGAAGGAAAGATAGGATTTCGCGATGCAACTTTTGCGTGGTCCAGCGAAAAAACGGACGGCACCCTTACTCCATCCAGGCGTAAATTCATGCTCAAGATCGAAGGCGAAATGCTGTTCAAGCCTGGGTGCATCAATCTTGTTGTTGGACCCACCGGATCCGTGCGGGCGCCTCTATTTTCCTTGCGACTGAATTCGCTCATGGGCTTATAGGGCAAGACATCTCTCCTGATGGCTCTTCTCGGTATGTCCCCTCGGGTGTTTATGAATCTGATCCACCTTAACCGTTTCCAGGCGAGATGCACTTCATTCCGTCAGGCCCGTCATCGTGGTACAATCTTCCGCGCGCGAAAGGTGTCTCTTATGCCACTCAAGAAAGTTGGGTACAAAATGTAGGTTGTTTGCCATGCGCCCCATCTATATACAACTGACCTTATTTGCGTTCGTTATTTCTAGGAGACGATCAAGGTCTGTTTGGCATGCTCGTGAAATATCAACAACGGTCTATATTGTTCTAGGAAAATATACTTTTTGGTGCCGAGTTCAACGAGGAACGGTACAAGAAGGTTTTACAAGAGTCCTGGAAATCTTCCAAACGAATCTGACGCTTGTTAGGTTCTTTATCAATGTGCTTTGGAACGGGATCTAGAGCTCTTCGAGGCTGGCGATGCAACGTGAGGACACCGTTAAATACTGCGCAGTTTTTATCTCTAACCTCGGAAACAGTGAAGTCGGCGAAAAGGTATGCCTCAAAGTTCGAATCAGGATTGATTAGTTATAGCTCCTCGTAGGGATTGACGCTGAGTGGTGGCCAAAAGGTGTCTTTCGTGCAGATGTCGAGACAATTTCACATTACTAACACAGCGCAGGCCCGCATTACTCTCGCGAGGGCTATCTACGCTGACACTGAGATCGTTCTGTGCGTCCATCCAGTTGTCATGTTCGAATGGTTTTGAACTTTAAATCTCAGGCTGGACGATGTACTGGCGGCTTTGGAGTAACGTCCCTCCATTCTTCTTTGTCCACCGATTTCTGACGCATTAAAATCAGCGTCCACACATCGAAGTGGATTGTTAAGTACATACCTCGATCGCGACACTGCCAGTGGACTAATTTGATGCGGTTTAGCAATTGTCTTCGTGGAGACTTGATTCAGGGCAGGACTGTCGTCCTGGTCACTCACAACGTAGCTATGGCCAAACCGCTTGCAAAATACGTTATTTCGATGGGTATCGACGGGCACATCCACAGCCATAGCTCAATCTCGGAAGCCCTAGCCACGGATGAAGTCCTGGCCCAAGAGCTCAGCAAAGACCAGGAAATCCTCGAAAAGAAAGTAGATGAAGTCGATGCTCCTCTCCCCCCTGCGGAGAAGAAAACGGACGGGAAGTTGATTGTGGCCGAGGAAATCGAAGAAGGCCATGTGAGCTGGCACGCTCTCAAACTGTACTTCAAAGCGCTGGGCGGCAACCATGCACTGCTCTTCTTCGGCCTTTTCCTCACCGGAATCGCACTCACGGAGATATCCCAAACTGTTCAGACCTGGTACCTCGGATATTGGGCTAGGTGAAACCCCTTCCTGAACCTTCGTTGGTCGCAACTGAATTCCTGCCCTCTTCCAGCCAGTACACAAATCCTGACGTCTCGCAAGTGGATGTTTTCTAGTGAGTCATCTGCATCCACTCTTGCTGTACAGACACTTATGGTTCGCACCTAGTTACCTCGGCATCTTTTGTACGCCGCTCCTATTCCCCTTTGTCACCATTTCTAACCCTTACAGGCATCTTGCTGCTGATTGCGATGGTCCTTTACGCGTTGGCGTTCATCCTCTACACCACAGGAGTGTTCCGTGCTTCGAAATCCATTCACAAGCAACTCATTGAATCAGTGCTTGGAACCACTTTAAGGTCAGTTTTCGACTATTGTTTCTTAGCTCGTTTCTCATCCATACATTACAGATGGCTCGACATCACCCCCACTTCCCGAGTGATAACGAGATGCACGGTAGATGTACGTCTATGCCTCTCAGTCCAACCCTTTTCCTTGATGCCTCATAGATCCGAACTGTCGACGGATCCATACAATTGGCGAGTCATGACAGGACGCACAGCCCATATTCGAAGTTGACGGCCAGCAGAATTTGTGGGACCTCCTGGAACTTTCAATGTCAATGCTCGCCAAGTTTGCAGCTGTTATACTGTTCACTCCCTTGTTCTTCTTCCCCGGTGCATTAGTGGGCGTGTTGGGCGGCTGGTGTGGTGTCAGTTTACCGTTTCTGTTTTCTGCATACGCTCACAGAAATTCAGCAAATGTATATATCCGCGCAGCTCAGCGTCAAACGCGAGATGAGCAATGCCAAGGTAGTCTCTCTCGTCCTGCTGTTAACAGCTTCTGACTCTCGCTTCCAACAAGGCGCCGGTTCTCGGCCAGTATGTCCAGCCTCATATTGTCATCCGGAACGAAATTAACATGTATCCGTCGATAGCTTCGCGGCAGCGACGAATGGCCTCGGTGAGCTCGATCTCCCGCGAACTTTGTCTCTCCCTCATGGTCTTGTAGCGTCCATTCGTGCTTATGGAGCCCAAGAATCTATCATCAATACTTCGCTCGAACGCATCGACAAGTACACGCGCACAGCAAGGACGTTCTACAACCTCAACCGATGGGTGTGTATACGGATCGGTAAGTTAATCTCACTCATCCAAGACCTTACTTACATTCATTTCCATGCGTAGACGTTCTCGGTGGCCTCTTTGTGGGTACTTTCATTGGACGCTAAACTGAATTTTCACGGCTTTCGTGTCAGGCTGCCTCCTTGGCGTACTACTTGATCTACTTCCAGGTACAGTACCTGTTTGTTCCTTATTGGGATCCCGACAGTAATGCATCCTCCTCAGTCCCATACCCCAGCAAACATCGGCTTCAGCTTGAACATGGTAAACCCGCCGTTTCCTGTGTTGCTCGGAGCTCACGAACTCCCAGGCCATCGGATTCTCAGGCATGATCCTGTGGTGGGTGAGTAGCCCCAAGCTCTTGTTTCCGGTCAACTACTAACCTTCAAAAGGTCCGGGTGCTGAACGACTTCGAGATCCAAGGCAACTCGCTTGAACGAATCCGAGGATACCTTGATATCGAGCAGGAGCCCAAACCAACGGCCGATGGGGTGCCACCGGCTTACTGGCCTTCGAGCGGAAAGTTGGCCGTAGAAAAGCTCAGCGCGAAGTATTCGGCGGATGGGCCGAAGGTACTCCATGACATTTCTTTTACCATCCAGTCGGGTGAACGTGTCGGAGTTGGTGAGTTCCAGCTGTGCTTTCACCATCAGGCAACTCACCTGTCTGCAAGTGGGACGAACAGGATCCGGAAAAGTTAGCTTGTCGTTTCGCCTCCCTGGTCTTTTTTAACCTTAGTGCCCAGAGTTCCTTGACGTTGGCTCTCCTGAGATGCATATTTACGGATGGAACGGTCTTATACGATGGTACGTCATCCGGTCGTATGCTTGGGAACGGCTAACGGACCCGCGGGTAGGCATTCCAACTTCTTCGATCAATCTTGACGCACTACGCTCGAATATCACTATTATTCCGCAAATCCCCGAGCTGCTCACGGGCTCGCTGAGGAACAACCTTGATCTATTCGAGCAGTATGATGACGCGACCCTCAACAACGCGCTGCAAGCCGCGGGCCTGTTTGCCCTTCAGAATGAGATGGACGAAGGAAAAATCACCTTGGACAGCGAGATTTCCAGCGGCGGCAACAATCTGAGTGGTACGTTTTCTCCTCGCGTCGCAGCCATTTTCATTCACCCTGTTTTCAAGTGGGGCAGAGGCAAATTCTTGCGTTGGGTTTGTGATCTATTTCGTACCAACGGATGCGCGCTTATTCCGCTTCTATAGCCCGTGCCATCGTTCGCGGCAGTAAATTGTTGATCCTCGACGAGGCAACGTCAGCCATAGGTAAAATCCTCCATGGTATGCGCGTACGACCGGACTGACTTGACCGCGAAAAGACTACAAGACAGACTCAATCATACAGTCCTCCCTCCGGAATGAGCTGCCCAAAGACACGACGCTCCTGACTGTGGCCCATCGGTTACAGGTAAGTGCAGTCGCAGCTGAATATGACCAGTGTTTGAATTTCGCACAGACGATCATGGATGCGGATAAAATCGTGAGCGAAAGTCGAGTATATGTTCCCTCCAGTACTCATGTTCGTTGTAGATGGTCCTCGATGCCGGCCGTATTGTAAGACTAGTCGCTCCATCCGCCTTCCAAGCGTGCTGATAATTGCGCAGGTCGAGTTCGACACTCCGAAAGCGCTCCTTGCAAACAAGCACGGCCAACTTCGGGCGCTCGTGGACGAGTCTGGCGACAAGCACGCCTTATATAAGATGGCTGGAGCGTAGTAACTTACTAACTCGATTATTAGAGAGAATACCGTATATATTTCTCCAGCGAGATCCCTTTCGAAGTGCTGTGAGTGAATGGTCAAGACCATAAGGCTCCGAGTGGGCAAGTGAGTGCCAGCCTGTCGTACATTGTACATACTTCTTTCACATCTACGAATGTGTTGAGATTTCGTCAACATCAAGTCAAGAACGATTGCAAACCGAATCAAAGCTCGTCGCCTCCGCGTTTTGCGCGCTGCTTTGGCTCCTGGATATCTACCCTCCCTACTGCCTTGAATGCCGCCAATATCTCCGCGCGCTTGGCCTCGGACACCTCCCACTCGTCCTTCGGGATGCTAACGAGCTGTACATCGGCCATCGCGCCGACCTGGCCAACGTGCGCCACCGCCGGGTGGATAAGCCCAAGGGACGCCGGGGCTTGCAGGTACGAAGACGAGGAGGGGAGGGTAACGGCGAGGTATGTATTTGCAGCGTAGTTGAGATTCAGAGCCATCGTGGTTTCGTGTAAGCTTGTTGGGTCTTGGCGTTCGAGAATCTGGCAAGTTTACATTACTCCACCACTTATAATGTCTCAAGCACCCAGTCCGAGCCCAAGCCCAGGTCCCGCGCTCGCATCCCAGGTCGGCGGGCATCCCAACGGCGTGCTCACCACCGAGGACGAAAGCCTCCTCATCAAGCAGGCTCTCCCGTTGGAACTCAAGTTTTATCAAACGGTCGCGGCAGCAACGGAGCCCGAGTTCGATGCCCTGCGCCCGTTTATTCCCAAACTCATCGGTACACTGTCGCTCGAGGGCGAGCTTGACGCGGACAAGCCTCCGAGCGAAGGCAGCATCAACATCAAGCGCATCGAGGGATCGCAGAAAGATGAGTGGTTGCGGGGCTCTGCAGGCCCGGCAGCGATGCTTATAGTCGCGCACAGTCCCTCGTGTTGGAGAACCTTGCGTATCCATTCGTGAAGCCCAACATCCTCGACATCAAGCTCGGGACAGTCTTATACGATGAGTCTGCATCGCCGGAAAAAGTGGCGCGCATGATCAAGACCGCAGAGACTACGACGTCGCTCACGACGGGCATCCGACTGACGGGGTTTCAGGTCGCTGCTGCTATCGCGTTCGACTGGGAGTAAAAAAACTGACGCGATGTGTTGCAGGTACACGATAACACGACAGGCGAGGCCGTCACCACAGCAAAAGCGTACGGGAAATCCATCTCTGCCGCCCAGTTGCCCGAAGGCATCGCGCGCTTCTTTCCCATCGCGAGCGCGGACGCTCCCGCACAGGGCCTCCCCGCGGCGCTCCTGCTGCAAATCCTCGAGCTGCTGCGCGAGGACGTGCAGGACATCCGTGACGCGTTCGCGGACCTCGAAATGCGCATGGTCGGCGGGAGCCTGCTCATCCTGTACGAGAGCGACGCCACGCGTGCGGAGGAGGGCCTGCAGTGGATGCTCAAGGATGATGATGAGGAGGAGGATGACGACGAGGACTCAGACGAAGATGAAAGCAAGCCCCCAAAGCCCGGTCCTCCTTGCGACGTCCGCCTCATCGATTTCGCGCACACGCGCTTCGTTCCTGGGCAAGGCCCAGACACGGGGGTCTTGTTGGGATTTGATACGGTTCTTTCTCTCTTAGACGAGAGAATCGCGGCTGTAGGTAAAAGTGTATAGGCCGCCGTTTAATCGATAGATATTTCAGCACACGATACCGGCGCAAGTCCCGTATGGGTTTGGCATGGGTCAACAACGGCCTTGCAGCGGCCTCACAGCGGCTTCGCGAGATTGCCCGAGATGATTCGCGAATAAAGCGTGTTGAGACGGGGCCCCACGGGACATACCCCAGAGAAGTCCGTACTTCGGAAGCTACTTCCACCGGGGGCCCGCCTTCAAGTGAGGCGCAGCGTGTTCGGGCGTGCGGGATATCAATCCAATCGGTTGTTATTTTGTTCAACCGGTATCGTACAAGTACAGCAGACATAGGCTATAGCAGCGTGTATGTACATACAATTAAATTACACTTTGTCTTCTGCGCCGGGGCCAGCGGGTACATTTCTGCGCATCGCATGTGCAGCTCGTTGGTGGTGCGCACGGGCAGCGGCGTTTCTAAGATCAGTCAAAATGAGTACGCGGCATTGGGAACCAGGACACGAGACCCACGGTTTGTTGAAGGGGCTCTCTTCGCCAGTGTATAGGAACGCATCGTAGAATACGCACCCGGCCTGCGCGCCGAGGATGGGGGAGATAATCGGACACCAGAGCCTGTGCAAAGGGGTAAGCTAGGAAACGTTGATGCACATGGGAGGGATTAACCAGTAGTGACTAGAGAAGTAACGAATCAGCTCAAGAAGCGCGGGGTTTAAGAGGAAGCGTACGGACCTGCGGTATGTATAGACCTGCGCGCCGTATCCTACCATCGAAGTCAAAAGACTGTACGCAGCGTGTTGAGATCGTTGCGGAGATGCTAGTGGAAAAGACCGTACCGTGGTCCAAGATCACGGGCAGGATTAATCGCGTACGCTGTCTCCATTCCGAGACAGGCACCAATTCCCAAGATGAGGATGAAGAGGACCAGTGGAGCGAGGCCGGCTGGGGGCGGGCAGTTTTTCTTGTCGTTGATGGCGAGCACGACAACGAGCTGCGGCAATATTTAGGATCTGCTCGAAATGCCCGAGAGAAAAAATTACCAGAACGGCAGTAGCGAGGAACTCGGAGAAGAAGCAAGATACAGTGGTCATGTAGTCCAGCTTGGAAGCGAGTAAGTTTTAGCTCGAGGAACGGTGGCGACAATACAAACAGCGTAGGTAGAGAACCTGAGCTAAGCGTCAGCAAAGTGCATGAAAAAGACGTTGTGAACGGTACTTACAAACTGGCAGTGGCGAGAGTCCGGACATGAGGCCCACCCTCGAATATATTCTACAGGGAATGAGCGAGATACACACAAAACGAGGAGCGGGCACAAACAATAGCATGGTAATAATTGGCATACACCAAAGCAGCCCCGACTAGGCCGCCAAGTGTCTGCGCAGCAATATAGCCCTGCAGCGGTATGAGCGAAGAGATGGAGGACGGAGGAAATCTCCCTCATACAGGAACTTTCTTCCAAGGGAATCCGCGGTAAGTAGCCATGGCGATAGTCACAGCAGGGTTGATGTGGCCGCCAGAAATACCGCCGGAAACCCAAACACCCATGGCGGTTCCGATAGCCCATCCAAAGCTGATAGAAAGGTAGCTCTGGAGAGCAGATTCAGACAGTGTTCGAACAGCGAACGCCCGAAGCACTTACACCCTTCTGCGAGGACGCGACGCCAGTGACAGAGGAAAGCACCACTTGACAGTCGACGCCAGTCCCGAATATAATAAGTATACAGACGCCTGTATCTTGGTCAGCGCTCCGACGGACGGAGATTTTCGTGAAACACTTGCCCAAGAATTCCGCAACGTATTCCCTCGTCATTAAGCTACGCACAAAAATGAGTGGCAGGTTTGCACGCAAACGACACACATACCGATACTTTGACCACGCATTAGGATGAATTGTGATACGGTCATGACCGGCGTACTCCTCGATGAGTTCAGTGTCCGTCTCGTCCTTGGAGCTCCTTGTGTAGGCGCTGGACATGCCGTCGGGAGCTTTGGACATGGACATGACGAAATGAACGGGGGAGCAAAGGTAAAACGAATACGGATCCTAAGGGCTCCATTTATACCCGTGGATGGAGAAGTAATCTGTCTGGTCGCGTGATGTTCGTCAGCCCAATAACGTTGAATATTCGCTAAACGGCGTAAGATGATCACAAAATGGGCGGCCAGAATAAAATACGCCGACCCCATGATCGTCTCCACATCATGGAAGAAGATCAGGCAATAGAAGCGGAAGGACGCAAAACGGGAGGAATGAGGCGGCTTGGGATTTCCCTTGGACTTGCCAGTGATAGCGAACATCGTCGGCCTTGCGCGCGAGACACAACATGCGAAACCGCGATTGCAAAGACAGTTGCACCTGTCCTGTTGCGAGTGTCGGGCAAGCCAAAGCGGCGACTCCAAACGGGGGGACAACGATGGACCGACCAAAATGTCGGACCGACTTTCCGAACGCTATTGATCGGCTTACCTACACGTCAAAAGCTGTGCTGCAGTCATCCGCAAAATGAAATTTCAGGAACTTTCGGAAATTAATTGAAACACGAGGCGATTTTCTGCAGGTCCAAGTCTGTCCAAGTCGGGTCGGAGACGAATTTCTCAATTGTACAGTCCTTTGGATTGTTGCATAAAACACGGGTTTAACCCGGCTATCGGCTCTGTTTAACCGGATGAACGGACGCAGCGATAATCCGTGCCTATAGGCGGGATTCGGATCAGCTGCAATTTCCAGAGATGAAGCCCAGCAGAAGCGACGAACCTGTTCAATAAACATCTGACCGCCATCCCATCCACCACGCGCAATATCGGAGATGCTATCCACCAGCCTGCTGATGCTCTCTTGAATTCCAAATCGTTCCCCAGTGTATTTCCTCCATTTGACAACATTCCGGAGAAGTTTCGTTCTGCGATTGAGGAACCGTGTTCGGGCTGGAATGGAGGCTGGGTCAAAGGGGGCGGCCCCGCCCGCCGACGAGGCCGATCGGTATTTGTCGACCAGCCGTTCGCTGTCCGATATCGCGGCTTGGAAAACAGTCAGTACTGTCTTCAAAAGCACCTGAGAGACTTGTGAGGTCATTGCGGACGCTGAACTGTGAAGACCAACCAGGAATTTCGCATTTCCAGGCTCAACACTGGCTTCTACTTCCTCTGACAGATCCACTATGCGCCGCACACTCGCGTCAGAGTACGCGTCGAACACCCCTCCCTCTACCAGGTTACAGATTCTCGGAATCATCGCGGTGGATACCATGGATGCTACGAGATCTCCGTCCGTACCAAGCTCGTCTCCGAGCGGTCGGGAATACTCGTACAGGCCCTGGTACCATTTGAAACTATCCAAGCTCCGGGGCTCCTGTAGATGTTCGGCTGCATGAGTATTATTCTAGCGGGGCGGCCCAGATTGAAACAAACCTTGATAAAGTCCCATCCGACTATCTCCAAGCGGACCCAAAATTCCCAGACGCTGACAACGCCCAGGCCGCCCCATGCTCCGACGTAACTGTCAGCATATTGTTGGCGCCAAGCGGTCCATCGCCCTTTTGCGGGGTCGCGGAACTCCTCTGCGCGTACGTCGGAGAGAACCTGCTCCGCACGCTCCGCCAGCGATGACATTGCGCTGCGGTACGATACTAGATCGGATGGAGGCAAGGACGAGTCCGTAGAGTAGCCTTCGTTGTCGTCCGACTCCTTCTGATGTCGCCGTTGCCGTCGAGCAAGACGTGCTGCTCGGCGGAGAGCTGGGGTGGGTTTTGGAACGACACGGCCGAGCTCGTCGGTCTCTTCCTCCTCTGGTTCTCGCCTGACACCCATGAATACGCACAGGTCATCCTCGTCTTCGGCATTGCGGCGCTCCTTTATCATATCGAACCTCTCCTGGAGAAGAGAAGCATGCTCCTCTTCCAGTTTTTCGAGAAGAGGATACTAGACAGGGTACATCAGACAACTGAGAGATGTAGATTATAGTCAAAAACACTACCTTTTCATCCAGGAAGCCGGCGACGCCTTCAACCCACTCTTTGAACTGGCCGAACCAGGCACGCTTAGCTTCGGCTCTTTCGACCATTTGCCGCATTTCTTGCTCCCGATCCTCCACTTCGTTGCGCTCCTGCCCGATAGTCGCCAGAGCAGTGGTATTCGAAGCATGGGAGGTGGTCAGTTGCGTCAACTGCTGAGTCAACCGAGCGAGCGCCGGCCCAAGAGCGGGTAGAGAAGTCGCGAGAGGTACTGGATGTTTTAAGCAATAGATATAAGAACGAAGACAAAAGCACCTACTTGGTGCAGGCGTATAGGTTTCCTTTACTTTCGGACCAGGAGATGCATCTATAGGCGCTTGGGCACCCCGCCGAATCTGTTCCTGCTCCCACTCATCCGCCTCTTCATCCGATTCCGCCCTGTGGAGAGTTAGACGATACAGAATTTGGAACAAGGATTATGCTTACGCTTCAGCAATCATCTCCTTCATAGCGTCTCTGCGCTTGCTCGCCTCTAGTTTCCGCGACTTTTTGCCCAGTGCAATTCGTTCTTGTGCACTGGTGTACTCGGCATATTCTGCCCACAAAACAATCGGGATGCATCCACAGTGAAAGATGAACAGGCGTACCGTCGTCGCCCTCTCCAAGTTCGTCTTCTTCTCTCACCAACCGACTGTCCGGATGGGGTCCCAGAGACTCGTCTGGCCGTTTCGCGACGGACAAAGATATAAAATCGTCTTCAGCGGAGACACCGGTTTTCCGGAGCCGTTCCCGCCGTTCTCTGGCCACCTTTATTGACGACTCTGAGGGAATAAACGTCTCCGAGTCTGTGAAACGCGACTTTTAAGCACGCGTTACGGCTGGAGCAGTAACTGTTGGGACGCACCAAACACGTCTATGCTCTCATCAACATCTTGCATAGAGATGTCTGCGGACATATCTCCCATGTCCATAGACATGTCTGCATCGTAGGGGTCGGGGGCCCGAGAGGACGGCGTGCTAGCCTTCAGCTGGTTTATATACGCCTTGTCATATGTCGGGCCGCGGTGGGGCGATATCGATGCTTGGTCCAGACTCGAAGGTACGCTATTCCTGCAAAGCGACGCGTTTTATGAGCGTTCCACAAAAAGAAAAAGAAATAGTGGCGTACGATGGATGCGTGCCCAGCGATAGCCTCTGGCTGAGGTTAGACTTCTTTACCTTGAACACCTCCCCACCGCCCTCCTTGCCCACAATTAGCATGCAGTTCTTTCGGGCAATTAGAACGCAAACCTCGTCCTCGTCGGCCCCAAAGCTGAGTCGCGACTTTGGCTTTGCACGTTTGGCTTTGTTCTTCAACCGCGTTGCCAGTGTGCTGGGGGATTCATTACCGGTATCGTTGCTTTCTGGTTCCGGAGACGAGGCCCTTGCTCTGACGGTGGGCTTGGATTTCCGCTTGATGAACAACGGTGTTGACTCTGACATGCCGCTGTGACTGTCACATGGCGACGTCGTTCCATCAACCATCAATCCCTTTTTGGGCTGCGAGACGTTTTCTTCCTGATGAGGAAGTGAAGCATGGGCTTCACTCGAAAGGCGATCGAGCAATCCAACTGCCCGCTGAGATTGATTTCACAATTTAATCGACATTCATGCTAAAACCATGTCAGACTTGGGTCCGGAGGAGCAAAGAGGCCCATAGGCATTCCGAAGAAAATAAGGCGTAGGGGAACGATATTCTGAGAAGATCATCACAAATTGTGGTCCTCAACAACCGAAGGCAAAAATATCAAGGGTCGATATACTGTGCCGGAGTCCTCTGTTTCGAGGCAGTGTTGGACGCAACGAACAAACTGCAATTGCGAAAACTTATACACGTTGACGGCAGTACTACAGCGGAACCAGTTTATCATCGGCCAAGAACTCGATGATTATCAGCATAGAATCCCAAGAAAGACCCGGATATTAGCGCATTCAACTGAAGCTTGCCGTCTGAGGAATGTTATTGTTTCCAGGTCTTCCGGGGCGCGAACAAATGTCGCAAAGATCTGTATGGCAAAGTTTTCGATTGCCAGGCGGAGCATTGCACCAAGGAGCTAACATAAAAACAACGCGTCTCCTTGGGTCTCCATTTGTGTTTCGGCGGGACACAGATAGAACACTGCAACCACCCCGGATTGAAGGCAGGGATAGACGAACCGCTGATAAAGAAGGGACTGTCTATTATTGTACAGATCTTATGCTCTTCATATACATGACCTTCCACGACGCACAGCGGATTTGCGCGCGTCCTGCAGCATGCGATACAAAGCGCTGCAAAAGAACTTGTCTGCTATCAAAGACAACTGCGTTGAAAGGAGCGAAAATGGACATCGAGCCGGAGAGACAGAAGTCGGCGGCCATTCGAGACGGATGAGCCCTGAGAAGCTCTGATCGGAATATATCTTGGTGGGAGGAACAATCCAACAGGACTTGGTGTTCAGACCCGCGATTCCAACCCCGTACCAAGAGAAAGCTCTGAATAGACACAATAGACGTTGACGCCACATCATGTGTGAAAGAGCTCAAAATACCTCGGTCCTCGGTGCCGTTGTCTCGCCAAGTCTCGCCTGAACGCCCACCAAGTACATCCATCCACATCCCCGCCCAACGAGCAGCACCGTGAGCCCGGTTCATCGAAGCGAGATTCAAGCCGAGCACTAATCCTTTCGATTGCCGACATAGACATGAGCGACGCAGAGTCGAAGAATACCGTCGCCGAGAAGGAGGGGGAGGTGAAGAAGACCCGGTGCGCCTTCAGAGATTTGGAGTACAACGGAACATGAGGCTGAGGTCCTTACAGACAGCCGCAGACGCAGGTTGAAGACGATGAGCCCGAGTGGCAGCCGCCGGACCTCAAAGCGACCGACGACGGCCGGGCGCAGCAGACGTATAATAGTAGCTCCAAACCTGCCAACTCGGGAGGAACTAAGAGCACCAAGGGGCATTAAGAAGAAACAAAGAGTGTTCGACGGGAGAGGAAAGTCTGAATTACCGTCGTGATCAAATCGCGGTTACCCATGTAGAAAAGAACCAAATCCGGAATATATTGTACATACGTCCGCCGCAAGTAAGGATGGAAGAGTACTTAAGTGTGCGTGGATAGTAGTGTTCATAAGAAAAGAGCGGCGCGTGTACAGTCTGAAATACATTTTGAGAATTATAACATGTCCACAGCACCAGCGAGATAGCTCGCGTCGAGGATCAACCTCTTCCGTCCGTCCCAGACCCGCAATTAATTGTACAGATATGCAGATACGCAGAATAAGATCGGCGGCACTCTACCACTTGCCCGCAAGTCGGCCGACGCCCCACACAAAGCCGCCGCCGCCGACCGGCAGCAGCAGGACCCACACGCCAATGTCCCAGACCACGCGCTTGCGGAACTGATGCCGCTGCAGGGCACGCTCCTTGCGCTGCAGCAGCTCGTCGGCCGCAGAGGGCGGGGGCTCTGTGGACGGGGACGGGTCGGCCATGGGCATCTGCGGCACGACGATCGACAGCGGGCGCTTGAAGAAGTGGGTCGTGATGTGGATGAGCGCGGGCAGGAAAAACGTGCTCGCGCAGGCGGATGCGAGGAGGACGTCGCTCAGGACGCGTGCGATGCGCGTGGGCACGAGGGAGAGGACGACCACGAGGGCGAAGGTGAGGTACTTTGAGAGCGGGATGGTGGTGGCGCGGCGGATGCGCTCGGAGATGGGGAGGGACGGGGTGGTGACGAGCACATAGGGGATGGCGAGTAGGAGGGTTAGGGAGTTGAGGACCGCGATGGCTGGCTGGAGGCGCAGCGGCGGAGGGTCCTGCAGCTGTGTGAATCAAAATAAAATAAAAACGGGCAAGGGGAATTGGGCATACAATGACAACATTCATTTGTGCGGTAAAGAAGATGAGGGGCAGGGTGAAGCCGATGGCAACAGCCACGGACACAGTTGAAAGAGTTGTGAAGGAGCGGGAGGCTGAGCTCTTCGAGAGCACACTGGAATGCAGGCCGGCTTTCAAGGAAGCGTAGAGAGGGAGTGTGGAAGACGACGTGAAAGCAAACGCCGTTGTAGCTGAAAAAATAGGATGAGAAACTATTCAAAAAATAAAAACGACGACGCACTTATTCCTTGCCAAAAAGTCCCCATTCTGAGCCAGCCGGGGTTGATTTGAAGAGTCCCTTGCGCGTGAGCAATGGCGACACAAATGAACCAAATTATGTAGATGGCAACGGAGGTCCAAGTCGCATAAACGATGCGTTTTGAGGCCAGGGACTGGGCTGAGACCAGCGGAAGCAGAGCGAGTGCGAACGCCGCGGTCAGAATTGGACGTGGGGGTAGGGCGAGGTCTTCCGGAAGGAGGGGCAGAATTATATGGACCGATTCTTTGGCACTGTTAACAGCCATATGAACAAGAACGAAAATGACTTACCACGGAGGTAGATGAACGCCAGGAGGACCCGCAGCGTGCCAGTGCCGCCACGAACTATGGCGCGAAGCCAGGCACGCTGGCGCTCCTTTCCTCTGCCCCGGGCGAAGGCGTCCAAGATGATGTCCTCGAGGTCTGCCTTGCGCATGTATCGGGCAAGCATGTACCATATCTGCCGTGAAAAGGCGGACAACACCGCAAAGATGAGCAGCGGTGGGATTCCAAACTTGAGCGGTAATTGGGTGTTTGGCAAGAACAATGCGCCGAGTTTGAGATATGGCGAGAGGAGGTACAAGAAGACGAGAGACGGGGCCATAGGAGGGCTGAAGGACCTGCGGATTTCGAATTCTGGGCTTTCGGGGACGTCCTCGTCGTCGTCGGGAAAGTCAAAGGGGGATGAAGGCTCTTCATCGTCGTGCACGAGGATTAGAGCCGTCGACGAGTTGAAGTTTGAGAGGATTGGTGAAGACTCGCCGGACGAGCTCGCCGTGGAGAGACGGCGAGAGTCCATGGCAAGGAGGAGAGTATTAAGGGAGGAGGAGGGGGAGGACAAGCTTGTTCGGAGGTATCCGATCCGCAGCGCACGCCGATCACTTTTGCTTATAACGGTCATCTGTCCCTGCTCTATGCCAACCGAGAACTGCCTGGGCTCACCAATAATGTATCGAGCAACTAAGTACTGCTCACGCGACGGGATTCGCACAACCTTCGGCTCGTTGGACCCAAATTTCCCTGATGTTGACTCTTACACTGGGCAGCGAGGAGAATCGACGCATGCAACCTGGAGGCGGATACATTCATGTTTTTTTCTCGGTTGTTTATGCTCGAGTGTCGTTTTCCGTGGTCTTGGAGACTCGGTTATCCCTTGCGCACTTTAACTGGCCAATACGCCGACTGCAGCCCGGGTCGCAATTATCCTCCGGCCGGGCTACTGCAACGTTAACCTTCAGGTGGAGACTGCTTTCTGTTGAATATCCGAGACGCGAGACAAAAGCTCGTCCTCCGACCCGGTGGACTCAGTCGCAGGCAGAACACTTTGAATATAATCAATGATGGACTGATCTACTCTGGGTTAAAATCGAAGCTACCTAAGCTATCTATTCAGGCGGAGGCATATGCGATTGGAACCATTTCACAACAGACCCGGGTGCCTCGTCCCCAAGAAAGAGCTCCAGATTCTGCTGCGACTCGGCCGCAAACTCTGCCGCTCTTTCACACATCTTTTGTTCAAACACCGTAACCGCCTCCTGCCATTTTCCACTTTCCCTCGCACCCGCCAGCGCCAACGCCAGCTCCAGCCCGTCGAGCAGCGCGAGGTTGGCCCCCTCACCCGCGAACGGGCTCATTAGATGCGCTGCATCCCCGAGGAGCGTCACGCCCGGCACCGGGGTCCATTTGTGCCCCACAGACAGCGTGTGCAAGGGGCGCAGGTAGATTGCGGCTCCATCGCATTCGCTGATAAGCTGCCTGAACCACGGAGCCCAGCCTTCGTACCGCGAGAGGAGGATCGCGCGCGCAGCGGCGGCGTCGGTAGTGGGGAGAGTGAACGACTCCTCGGCGTGGAACCACGCGTACGTCCGTATACGCCCTTCGCTCCCGCGCTGCGTGATGAGCGCGGTGCCTTTGTGCAAGCCGAAGGCCGTGCCATTGCCCATTTTCTTGTCGATGTCCTTCAGCTCGTCGGACGCGGCGAGGGCGGCGGGGGTTACGGAGATCTCAGCGCCGGTGATTCCAGAAAACGAGGGCTTCTCACTCGAGACGAGGGGGCGCACTTTGGACCAGGCGCCGTCTGCGCCTACGAGGAGGTCGCATGTTGTGGTGGTGCCGTCGGCGAAGGTGAGCTCGTATGTCCCGTCGGGAAGGCGACGAGCAGATTGGAAACTGTGGGACCATTTGATGGAGCCGGACCCTGCGACGCAGTCGTAGAGGAGTTTCCGGAGGACAGTGCGAGGGATTTCCGGTCTCGAGTGCTCTTCTGGCTGGGCTGGGGAGTCTACAAAGCAGTATCTGTTGGTCACGGTGTTCGAAACGTTGAGAATACAGTACATACCCGCTTGCCCATCCTCGTACAGGAGCGTGCCATCGGAATCGTAGCACTTCATCTCTTCACCTTGGGGTAGTGTCCGAGTCTTCCAGTCGATATTAGCCTCGTTGAGCGCGCGCTGGCCGCTCTCGTAGTGCATGTCGAGGATGCTTCCGACATGAGCGCGGGCCTCGAACGAAGGATCCTTCTCATATACTGTCGCAGCGATACCGTGTCGCTGCAGATGGGTGAGAAGCGAAAGCCCACCCAGGCCTGCACCGACAATGGCGATCCGGGGAGTGGTGGAGGTCATGGCCGGGTTCAAGTGAGGAATGAGACTGGGTGAACTTATCAATAGGAGGTCAGGGATGGGTCTTAAATAGTTTCGACTTGAGCGCTTGAGCTCGCCGGAAGAAGACGAATCCTCTCGGCCGCAGCTGTCTTCTGTGAATTATTTGACACTTCCTGTTGGCCGCTGCTGCGATACTGCTGCGACAATACAGTCTTGACGGGGCCGCGACGCGTTCAGTCGGCAGCTCGGCAAGCCAAGCGGCACGTAACCGCCACCCCATGGCTTCAGTAGCGCGTCCACGCCCACGACCTCGCGCACGCCCAAAACCGACCGGGGAAGCCTCTTCGTCGTCCGCCAATGGTCCCTCTCCAGCCGTCTCCGTCGTTCCAGTCGTCGTGGACGACGATGCCATGTTTATGCGCAACCAAGGGCGAAACGCATCAGCATGGAGGAAGCTCGAGAAAATGAACAAAGGTGAGGCCACCTTTCGGCTAGGAGCGGTGTATTCAACGTGTTTCTAGCACCAGTCAAGCAGAAAGCTGCGCGGTCTGACAGTGAGGATGATAGCGACTCGCCGCGTCCAAAGAAACAAAAGAAAAAGACGGGCGATACCGCACAAGCCAAGATCAACCGGTATGTGCCACTGCTAATTTCACGCGTCCAGAGCTCTTACGCGCGCAGTTTGATGTCGGAGACCTTGTCGGACGACTCTGATTCGGATATCTTGGTGGTCGGAGATGGGTCGACTCCCCAGAATAAACGCAAGAAACGGCGCAGCCGGTCGCGATCCATAACGCCACCGCCCCCTGTATCGAAGCATATCAAGGAAATGGCAAAGAATATTGTTCGGTGCGTAGCCAGTCCAATCCAGAAAAAAATCTAGGCTCATTTGCGCCAGAACCACACTCGCTGCCCAAACCGCCCCCCGGACTCCATCCCCGCCACCGGACGCCGATGAATCCACGGACACCATAATCCTAGACTCTGAGCTGCAGGAGATCATGGCCGCTGCCCGCGCGCGCGGTTCCCATTCCGAAACTGCCAACTCTGAATCGGCCGAGACGCTGGAGATCACTATAAAGTGGAAGCCCCATCCGCTGAACGAGGCGGGAAGAACGACAGAGGTCGTGTTCAAGCTCAACCGTGTAATGCAGTCCGCCACTCCCTCCGCCTCTTATTGACTGAGCTGCACAGACGGACAACTTTCGCGAACTATTCGAAGCGGTCGCAGAAGACCAATCCATCCTCGTTGACAGCTTGGTGATGAGCTACAACGGCGCGCGGCTGGTCCCTTCCGTCACGCCGGCGTCGCTCAACCTGTGGGGAGATGCAGAAATAGGTTCGTGCTTCCTGTTTACAGCTCAGTATATATCTGACAAGTCCTAGTTGCGTGCGACAAGACGACATGGGACTATATGCGTGCCAACCCCACCACCTCGACAGACCCAGACCCGCCGGTCGAGCTTTCAGACGACGACGACGCGGCGTCGGACGTGAACTCCAACGTCCAAGACTCGGATGCGGAGTCAGACGCCGGCGGAGAGACCTTCAAGCTCGTCCTGCAGTCTGCGATCACGAAGAACATCACCGTGACCGTGCGGCCGACGACGACGTGTGGAGCCATCGTGCAGGCGTTCTTGAAGAAGGCGGGGCTCGCGGACAAGTACGCGAAGAGCCCGAGGAAGAGCGTCGGCGGTGGAAGTAAGAAGGGCAAGAAGGCGACCGGGGCTCTTGCGCCGACGAAGGATCCACAGCTAGTCATCGACGGGGACAAGGTGGCGCATCACGTTCCCATCGGTGACATGGACCTCGACGACGGCGACGCAGTAGACGTTGTGGGGCTGTAGTCTGCTTGTGCTTGTGCATGGTTCCTGCATGCTACTTATGTATTCCTCTATTGTATTTCGAGTTTTGAGCATTATCGAGTCACCGTATCTTCCAGGTCTCCAACAGCCGCATGATCCTCTTGCGGTCCTTCTCAAACACTGCCAATGCTTTCCTTCTTCTCCGACCGTCTTGATAACAGTCTCGATCCACGTCTCTTCGTTTCCTTCTCCTGAAGTGGCCCATCCGCGTTCGCTCGAGCAAGATTAAAAACGGAGTGGAAGGCCGACTGGATGCTCTGCCTCAGCGCATAGCCAAATGGGACCTCATGAGCATCCTGCATATCCCATGCATCCCATATGCACCAGCAGACGAGTACGACCATGATGCAAGCAGCAACACCGATGATGGACCGCGCAACGGTGTCGTGCGCTCGGAGACACGCCCCCATGAGGGCTCCGAAGAAGAAGAGCATCGACCACATGAGGAGCGCGTATGGCAGCGCGAAAATGAGCGCCAGCAATTCCAAGCCGAAGAGCTTGCTTGTGCGGCGGTGCACGGATGCGGACTGGATCGGGGGTCAGGGAGTGTTCGCTGAGAGAATACGGGACGCGTACGATATCGGCGGCCGATTCATGGAATTTCGTGCGGTTTTGGCGGACGAGAAGGAGGCCGAGGGTCATCGCGCCGATGCTGGACACGACTGAAAGGTAGCTCAAAATTTGCACGATGGAGTGGCGGTCGCTGGTAAGGTTGTCAACACTGTTGATTGACAAGAACGAGACGTTTGCGTTTAGGACGACAGTGGCCTGGTTAAAGCTCGGAAGGTGATCCCTGAATCAGACTTTGGGTACGCACTAGGAGAACGAAATCCTGCCACTCCGTGTTGAGCTTCTCTATCAGCGGCTTCCAAATTCTGGTAAGCACTGTTCTGTCGGTGTAAGCTTTGTCCAATGACCGCAAATAAACTTCCGGCGCAAAGAAGAGGAAGATTGACACCGCGCGGAACAGGCGGGATGGCAGGGGCGCATTGTCGTACACAGATTGGTCCAGGCTCAGGCGAGCATGGGGAAGACCATGAAAATAGTAAAAGCGGTCCATAGCTGTGTCGTAAATTAGAACGAGCTCGATCTCTCAAGTCGCAAGACACACCGGACTGACTCATTATTCTCGCTATGGACAGCCCTCCGTTAGTTCTACAAAATCAGGGCGAGGCGATCGTCTCACCGAAAGTGTACGCAGATCCTAAGCTACCACCTTGAGGGAATATCGGGGTGCGTCCCAAATCACGGCAAGTGAATCTCACCTTTCATGTACCTGACCAGTGAAAGCCAATCTTTCAAGTCTGTGATGGCGGTGGACACGGTCGATGTTAACGAAGTTGACACGTCTGATGCAAAATTGTGAAACGATACATATAGTCGGGAAGATCTCAATTACCTCCGATAGCATACACGAGGTAGCCTTCAAGTTCACTGGCATGCTGCTCGGTCAGTTGCAGGGCATTGGGAAATAGGGTGCAGTGTTGCCTAGCAATGTACCATTAGTCGGAATCCGAGACTGGACGATGGGCACCAAGTACCAATACTGGGATTCCATTGCATGTCCTGACGGGTGCTTCAGCCGTGCTAGTATTGTTGGCGGCGAAACCAGACTCACTGAGTTGCTCTTGTTCAATCGCACCTTCGATAGAATTCCACACCCCGAGGTAATCAGCATCGATAGGGTGCAGCCAGAAAGGGCATCGTTTGGCGTGGTTGACAAAGTAGTATCCCCACGACGGCTCCGATTCGTTGGGCATCGCGTCGATTACGAGATCGACGAGCAAATTCGGATTTGCGGTGTAGGGGACTCCTCCGAGGAGGGCTGCATAGTGGGGATTCGCTTCGTCGCCAGCGGTGCGAATAATTGCAATAATCTGCTCCACAACTTGATTGAAATTCACGAGATTTTCATTGTTGTGAAGGTTTGTATCAGTGAATATTCGCTGAAAATGGTGTCAGTTGTAGGGCGAGAAAAAAAAACGTTCCTGTAACTCACACGTTCAGCATGAGAAAAATAACGAGCGCCTTCGGGATGAAGGTGCGCAATCCATCCCGGATCAAGTGCGTTGTCGCTGCGTATACATGCTTAGGGTGAGGTATATCGAATTGTGAAATGCCCTCACGATGCAAAGGTGAATGTTTGACCATTGATACTGTGCCCCCTTTGCTCTCGCGGTCTAATAAAAATCAATACAGCTAATCCGTGACATGCAAGGCCGCTGACATGGTCTTCCGATGATATCGCCCGAAGCCTTCCGGGAAGATGGGGCGTACACCGGGGATCGCAAAGGCACTAGGGGCATTTTCAGGTTGTGGGGATGTCCTGAAGGTCGAGCCCGATTGGCACCCGGATTGTGGGCAAGCCGGACGGTCCGCAGGCGAATCGGTGGACAATTTAGCATTCGGTGATGCACTGGATCTCGCTCCATCCGAGGTCTCGTCTGCAAAGACGGCAGCATCGGCCACAACGATTGCATCTGAATTTCGATTAAGTTGGGCAGGATGCCGCGAGGGCAGAATTCGACTGCCTGTATCCGGGAGTTGGTCACGATATGGCATGAATCCAGGTTGGCTAGTATTCGCGTGATGATTGCGCGGATATGAGATGAAAGCCGGGCAGAATCTCCGGGCGGCAATCTGGAGGTGTAGCAGAACATTGAGAACAAAACGCAGTGCGGAAGGAAGTCGCTCGATTCTTTGCCTGAGCAGTGTGCATAACCACCGGAGATCCAGTGCACAAGAGCGCGCACTCTGCACGAACGGAGATGTGGGCATCGGAGTACAAGGGAGACCAAGTTCAAAGGGAGACGGCGTCGAATCCGACGAGATAGCTGTATTGTTCATCACATGCTTGGCGCCATTGAACTGGAATTCCCAGGTCTACTGCGAGTCGCTCACAGCCCTCCGCAGCCTGTGTCTGGGGGCTCAAGTAACTGGAATGGAATGCACAAGCGCGAAGACGAGAATTAGGTTTATTTGGTATTTGCCCTTCTTTGCATCCGTCGGGCCGGAATCCATGATTGACACATAGGGGCTCATTTGGTGGTAAGCACAAGCTGAGTACAACTTGAAGGGAAGTGCAAGTAAACATGTTCACCTCAAGATACATACATACAGGGAATAGGTCTTGGGATATAAAGCTGATCGTCACTGTTCGTGTTTTTTTGGTTGGTGAACGAGGAACAGGCTGATTTGCAACTGCTGGGGATTCGAGGCTTTCGAGCAGCATGAGGCGACTCGGTCGAGGCATCTGACGCTGTAGCATTTTGAACCAATTTATCGTGAGTTATAGAGTTGGGCAACTCCGAAGGAACAGAGAAGCGCTCCTCTCACAATATATGTATCTTTGAAATGTACACGCGTAGTGTTGGTGTGAAAGACCTCGAATAATCCGGTGCCGCTGTCTACTTTGAGCGCCCAAGAAGGCCCAAGACTCCCTGAGACCACCACATCTCGATCCAACAGAAACAGTTCCGCGAGCTCTGAAGCCAAGGGGCGCAGAAGGGCGCAGACATGACGGACTCGGGATCAAAGAACACCGCCGCCGAGAGGAAGCTGGAGAGGACAAAGACCCAATGCGTCGTCGAAAATTTAGAGTGCAAGGGGAGCTGAGAGATCGTTGCAGACAGTCCAAGCTAAGTGAACGCTCGCAGGCTGACGACAATGAGGCTGAGTGTCACCACCGGACTACACAAACACCGAAAAGCCCCTTGCACAGATAACATCGGCCGGTAGCTCCGATCTCTGAGATGCAGGATCTGGGCAGAACACCGCCAACTTCCAGGGAAAATGTGTGCTGAAGGATAAGTTCAAATCAAACCAGAAGTTGCCGAGCTGCCGAAACAAACTTCGCACGCCTTGATTGAAGCACAGCCACATTTGCGCTCAACTGTGACCAACATCCAGCGGCTGATTTCTGGTGGTCCGTCTTGGGAGCATTGCGTCGCGGTCGCAAACGCGCTGCAATTGCCCAGAACCTGATGGGCCTTGACTGATACGACTCATGAATCATGACGCGAACCGATTATACGCTGGACGGAAATCCCGGGAGCCAATGTCATCGGAATTTCAACCAATATGTGGTACACGGAAATCCCGGGGGCCAGAGAGCTGCGGCCGAGAAGCTTCGTTGTCTTTCGGCGGCGACATGAACCCCGAGGCGCTCTATCTAACCTACAAGCCTGCCACTCCAACATCCGTGTTGTATTCACTACTTCAACATGATCACGACCTCAGCCTCTCCCCGCATCGCCATTATCGGCGCGGGCCTTGCTGGCCTTTCCCTTCTTACCCATCTGCAGCGACGCGCCATTGCAGCCACAATATATGAGAAGGATCCTTTATTCGAGGCCCGCGCTAATGTCGGTAGCATCCTCGACATGCACTACGAGAGCGGCCAGCGTGCGCTAAACGAGGCCAATATCGACTGGAAATCTGTGACGATACCGCAAGGCGAAGAGACGAGATGCTACGATTCCAAGGGCACACTGCTGTACAAGGATGAGCCAGCGAGTAAGTGCTTTATTCTCCAAAGACCGATCCGAACGAAATGACTGACCCATATTGCTTTGTAGGCTCCCCTGCTCAGCCAGAAGAGCATTTGCGACCCGAAATCGCTCGCACCGTCCTCCGGAAACTCTTCTACGACTGCGTCGCGGCGTCCGGCTCTAATAAATGGTCCCACAGTTTCCAATCTGCTCTTCGCCTTCCCGCCGGGACATACGACACTGACATTCGCCGACGGCACGACCGCCACATGCGACCTCCTCGTAGGCGCAGACGGTGCCTGGTCCAAAGTGCGCCCCCTCGTCTCGAGTGAGAAGCCCTCGTTTTCTGGAATCACCGGCGCCGAGATCTCTACAACCTCCTCTGCCCTCGCCGCGTCAGACGAGCTGAAGACCATCGACAAGAAAATCGGCAACGGCACGGCGTTCGGATTGCACAAAGGCACCGCGCTCATCACCCAGCGCGGGAGCGAAGGGCGCATACGGACGTACGCGTGGTTCCACGCCGAGGAGTCGTTCGCGATCCTCCTCTCGCGGTACGAAGGCTGGGCCCCTTGGTTCAGGACCCTCATCAGCGAATGCGATGGAGCCGCAATCTACCTGCGGCCCTTGCACACGCTGTCTGTGGGGCACAAATGGGCCTCGGTCCCGGGCGTGACGCTGATTGGAGATGCGGCACACCTGATGAGCCCGTTCGCGGGTGAGGGGGCGAACCTCGCGCTGCTCGACGGGCTGGAGCTGGCCCTGGCGTTGGCGGGTGCGAAGGACAGCGGGAAATGGCAGGAGGCGGTTGCGGTGTTTGAACGAAAAATCTGCAAAAGAGCGGCAGGATTTGCGGCCGATTCGGAGCAGAACCTGCAACTCTTTCTCGGGGAAGAGGCGCCAGAGTCTGTCGCAAAAGTGTTCCAGTCTATGACCCCTGCTGGTTCCGGCTCTTCGGCCGCTCGCTACAATTTGTTTCATCACCCCAGACGGTTCTTTTTTTCTCTCTTTTCTTCCCGCGCTGCTGCGTAAAATCAAGAGAGTCCTCCTACTATACTATACCCGACACTGAATATTAGAGCGTAGAACGGTCATATGCCATGTACAGGCCCTTGGAATTTGCACCCGATCATTGCATTTTGAGAACCTCTCTGATATGTAAACCAGACTTTGAACGTTTGAACTTTGAGTGCAGGTACGCGCCAGGGACTGCCAGCGAACCACAGCGACAGGGGCTAAACTTCCCAATGCAGTAATGCCGTTTTCGATATACGATCACGTGCAGTTGCCGAACAGCGACGCGTCGCGGCTCCACTTTCCGGAATCACCCGACGCAGTCGTCGTCGACGTCAACTGCGGCCGAGCAGATTCATCACCCACCGGCAAGCCCCAGCTTTTATTTAAGTCGCCCGTCCCCGACTCCCATTCTCCGACTCGGTCACATTCCACTAAACTAAACCAAACTCACATCTATCCTTTGGCCGTCTACATCCACAATGTCGCGAACACTCTGGTTCTTCATCGGTGCCGGGTTTGGCACCTGGTGGGCGACGAAAAAACAGTGGAACGTGGATTGTAAAATCCAACAACGCAGCATTGCTGCTCCTGCCGTTCCGTCGGACCAGAAGCCCCCGATGTATAACAACACCTCCGAGGCTGGTCTTGTGGAGACGACGACATATTACCAGACGCCGTCATACCGCGACTGGGAACAAGAGCGCAGACAATTCACACAGCATGCTGAAGATACTGTGAGTTTTGCACATGCATGCTGAGTGCGATGCACGTACTCATCATCGCGCGACACAGGTTGTCGAACTCTCGGAAGCAACGCTGTCCACTATTTTGCAGGCGACTGAAGCCCTGAAAGCGGTATGAATTCTACGTCTGTTGGTGTTCCGTCTTCTGATCGTTCGTTCGTCTTGCAGAAAATGGCAGAGCACCGAGCATTGCGCGCAGAGGAAAGGCGGATGGAGGAAGAAAGAAGAAGAAACCAACCCCGCCTCGTTTGATGATCTGGAATTCCTTGTAGCATAGTTGTCCAACCTCCCTCCATTCTTTCGAATCTTCCACAAATTTATTATTAAATAAACCCTGTAAAGACGCGGTCAGTTTCGGTGAATCAAAAGAGTGCCCGTATCCACACACCTTGGTCAACTACACGAGTCAAAAGAAAGCGCGAAAAATGTGATTATTCCCCATCGCTAACATCTTCTTCGCCTTCAAGCGGCTCGCTCGCCCATGCCTCCTCCTCCGAAAAGTCCCACACCTCCATCACTGTCTGCGACGCGCCGTCGATCGTTTGGCTGGTCGCAGCAACACACCAGCGCCCCTGAAACGCGACCTGCCAAACGCCCGAGGCCCCAGTTTTCAGGTCGCGCATCACGCTCCCGTCTTTCAGATTCCATATCCTCAGCGTCGCGTCGCAGCCGCTGACCACCTTGCCCTCGTCGTGCTGGAAGCACGTAATCGCGCCTGAGAGTCCCGCGAGCGTGTGCCGCAGCGCGCCCGTATCGGGGTCCCACACCCGCAGCGTCGCGTCCGCGGCGCCGCTCACCAGCGTGCGGGGCGTGAGTGCAAGGAGGCCGATGAGCGAGGTGTGGCCGGTTAGCGTGTGCACGCATTGTCCCGTCTTGAGGTCCCAGGTGCGCACCGTGCCGTCCATAGAGCCCGAGAACGCTTTCTGCCGGGGCAAATCGAGGACGGCGCTGTATACTGTATTCTACGCGTCAGAACGGCATGAGAAACGAGCAGGTCGCGTACCCTTCCCGGTGTGCCCGACCAGGACCCATCGGCATACGCCTGTTTCCAGATCCCAGACGCGCAGAGTGTGGTCATACGAGCCGGACACGGCAGTGCGGCCGCGTGCAGCCAAGGCGCGGATAGCGTTCTCATGTCCCTCGAGGATGTGTCGATGGTATGGATTGTCTTTAGGATCCTATCATCGAATAAGTATCAACGCCCGCACTGAAGGACCACCCACGCACATCTGGATTCGAATATTTCACGTCCGGATTCGAATACTCCGCGTCACCATACCGGGGAAGCGTCCACACGCGCAGGGTGCGGTCTCGCGAGGCCGTGACGACCAGCGCGCGTTTCGGCCACTTCTCGCGCGCGCCGCCCTCCGTCTCGATCCACTCGGGCTTCACGATCGCCACGCAGCGCACCGTGCCCGTGTGCCCGCAGAAGACGTGCGTGCATAGGCCGCTGCTGAGGTCCCAGATGCGCAAGGTGGTGTCGGTGGAGCCCGAAACGAGGATGTCGTCCTTCACGGCGAGTGCCCATACCCCGCCCTCGTGTTCGAAGGTGTGGCGCAGCTCGCGAGTAGCCAGATCGTGGACGCAGATGGTGTGGTCGTCTGATGCAGAGATAACACGGTTTTTGGAGAGAACAAGATTGGTGACCACGCCGTCTCCGTGCACAGGGAAACTGTGATGCATTTCAAGGTGGTGGTGGTGGTGGTGATGGGGAACAGCGATTAGAAAAGAGGGTATCAGCTAGCTCCATTTGTGAGAAAGGTGAGGCGGCAAAGGTCCCCGGATGTCGTGGTACGAAACGAAAGTGATTATGGAGGACCGTGAGAAACATCATTCAACCAACCTTTCTTGACCGCTGCTGGCCATAGTCTGCATGCTTAGCCCCTTCAACTCCCTCCCGCGTAACCCCAATATTCCAGTCAGACCCGGAGGACGCTGTCCGATATTCTTGCCTCGCTTCATTTACTCTGCCGCATGGAGTTTCATAGTTTTCACGCCGGCGGGAACAGACACCGTCAGGAGTCTTCCTCCAACAAGGATCCGAATTCGGTGGTGGTGCCTCATTTAAGTGCGTCTTTAACGGGGCGCTAACGGGGCGCTCCCTTTTGAGACTCACCGCCGCCAGTCGTTGACAGTTTATGGAATCTGGTACGTATAGTCGTTGCCTGACCCTTTTTGAAATCGCTTGACTGTGCTTTGCCACTGATAGCCTTTTCCACTCCATGGGGCCCGGGAACACATATGCCGGTGTATCCTCCATTTTTCCAATCAACTTATTGAAAAATTTCGGCGTACGGAACTCGGAGGCAGGTTGAATAAATAAACTGCGCAGTCTGCGCTGTCAGTGTCCTGCTTTTGCGTGTCAAACTTTACTAGAGCGCTACCTACAAGAGGCAAGTTTAATTCGCAGAAACATCTGGGTGTTCTTTCATTATTGTCTCGAGTTCTTTGCGCAAGAGCAGCCTCAATGAACTGAATTTACATTGCCGGTGCGTCCTTCATTCCAGCGTCTAATGATGAACGGTGTGCAGGCTCCAGTCTAAGCGGATCGCGGTACATTGACAGCGCCCCACTTTCCTTGGTTGCGATATGGTCTACAGAATTGTTGCTAAATTGTTTTTCTTTAGGTCTCTAGTTAGGTCTCTCAGTTCCAGGAGTATCGATTGCGCTGTTAGGTTCGTCTGGAACTCGTAACTGCACCTCGAGGGCCCGAAGATTTCAGATGTAAATAAACATGCCAGACCGGTGGTATCGTGCATCCGTCTTCAAGTTCGTCCCACTCCACGGACCCAGGTTTGCATCGTGAGTGTCATTTTATTTCTCCATGAGCTCGCCCGATGTCATATAAAGCCTGTTGGCTTGATTTATCATGAGTATCTTCAATCGCACCGAGAAATTCTAGGTGTATCCTCCCTCGTCCCCTAATCCTAGGGAATAGTTCAGGATTGTCAACAGTCCTACCGATCTCATCCCACTCACAAACCTACTCCCATGGCCACTCCAACGTGCGACACACCCTCTCTCAATCTCATCCGAGACTATAATCCCGACATCTGCATTGGTTCACAGGCTCTACTCGACTGGGTCACCCATTGCAACACTCGATTCGCATGGTGGGACGATAACCTTCCCGACACGGCCGACAAGCTCACGCCGGCTCAAAAGATCGACCTCATGGGTGTTCACATGGAGAACCCACAGATGGCGGAGTGGTGGCTCAACGGAAAGGAACAGTTTCTGAAGTTGAACTTCGACGACTGGGTCGCAGCCGTCAAAAACAGATGGAGCGTTTCACGACAATGCTGCATCCTAGGTCCATGCCGCGATCGGAAGTGGTGCCTAAGGCACATCATTGCTTGCGGGTGGCGGATCGTGGGAGTGCTCGTCACTCTATGGATCCTCTCTCGGGTTTTGACGTGTCTGGTTGGAGGATTGGGGGGAGTTGCAAATGCCGCTGGTGGATCTGGAGCCCACGTGAGTGGGTACGGAGGCGCCAGCGGTTATGCCGGTGCGGGAGGCTATGGTGGATACGGTGGCGCAGGGGGCGCCGGAGGCGGAGGTCCTGGAGGTTCGGGAGGTTCGGGAGGCGCTGGTGGTGGAACTGGCCAGGGAGGCTCGAGTGGCTCGGCAGGGGGAGGTGGTGCAGGAGGTATGGGCGGTATGGGAGGTCCGGGCTTCGACATCTCTCACTTTATTTCCACGCTCACTTTCGCTCTGGTCTTGTTGACACTGCTCGACTATTGGTGTCGGTTCAGAGACTGCACTTATTAGGCGCGTTGTTTCCTATATACTTTGCAGCCAAGACCGTAATTCGCTCACGTTTCATCAAATGTCTTTCAATGATACCGCGCTTCTTCATTCTCTCTGTCTTCTCTAGTACTATATTTGCGTATCAAAATACTTAATTTCTGTGGTGCTCCCCCGACCGGATAGTGGACTGGGACTATCCCTCGACTCTCGATATCAACATATTCTTCCAGCATCTGGTTGCGGTCTTCCAGTATTTACTGTATGTGTATATCCGGCCCAAGGCCAGTGAGACAATTCGAAACTTCCGTGACTTTCAGTGACTTTCACAACAAAGTCCACTCAGACAGAGACTCTTCGGCATCGGCTCCGAGTCCTTTGTCCTTGTGGTGCTCCGTAACCACATTCTGAGTATCTTCCACCCAGATCCCCTTGCGCTTTACCGATAAATCCTGAATGTCCTTGTCCAACATCTCATCGATCTTCTTCCAAAGTTTTTTGAGCTTCGTCTTATCGTCTCGGATGCCTTTTGCATAGCTTGCCATCCCGTCGCCAATACAGATAGGACACGGCATGGGCCATCTGACGAAATAGTAAGAGGGAATTCAGGCCCCAGTGAGCAATTAAAGGGACGAGTACCCGCAACTGGTGAACAAATCGGGAAATCTGAAGTGTAAGGTCAGTGCCCGAGAGCCTTTATCCAAGAGCAGACATGCCTCATGCTGAACCCTCCACATCCCGGACACACACTCCTGGTATCGCTGCACTCTGGGCAAACAAATCGGGACCTCAACATGGTAGCGGAGGCGTCAACGAGCTTTCCGCGCAGGAGGTTGTAGTCAACACCTTTGACCAGGCGTTTCGCTTTCGACTTCAACTTCCTCTCGGAGTCGAGCTCAAGCTGACCCATGTGGATGGATATGTCCCAGGTGACGTTGTCGTCCTTTTCTTCTGGCAGAGGAGGGAGAGATATGCCCAAAAGCATAGCCGCGTGGCGCTCAGCCGCGTCAGCGGCTTTGTGTCGCTCGTCGACTTCACGCGGCATGAATTTCGGATGGTAGATGTCGAGTAAGATACGTTCAGCGGTCTTTCGGACCTCTGTGATGATGAACGGTTCGAATCCGAGTTCCCCGCTCTCCGTATTTTCAGCGAGTAAAATGGTCTTTCTATTCTTCGCGATTCGAAGGTACTCCAAATCGAGGAGGGGATTATTAGACATTTACGACACAAGCCTGAGAAGGCACTTTTCGGAGAAGAAGAGGCTGGAGACAACGGAGAAAGGCGTCAGAGGTTGAGGAGGCGGGCTGGAAAATCGATTAGTGGAGGGCCTCGTCACTTCTTCCTGAGTCATTACCCTCAGGGTCGTCGGAGATGCCCGAGCGGAGTTTCAAGGCTCGTATTGCGGAAATTGGATGGTGGCATGACGTGCGGAGAATGAGAAGAAAATGAACCGTGGGAAAGCTCAAAATCGATCGCAACCTGGACCATGCGACTAAAGTGTTTGAACCTTTTGCGTAGGGACACCATATTCCTTTTAGTTTATGCGCGCATGCAAAGCATTGAATTTCCTTCACACAATAGGTCAGACTCATTCAGTATTTCGTCACCGAACTCCAATTTTCCAACCAGAAAAGTACCAAGTACCCGAGCATCGGCACTTCCTCCACGTCGTCTCCACTATATTTCTAGAAATTTCGCGAATCATTTGCGCGACGCTACACTGTTTTTGTTGGACTTCTATCTACCCGCCTTGTTTTTGACAACTTTCTGGAGCGCTCGTTTCGTCTCATCGTCGGGAAACGAAGACAAATCAAAGTAAGCGGGCGCATAGTCGATCAACCTTGAAGAAAGTCAGAGGCTACATAGGAACAAATAGAATGGAGACGAACCATTCCGGTCGAACTTCAGTCACTGTCCGAAGATATGGTCGCGTGGTCAACACAAACTCGTCGAATATCACCCATTCAGGCTGCTTATCCATACCGCACGATGGGTGAAGTGCGACTATCTGGTTGTCTTTCACCGTCAGATAGTTCCCCTGCTCCCCCTCCTTGTGCGCAACCTGCATGAAGAATCCACAGACAAGGGCCTGCCGGACATTCATGTACAGTTTATTTTTGTCGCTGAGACTGATCAGTTTCACGTCGAAACGCTCCATCGTCCGCTTCAGATGCTCGCGAACATTGTCCACCTGCGCTAAAGCCTCCGCAGAGAGATAGTGCTGCCGTGTCCAGTCTTTATCGTGCCGGTCTGGAGGTAATCTCAATCTGCGTATCTGGCGTTGAGAATAATGAGCTTACTCTTAACATACTTGTTATATATGTGCAGCATAGTTAAATGGTCGCCATCGGAAACAGTCAGCAGAGCTTTAGCAGCATCTGCTTCTTTCCGTTGGTCGTTGGGTCGTAACTCCATGTCAGGAACTAGATCGACACATAAGCGGTATGGAGTGAGATGTCAACTCTGAGACGCACAGGATAGCATCGCAGCGATGGTGAGTATTTCATTGCTGCATTTGAACTTCGGACTCAGGATGAGCGTCTTGGACAACTAGAAAACTTGGGTCAGTAACAGCGAGATATGACAGAGACCGTATCGGTACCTGGGGATCGAGGGGAAACTCCGCCATGATGACACCAAGTGGGGTGAGATTGCCGTCGTCGTCGAGAGCATCCAGATAATTAAGCAACTCGAGTGCTCTCATCAAAGTTTCAGGAGCGGGAGCATCCACCCAGTCGAAGCGAACGAGATCCTGAGAAATCTGTGAGTAGAAAGCAATCAAGCGTAATAATCGAAGACCTCGATTCCTAGCTTGACCAATGTCAGCACAGTGCTACTCAAATTGCTCCGCAGGATTTCGAGATGAGTCTGTTCCTCCAGCTCGCTCATGAAGTCCCTTTCGGTATATAACCGGAAGCATTTCCCAGGTCTCGTCGGTCCGGCACGCCCAGCCCTCTGCTGAGCGGATGCCTTCGATATGGGGCTGACCAACAGACTGTCCACCCTGATGCGCGGGTTGTACACCTTTTGCACTGAGAATCCGGGGTCAACCACATAAACGATTCCGTCTATCGACAAAGACGTCTCGGCAATGTTGGTCGACACGACAATTTTACGACCGGGCGGGCCACCTGAGGTCCGTGCGGTAGGTGCGGCATCAAAGACGCGTTGCTGCTGTTGAGGGGAAAGCGAAGAGTAGAAAGGTTTGCAAATCAGAGGGCCAACGGAGTCCGGGTCCTGGTTTATCAGGTCGTCGGCCTCGAGTTTGATTTTCCGGCAAGCGTCTTCGATTTCTTCCGCTCCAGTGAGGAAAAGTAGGATATCGCCCGGGGCCTCTGCGCGGTGTATCATCAGCACGGTACGGATAGCAGCCTCGAGATAGTCGGGCTCGGGCTCCTGCGTGTAGAACACCTGCGCCACGATGAGAATTTATGGTCCAAGGAAGATCGAAACTGACCTCAACAGGAAAGCTTCTACCCGGTACTTTGAAAAGCGACACCGAATTATGACCGAAGAATCTCTGGAACTTCTCGGTGTCTACATTCGTTGCGGACATGATTACGATTTTAAGATCTTTCCGTTTCTTAGCCAGGGCTCGAAGTAGAGCCATAAGAACATCAGTAGCCAGGCCGCGTTCGTGTGCTTCGTCCAAAATGATCACAGAATAGTGACCCAGGTTGGGGTCATTCATAGCTTCTCGGAGAAGCATATCGTCGGTCATGTATTTGAGGAATGTGGTCCCAGGTTCAACCATTTCCTCGAAAGGTACGCTGTAACCGACCTCGTGGCCGAGCCGGACTGTTAGGCCAGTCAATACCACAAGTAGCATGACACTCAATCCAGCGAATTCACGCACCGTCCATCTGGTCCGCAACACGCTTAGCGGCGGAAATCGTCGTAATCCGCCGAGGTTGAGTGCAGGCCACAAATTTTCCCTTCGTATGAGGTAAATCGGAGTAGGCGACGAATTGCGGAATCCTAGCACATGGGGGTATTCAGTATTTACGCAGAGCCCAGGATATTAGAAACGCACTGCGTTGTCTTTCCTGAGCCAGTCTCGCCCACTAGAATCATAATTTGGTTGTTTGAGAACTAGTCCGAAACTGAGTTCATGCGAGATGGAAATCCACAGTAGCTCACGGTTTCATAGAACCTATCCATTTCCGCGTAAACCGGCAGTTTCTTGCGGGTCTCCAGGATCTCCTTATACCGGGCTGAGTGGGGCAGTTTGGTGAAGGGGTTGATATCTTGTTCCTGTGCATATTTTCAGTGATATAGACTCCACCAGACTCGATGGACATACTAACGCTCCCCGAACCTGGTCTGCAGTGACTTTGCGCGACAAAAATCCATCCAGAGGGTCTTTTGATTAGAATCAGAATCGATTTGGCAGAGAGTCGAATTCTGGCCGCACCACGCTCCTCCGGGTCAGGACTCAGGCGTAGATTCACGAGATGCGCAAGATATGGATTCATTTTTGGCGAGACTGGACTCGAGTGTGGAAGATGTGGGACCTCTCGCAGAATCGAGCCACGAGACAACGACACTGACGGCGGGCCGAATGCGGCGAACAGCGATTTTATTTAAATAGATTGGGCGCTAAGACTGTGAGCGCTTCGTCCACTTCGTCCATCGTGCGGCGGCCCAGTGTATCGTTCTTTGAGTAAGTCGAGAACTTGGATCGGCGTGGTCAGAGTCAAGATCATCGCGATCTTTCGCGATCATGTCCGATTTGATGGCACTCTGAAAATTTTGAACGCCGCCGGTTTTTTGTTGCTGGTCACCGCACTTTCTGATTTTGGCATGACTCAGTACTCAGGCATTGAGCGGGGAATATCACCAATCTCCGGAGCGAGCCATCCTGAATTGAAGTTGAGTATCGCAACTGGCACAGTGCAGATCTTGGTGAACACATCACCTCCTTATAGGTTCCTTCGCACATAACTTAGTTGCCAGGAATATTGGCCGCGTGCGCTTTGGGCATGATGCAAACAGTCGTGTTCGAAGCGGTGTTCCTGCAATCGCGGAACGCTGTTGGAATAACCGTAGCACAGGGACACGTTTTGGGCTTTATCCGACACACACAGTAAGTTAAAGGGATGGGATACCATCTTTATTGTCATCGACACGTACACATGAGGTCTTCAAACCGACCCGTCAAGACGAAACTGTCCCACGGTTGGATTTCAGTTGAATTTATTCTGAGTCTGTTGATTATTCAACTTGGGTTATGGTTCCCAACTCTGTGGAGGAAAAATTGCAGATCCCTACGGGTTAGATGTTAATACTGGCGTTAGAAGGGACTTGGCCGCTTCAGATATTCGTTATTCACTTTCAAATGTACTTTTCAAACTCAATGTCCTGAATGTTTAGCAGCCCAGTATCTTCGATTGCTATTTTTACAAGACCATATACCATACATTCCAAATTGGAACTCGCTCAAGTATCCACGCAATCAAGGTCCTGTCGTGAAACGTGCTGGAGGAACGAACGATCTGACCTAGTCTAACTTTCCCACGGTTGAATTTAGGTTGAATTTACGTCGACGACGTCGCTGGCTGCTTCGGCCCATCTGCACAGCGACTCCGCCAAACAATAAGCTTCTATTCCCAATGCTGGCTCGTGGCTAAGCTAGCGCTCATAATTCACGCATAGCGCATTACGAACCTTGCTAGTCTACTGCTTAGCGTTCATCCGGTTCGGTTGTCCGTAGCCATTCAAAAGCGAGCAAGTCTAAGTATGCCCTAATATATATATATATCGACACCTTTATGCTCCCTCAGAAGGTTGAACCGTTCCCCGGATCTAACGTCTAAGCGGCTAAGGTACTTACTGCATACAATCCATAAATAAAACAATCTGGGTGGCGGGGCAGTCGCTCCCATTCATACTCCACCCGGGGTCCGGCGGCTGGAGTTGAAACGTTGATATCCCGCCGGCGCCGTTGACGAAACTTAACCCTGCAATAGACGAATCCGACGAAAATGCTCACATACGTATGCGTTGTACGCTGCGTGCCACGTCACTGGTGATATCGGGAAGCTTCCATCCACCAAGAAGAGACGGGGATTAAAGGAACTCGAAGGCCGCCGGCCACTTAGCTCCCCCCCGGGCGGCGCTGCGAAACCCCGCTTTCCCCACTTCTGTTGATTATGGACCGGGATGTACTTATGGGGAGCCGCGAGCGACTGCGGATTGTTGAACAGCGGCTTTATCAAGACATCAATGTTGAACAGCGACTTTATGACGGGCATCACTAGTACTTATGTAGATGCCTCCGTCTTCCCGTCGGAGTGGTCAGGCGGGTGCTTCCGCACCACAGTTAAGATCCCGATGTTCAACGTCCAACGTTCGACAACGGCGTTATGAGACGTAACTTGAAATCTTCAGCCGCGGGTTTATAACGGTCATCACTTGCATTGCTCCATAGCAGCCACCGCCGAGGACGCTTTATATCCGTATATCCGGATGCCTGGTTGGAATAGCACTCAGACTTCACTAACCAAGATGATACCAAGGTAGTCGACTTGCACTCGGAGGCCGTAGTGAACTTGGTTCGAACGCGCCATCTGTTCAGTACTCGCACGGTTGAATTAGATTGAACTTATCGGGCTTGTGGTTTTAATGTCCGGCGTATTGCATTCTCCGAACGACTTGTCGTACAACCAAACAATCCGGAAAACCCTAAACCCTAGACTGGTTGAGGAAATGCCGTAGCATCGCTAGCGTAGAATTGAGTTAGGTTGAATTAGGGTATGTACAAGTCCCACTAGACGAATATGGTACTATACGCGCTAGCGTTCATTCGGTTAGCTGCTCGGAGTCGCCGAGATTCAAAAGCTTCACCGGAAATACATCACCATGTGCTCGAAGTTATTAACCAGTTCGGACATTACAGTAGAGGCCCGGGTCCAAGTAGTAGTACACATACAATCCGCAATTATATTAGGGACTCCACATCCGAGACTACTTTGAGCTTTTGACTTCAATCAAGGCTTTGTAGGCGAAAAGCACTCGTATTCGTATTGTATTCGGATCCGGAGTTGGAACCGCCACTGATACTTTAAGTTAGCGATGCGGTCATTATCAACCGACTTTCAAGAATCAGTTTACCCGCTAGCACCGTTGAAGTAGGTTGAAGTAGTGCACTTGCTTGCGGTCGACTCGAAGCATTGGGGTCCGGCTTCACGTTGTCGGCTTGGTGCAGTTGACCGGATGAGGTCTGCTGTGCGGTCGGCCGGGGAGAAAGTATATTTTAATTTCACTGCTAGACTGCTAGCTAGTGCCAAATTGAATGAAGGAGGGAAGGACAGAGAATTGGCCGTGGGCGTTTCGGCAAAAGCTGGTTTAGGTTGGGAAGTCCCGAGCCACGAGACTGGAGTATCCTGAAGGACTTGCGTCCCTTTGATTCCGCGTTCGCAAATTTTTGAATCCGCGCTCGCTTACTAGGAGCTCGTGATACTGCCAGTGATAGGGGCCCCAGCAGAATTGACACGAACAACGAGAAAGACGATCTTGGGGCGATCTTG
This sequence comes from Mycena polygramma, assembly GCA_029449255.1. Lineage (NCBI taxonomy): Eukaryota > Fungi > Basidiomycota > Agaricomycetes > Agaricales > Mycenaceae > Mycena > Mycena polygramma. The sequence goes on along the minus strand of JARKID010000160.1, from coordinate 66,974 downwards.
ATTCTTGGCGAGTCACCGGCTATTTAACGCTTTGACCGTGACGGGGTGAATTGTTTGAAGGTGTTCGGGGACAGCGACGGGGAGGACACAGAACGGCCACGGCATGTAAAGGACGCAGAGTGGAATTAAAAGTGAACCAGGTAAAGTTGAGAGGATGAATGTTCGGGACGGATGTGGCGTATGCGGCGTGGAAGAGCCGTGGAAGTAAGCAGAAGAAGAATCAGGAACGTTGAACGGTTGAAACGCCGGCCGGCTATATATCGCTTTGACCGCCGCGTCATCGTCAACGTAGCCAACGTCGTGGTCGTCAAGTGTTTTTTGGCGTCGTCATGCGGGCTGACTTTGTCATTTTTTGCAATTTCGGTGGTGAAATTGTAAACAAGGGTGCGAACGGGTCCCGGGAGGCCGTGTGCAAGACAAGGGTCCTTTTATATTGGTGGGTGCATTTCGTGGCTTCAAGACGGTTCGAGTACAATCTAGCAATGTCCATCGACGTCGAAGCAGCCTGCGTTGAAAGGAGTATGTACCCGTCGGCCAAGAGGCTTGTGAAGTTGGAAGTTGTTTTAGGGCCTGGACACGCCGGGGGCAAGGCGGGGTAAGGGGAAAGTTAACAAATTAAACGGGTACGGCATTGCGCAGCTGATTTTGAGTGAGGGACGGACCGGGCGGCGGGGGTGGTGTACGTTACCGCCGGGAATTGTCGTCGGCGAGTAGTGACGTCCGAATATTACTTGGTCGTGTCGCGTTGCCTTTGCCACGTTCCGAATCGGTTACGAGTTGCAGCGATGACATAGTCTTTGGTTGAAAGACGGGGCTTGGCGAAAAAAAGAAGCAGGAAACTGGGAGAATTGCGATTTTCTCTGCAACCGACAGAACGACCGAGTGCTTGAACGAACCTCTTGGACTGGAAAGCGGAGTTTGTGAAGGCATACCACCCAAAAAAGCGGCGTGCAGACATTTGAAATAGGATGGTTACGAAAGCACGCGTTTGGATTTTCCCAGGTATAGGTGCCGTGAGTTACACAAATCTGAAATGGCGACAACAACGCATCCCCGCTCACAGCGACTACCACACTCAAGGCTATCCCGCCACCACATGAAGAAGCGCCGTCTCTCGTTCCAGGCAATCTTCGCCCGCGACGTCGAGCCCCCCAAGGACGGCAAGTACAAGTCCCTCCCCCGCTCATTTGCCGCCCGCACCTCCGCATACTACGATGCCCCCCCGCTGCCCATCCCCCCGCCGCAGGACGCAGAGTCCTTTCTCCTCGACGACGACCCCTTTGCGGATCTCACTGGGGGGCCACGGGGGACGCCACATGAGCTGGTGCAAGAGGCGCCCGCACCCACGTCCCCGCTTGCAGAGACGCCCCCGCACGCACCCCCATGGCAGCAGGCGTCCCCGCCCGCGCAGACGCATCCGCCAGTACCTGGACCGGCACCGACCCCGACGCGCACGGTCTCGCACACGCACACGACCCCCGCGCACCAAAAGCCCGCGTTCAAGGCCCGCCCGTCCCTCCCCTCGCTGCACACCCTCGCGCAGATGAGCGTCGTCGTGCAGCACAAGGTGCGTGCAGTGGGAGCTCTCTGATGATATGCAGTATTTAATTTTTGACATTGTAGGTCCGCCGCGGGCGCGTGGGCGCGGGTCTGCCGTTCGAGCCGTGGGACCTCGACACGGACGCATTCACCGCCAGCCCCGCGAGCATCACCAACGCGGATGCCGCGATACCCCTACCCCAACCCCAACCCCCGCCTCCATCGATATCCACGCCCACGCCCACGCCCCCGATAGCACCGATCGCGATACCCCCGGGCGGCGCGCAAAAACCGAAACAAGAGCTCGCGCTCTCGACGACGCCCACGCCTACGAACATCCACGCCCTCCCGCTCCCGCACCACCTCTCTTCCCCCCCGTCCCCTTCGTCCAACTTTCTCGACCTCGATCCTGAGGTGGATCAGGACAACTTTGACTCGGATACGTACGAGGACGAGGACGAGGGGGCGGACAATAGCGATGCGTATGATGGGATGGAGGAGGAGGAGGTGGTGCGTTCCCCCGCTGCTTCCTTTATTTTCGCTGGGTGCTAATGTAGTTTATTGAAAAACAGCCCCAAGCGCAACCCCAAGTCCACCGCAAACCCTCCCCGCCCTCCCTCGCGCTCGCGCCCGGCTCCCCGCCACGCAAAGCCCTCCCCTCCCTCGCGCTCGACCCGCTCAAAGTCAGCGTCGAGTTCTCCTCCTCTTCCTCTTCCTCTCCCTCCCCTCCTTCCTCTTCCTCCGCTTCGACGTCTGCCTCCACTAACGCATCCTCCGCGTCCGCCGAGTTCTCCTCCCCTTCGTCTTCAGCGCGCGACTCCCTCACGGCGCTCAACTCCCCGCCTCCCGTATCTCTCTCCTTGTCCGGCTCCAACTCTCACTCCCCGTCGAGCTCGTTGTCCCTCCCGCACGCGCACGCGCCGTCGCCGCCAATGACGCCGATGACGCCGATGCCGATACCTACCGTGACTTCCCCGCCTCCGAGTACGGCGTTACCCCCCACGCCAATGCCAACTCTAACGACTTCGCCTCGCGTAGTGACAACAGCGCCAGTTTCACCAGCGACGGTTTCGCCCATAACGAAGCTGATGAGCATGGACACGCTCTCGCCGCTGTCCCCAAGGAACAAGCCGCTGCCGGCGCCGAGGACGCCGTCGCCTGCGCCGGTGCCGCCGCCGAAGGAGGACGCGGTGGTGGTGGTTGTGGGCGAGGCGATGCGGGTGGTGGAGGGAAGGGAGGAAGAGACGGGTAAGGTTGAGAACGTGCGTGCGGAGGAAGAGGAGGAAAAGGAGGAACGAGAGTTAAGGGAGGAAGAACAGGAAGAAGTGACCCAGGAGGAGCAGGAAGAGCTCGAAAACCTCGACCTCGGGCTCGGACTCGACTTTACATCGCATCTCCCTGGCTCTTCCCCCTCCTACGCCCACTCCACCTATCCGCACTCCACCACCTCCGACTCCCAATTGCACTTTGACGCCGGAGAGCCTGCGCTCGGACGGAATATGTCGCGCCGCCTGTCCGGCAACGCGCTCCCGAGTGCGAGTACGAGAGGGAGGGGACGGGGTGGGGCGGGGAGTGCGAGAGAGAGCAGAAGGGGAAGCCGGAGCGCGTCGTTGGCGAGTGTGTCGGAGTCGTCGGAGGGCGAGGAGGAGACATTCGAGCGCGAGCTCGACGTACGGGTGCCCGAAGTCGCGGACGTTGAGATGGAGGAAGTAAGGGAGGAGGTGCAAGTGGTATCGATGCCGATGCCGATTTCCTTCCCTTCTTCCCAATCTACCGACGCCTCCGACGCAGAACAAGACCCTGACCTGGAAGACGAACTCTCCCAACGCGCTCGCCGCCGCCGATTCCGCAAAAGCTCGCTCGTGCAGAATGTCCTCCGGTTCGCGCCTGCCTCGCCCTCTTCCTCCTCTATGTCCGCTGCTATGTCTGCCTCCGCGTCTGCGTCGGGCTCGGGTGTAGCGTCCCCCGAACGCGAGCGCGAACGGGTGTTGGAGCTGAGCGCGCGGGACGTGGAGTTGATGGATGGGTTGGATATTCGGTTGGGGGATGTGGGCGATATGGGGATTGGTGTTGAGTTGGAGGTGGAGATGGAGATGGAGATGGGGGAGGGGGAGACGAGGGTGGGTGATGGATTTGAGCGTGGGGAAGGAGAGGGAGGAGTGGGGATCGAGGTTGTGGTGGAGGGGATGCAGATGGAGATGGTTCGCGAGAAAGAGGAGGAGGCGGAGGCGGATCAGAGGGAGTATCCCCCTCGGGATTCAACCTATCTCGGCGCTGGGGACGATGACGACTACGTCCAACACCGAACCAGCACCGCCAGCGCCTCGTCCATGGACAACGAGCTCGGGCACGGCTCGCCCGATTGGATCCCCACCGGTGTCGCCTTCCCCTCCTCTGCCTTCCCTTCTACGTCCGATTCAACGTCGGCCTCGGCCTCAGGCTACTCGTCGCCGAACTACTACTACGCCTCGCGCTCGCCGGAGCAGTCGTCCCTGCGGTACGCGTACGCGCACTCCCCGCCGTACTCGACGCCGTGCGCGACGTCGGCGCCGAGCTCGTCGGCGAGCTCGGTGTCGCTTGCGCTGCGCGAGTTTTCGGCGGAGGGCGAGGCGGAGGCGGGGGGTGTGGAGCTGGTGGGGGTGGGGGTGGGGGCGGGGGAGGAGTATGTCCACGCTGGGCATGCGAATGGGTATGCGGCGGAGGAGTACGACTTTGGGTGGTTGCCGGGCGAGCGCGGGCGGGGGTCGTCGAGCTCCGCAAGCGCATCGGCGTCGGACTACGAGTACGAGTACGACCCCGGGTCGGACGAGTATGAGGACGCCTACGAGGGGATCTACACGCATCCGAACCGCGCGACGCCACCGCCGTCCGTGCCCACTGTCACGCCCGTCTCCTCTTCGACAGCAGCGTACTCGGACGAGGAGCTGCTCGGGGCGAATCGGGCGGGGCGGAACGGGCGCGGGCTGGGGTTCGCGAGCGGGGGGGAGCCGGCGTTTGTGTTCCCGCCGCGGCACGCCCACGCTGACGATGGGGTGGAGCCGGGGACGAGCGCGGGGACGATCCGGGCGAGTGCGCTCCGCGGACGGACGGCGGTGCGGAGTGAGGCGTATTGGGAGGATGCGGAGGATCGAGACAGGGAGTATGCGGAGGGGAGTGTGGGTGGGGAGGTGGTGGAGGGAGGGGAGATGGATGCGAGTGGGTGGGAGGGGGCTGGTGCGAGTGGGAGTGGGAGGGGGTACACTAGCGGCGGCGGCGGTGGCAGCGGTGGGGGAGGGAACGGCGGGCGAGCGCACTCGACGGGCCGGGGAGGTGGGGATGAGGGGTATTATGGGAGCTATGCAGGCGGTGGTGGTGGGTGGGCAGGCGGCGCGGGGAACGGGGATGGCGGGGACGACCGCCGCGGCGAGCGCCAGTCGTCCTTCTCCACGCCGTCGTCTTCCGAGTCCGAGTCCGAGTCGTCGGAGGAAGACAGCGACGAGGACGATGAAGACGACTATGGCGAGCCGTCGGCGGCGCCTGTCCGTGCCTCGGCAGCAGCACCAGCGCCAGCACCCGCAAACGGCGCGGACTCGAACTCGGACGACGATATCCCGCTCGCGCAGCGCATCCCTTCTGCGCTCGTCGCACAACGCACTATTCGACGCAAGGTGCGGGAGGAGCGGGACCAGCGGCGGCGCGAGCGCGCGGCGAAGCGCGATAGGCAGACGACGCTCCGCCCCGCCGGCGCCGGCGGCCCGGCCCCCATGGAAGTCGCGTCGTCGAGCTCACGCGAGGCGGCGCGGCAGGCCGAGGCAGCGGTGCGCGCCGAGCGGCAGCGGACGCGGACACAGACGCTACCTGGTGCTGGGCCCGGGAGCCAGCTCGCGGCGGCGGCGGTGGAGGACCTGACGAAGAAGCTGCAGAGCATGCAGAGTGTGCAGGCGGAACGGCAGCGCGCGTTGACGATTAATACCGCGGCTGCTGGGGCCGGCGCTGCTGCGAGCGCGAATGCGATGATGTCGCCGTCCCCTGCGCGGGGTTTGATGTCGCCGTCGCCGATGGGTATGTCGCCGCCGTCGAGGCAGCAGGTGTTACCTGAAGGGACCCGCGCGTTGAGGCCGCAGCGGTCGTTTCATCGGCCGGCGGCGGCGGGTGGGGTGGCTCGGGAGGAGGCGCCGATGCCTGCGGATGCGGAGGGGAGGGTGAAGAGGAACACGACGACGAGGCGCGCGCCGGACGAGTCGCGGGTTTATCAGAGCGAGGATCCTGACGCGGGGCCGAGGGTGCGGCGCAATACCACCACGACCAGACGCCGCCCGGACGAATCGCGGGTCAATCAAAGCGAGGACCCGGAGACGGAGGGGCGGGTGGTGCGCAGGGCGACGACGAAAACACGGCGTGCGCCGGACTTTCCGAGTGAGAACATGCCGCTCCCCACGGACGACGAGGGCCGGCTAAGACGCGCCCCCACGACAAGACGCGCCCCGGACGTGCCGAATGAGGACGTGCCAATCCCCGTCGATGCGGAGGGACGGGTGATGCGCAGGGTCACCACGCGCCGCCCAGCGGATGGCAAGGAGCGGGCGCTCAACATGCCCGCGTTCCTCTCCGATCCCCCGCCGCCGCCCGCTGCCGCGCCTCCGCCGGCCAAACTCACGAAGGCCCGGCCATCGGGCGAGTCGCTGCCCGTCCAGATATCGCCGCAGGCGCCCCGGCATGCGGCGTCGCGCTCGCAGGGTACGCTCACCCGCGTGTTCGTCGGTGACATGCAGCGGTTCAACATGATCGACATTGGACCTACAACGAGCGCGAAGCATGTGCTGGCGATGGTCGAGGAGCAGGGATCGCTCAAGGGCTGGGTGGGCACCGGCGGGTGGATGGTGTTCGAGGTTGCGCAGGACTTTGGGATGGGTGAGTGCTCTCTACTGCTTGAATCTTGGTTTTGGTTCTGACGCAAGGTGTAGAGCGACCGATAAGGAGCTTCGAGCTGCTGGCGGACGTGCAGGCGTCTTGGAACAAAGACAAGATGGTCAACACGTTTATAGTCAAGCTCACCCCGCTGGCCCCGATCCTAAGCCGCTCTGTACGTCTGTTCGCCTGCGTTGGAATGACCATCTGACCGTTTCAATCCAGAATTTGCCCTCCAGCGCGCCCGTGTACTCTGGGTTTGTCGACTGGGAGATGAAGCGCGGCAAGTGGACGAAGCGATACCTGAGGCTGCGGGAACACAGCCTGTACCTATCAAAGCGGGAGAGTGTGAGTTGATCGCTTTTGACTGTCTTGGGTTATGCGCTGACGCTGTGTTGCAGAACAAGGACGAGGTCTTCCTGTGCTCGCTATCCAACTTTGACGCGTATCATGTCACCCGCCTGCACAAGGCACCCAAACCGTTCTGCTTTGCCGTGAAGTCGACCGACAACCTATCCTTCTTTGAAAATACCGCGGACTATCTACACATGTTTGCGTGCAACCCCAAGGACGGCGAGAAGTGGATGGAGCGGATCCTCCTTGCCCGCGTACGTTTCAATCTCTCTCTCTCCATGTGTAGATGCTAACGAGAATTGGGCAGTCCTATGTTCTGTACCAGGAACGCAATGTTCTCTTCAACCCGAAAGCCGCGGGAGGGAACGCCTCCGCCGGCAATTCTGGCGGCCTCTCGCGTTCCGGTACGCGCAAGACCTCCGCGCCTCCACGAGTCCCGCAGGCACCACCGCTCCTCGCCGTTGCCCCGCTCCTCGCCGCGCCCGACCGCAACGACGTCTTCGCCCCCGGCTCGCTGCTACACCAATAGACAAACGTTCACATTACACCCGCCAAACGTCCTCTTGTACGCTGAAAACCTTACGATCTTTTTGAATGTTTCTTTTTTCCGTTCCTTTCTGTTTTCGTCTGACCTTGACATTGACATAATTTGCTATTCTCTCGTTGTAACCCTTGCGTGCCCTCTTTTCGGTGTATCCCTATATATAATTTCGAACGCGCGGTACAAGTACATATACATTAGACAGTGTATGCAAAGTGAATGAACTGTATACCACACTCCAACCACACTTTGAGCTGCTTGAATTGTGCTCTCCGAAGCATTGATGCATCCGCTTTTGATTCGCAACCACTGTCCTCATCTTTCACACTGCGCTCTGCTCGTACTAACAGGCTGAAAGGAACCTGACCTACTTACCCAAGTCTCGACCCACTTGTCTTGAATACTGCGATGCCCCCGCGAGAGCTGCCTGGGTTCTACTTCGATACCGAGCGCAACCGCTACTTTCCTCTCTCGTCCCGCCCACCACCAACTTCCAGTGCTTCTACAAGCACCAGCCAGCCGGCATCCGAGGCACAGGAGCATGCTCCACCAACGCGGCGCCGGCGCCAGTTGTGGAGCTGTGCTGGCGGGACGACGGCGGCGGGGCGCGCACGGGAGGCTCAGTGCGTCCTAGCATTCCCCTGCTCGTGAAACTGGACCAATGCAGTGTTCATAGGAGGCTCCTGCACACGCGTTTCGCTGCCACGCAGCGCTGTTATGCCGAACAAGTGCGATGGCCGTTCTACGGGACGGCCTCGAACACCTTACTGTGTGCGTTTCGGGTGAGCCTCCTCACTTTCTTCTTCTACTTTCTCTACGCGCCGAAACTTTCAAAAGAAATCCATGTACTGATAATCCATAGACAACCCCCACGCGGCAGTTCCTCGGCGACGAGCTTGGATGGCTATACAGCCGCGGGCGGGCGGAAGCTTCTCCTTTGCACTCCCAGGATGCAGACGAGAGTCTACGTGAGGAATGGGGGGAGTGGACCCCCGAACTCTGCCTGGCGCCAGACTCGCAGATCTCCGCCATCTGCACAACCAGTACGCGCTGCGTCGCGGTGTGCTTCGGACCGTCGACCAAAATTTGTGTGCAGGACGCGGGGATGCCGGAGTGCGTGCCTACTCATATCCTCCGACTGGACCGCTAATGATTTTAATTCTTCAGGCGCACCGCCCTCCTGCACCTCTCTGACGTGTTCGACGTGCGCGCCGCGAGCTTGCAAGGAAGTACACTCGTGCTAGGTATGTACAAATCCTCGTATGCGTCAGCGAATTGTCTCAATTCAAGTCACATAGGCGCCCTTCGCCAAGCTGTCCTCTTGCCCGACATCGACGTATCTGCTGGCGTGCGCAAGCTTCCCACCCGGACGGACGTTTTCTCGGTCGCACAGCAGGAAGTTTGTGCCGTTTATATTATGTTCCTCTGCGAAATACACTGATACCACTTCGTAGAACCTAGTCTACACGGGTACACGCGCAGGAGCCGTGCTGCGCTTCGATACCCGCACCAGTAAAAACAACGGCCAGGTGCTGTTTGAGAGCGGCCTGAATAACAACACCGGTCCTGGGTTATCAGGGCCAATCCAACGAAGCTCGGTTGTGTTCCTCCAACCGACCCATGGGAGGCAGGCTTTAGTAGCAGGGTGTATGGACGGACGGGTACGTGGGGTTTTTTTTTCCCGCCTGTGTTTTCGACGTACATCTTCTGATGCGCTACCTCCGGCAGCTTGCGGCATTCGATCTACGCTTCGTGCGCCCCGCAGCGCCGCCGGTAGTCACGTACGCCGGAAATCCCTCATCGGTATCGCACAGCGGCGGACTCGTAAGTATCTTCTCCTCGCCCCTCACACATCCTGCTGATCTCTCATCTCCTCCGACCAGGGCTTCGCGATCGACCCCGCAGAGCGCTTCCTCTTTGCGGCCGGTGCTGACGCCCGCCTACGCGGGTGGGCACTCGACAGCGGCGTGCCTATCCTGCCCGACGCGGCGGCGTCCACGATTTCTTACACTCGCCCTTCAGATCCGAAGGCGCCGTGTAACCCATTCGCCACGCGCTTTGCTGCGCCGCTATCGGCGCTGCAGGTCGTCGAAGACGGGCAGGGAGATGTGCTCTGGGCGAGCGGCGGGGGTGTGGTATTACACTGGCGATTGGGCGTGTAGGGTATATGGTATAGAGTGACTGAGCAGGTCAAAAACTAAAACTAACGCTAATCGGTTCAATGATCGATTCACACGGTTTTGTGACACGGATGGTCAAAGCGAGAAACAGGAGAAACAGGTGCCTTTGAGCGTGTTCAGGGTGAGGTCCGAGACCATTTGTTTTGTTCTTGCTTCTGAGGCTCCTGGCGGTGCATGCATATCGCCGCTTGGCTGGCAAGGTTGAAAGTCAAAAGTTGATCTCAATCTAAATCGAACCGTGAGAAAACTAACTTGTGGGGACTGATCCTGCGTTTCTCTGCATCGTATGCAAGCTTAGACTCTGGGTGCGAGTCGACTGGGGCAGGATAAAATTTCTGCAGGCATTTCAATGTTTCACCCCCAAGTACATGCGGACATCCCGTAGATCAAGAACAACGGCTGGAATCCGAACTTACGCGCACCACGAGTCGGTGCTGTGTAAGCGGACTCGCATCGCTTGCTTATATGACTGAAAAAAGCCGGTGCCTGAGTAACGGCGGAAACATACATTGGATCGTCTGCAGTAGCTGACAGCGACATTCTAAATACAACCGTGGGAAAGCTGAACTACATAGGATCGCGCGATGCGCGTTCATCGATAATTGAATCATAATTCGATATCGTCGAACAGGATCTTGATAAGTCTTGATGTGAAACACTAGATGCGATAGTTGCAATCGGTGGGTTTCCGTTGCCGTAGATGAGGATGGAATGACTTTGCGAGGACCAAAGATATCTTTGACGATCAATGAAAAATGAGCAGGTGCGGGAGCACGATAGCCCAGGTATCTGCAGGGACGGTGGAAGTCATAGTGTCGGCCAGCGAGAATCTGAGATGATCTCAATTGGCCAACTGCTTGAAGCTATATAAGTTCTTGTTGAGGGAAATGAAGGTGTGTAGTGAAACATGTACAGGATCCTAGTCTGTGTAGTGATGTATGAGTTCACCAGGATCTTTCCCATGACACTGTGATTGATTGTGATACTCGACTTCGATTCAGGACGTCGAGAATATTCTTGGATGTCCATCAATAGTGAAATCCCCCTGCAATAGTCTGGCCTCACCATACACACTGACCAGAGCGGCGCGCACAACATGAAAAGGAGCGAGCATCAACGATATTCCCACGGTTTGATTCCTTCACGATGTCTGCAGGAGTAAAAGAGGACTCAAAGCCCTGGAAGCTTATTAATAGAAATCGGGATCCCGATTAACTCAGGCGGAACATTCCCGATGGAGGTCATGGCACGGTTAGGGCCTTTGATCGATTGTGGAGAATTTCTGCCAAGCTTGATGTGATTATGCTGGCTTCGTGGATGAATACTTGCTGTCTGCGCTGCATATAGAGCCCGCCCTGAATGCAACTATGGTTCCCTGAGTTCGCCTGAAATCAACCAATCTCGGCATGGACTCGCAGCAATGAAAAAGAACAGGTTCCATTCTGTAAACCCGGCCGGTTTACCGGACCGATCACGTCGCTTACGTAGGCTAGTTGTCCCTTGTCTCCCGCCGTCTTGTCGTAGCTCCCGCTCGTCGTCTGGAATCTATACTGTGGTCTCATTGGACTTCAGCGTGATTCTGTTCTTCAGTGTTGCTGTCTGGCCGACAGTCTTCCACTTTTTTTCCACTTTCCACCACGCATTCGCCTTAGGACATCATTTCGACTTCTCGTCATCTGGCTATCTTTCACCCCACCTTCTCGACCTCTCGCGGCTTTTCGCCTTGCTCGCCAGACCCACCCCGTCGCTTCTGCGCTATTCCCGCTTGACGTGTATTGTTGTCGTGCCTTCCAGGCTGGCCACGTCACTGCCTCTCGCATCACCGTGTATGGTCATACCGTCGTTCTTCGCGCATCACGGCCTTCGCTCGCCACACCTGCACGCCGCTGCTCCTCGCTGGTAGCTCGTGGGATCGTTTCCACGCGCCCTTCGCACACCTGGGTTTGGGGATGGAGTTTGGATGGAACTGGGCTGGAATAATATTGTGCGGAGATGGACTACAGAACGATGAGGTGTGCCCTGCCGTCGTATCATCCCCCGCCCACGCCACTGCCTTCCTCGACCTCGTTTCGGCCATGGCATCTGCTCCTCCAGCTCCAACCACCGTGGTCGCGTTGTTCTTACTCCTACACGATGCCACGTAGTCTGCGTCGCGTCGACGTTGGATTCAAGTTGCCTTTCTCGCACGTTTCTGCTCCGCGCTTGACGTGTCCGTGTCTGCGCTCGGTTCTCGCGCTGCCACGCCACTGTGCTGCGCTCGCCGTCTTCAGCTCTTTCGATCTCCGCATTACGATATCCCCTCGCCTTTAATATCGCCTTCTTCATTCTGGCCACCTCTCCGACATTCCTTGTTCGATTTCGGTCATGATCCCATCGGCGCACCTGTTTCTCCTCGAGGGTTCCTGTTCGTCCTGGATGTTTCGGACTGATCTTGGATTTGGAAGGCTTGGAAACTTATTGGTACTTCACCCATTTTTTTGGACAATACTCAGTTCTTTAGAGTAGGGGAGGGTGTAAACCCGGCCGGTTTACCGGACCGATCACGTCGCTTACGTAGGCTAGTTGTCCCTTGTCTCCCGCCGTCTTGTCGTAGCTCCCGCTCGTCGTCTGGAATCTATAGTGTGGTCTCATTGGACTTCAGCGTGATTCTGTTCTTCAGTGTTGCTGTCTGGCCGACAGTCTTCCACATTCTGGATGAACACCTTCAACACTTCTTCGAAGACTCGGATGTATACTCCATCGCCTTTGAATTGCAGTCTGCCGTTAGCCAGCCTCGACAACAGATAACAGTCTGAGGATCCAATACCAAGAACTGGCTTGGATCCGAGCCTTCCAAGTTCCAACGCCGCCGAACCACTCGATCGGTTGATCAACTTCAATTTGAACCGTGGGAATGTGCTATATTCTTTGAACAGATGTTCTCTGACACTGCCAACTCGTAAAACTGCCTTCAGTGGTGCGTGGGGCCAATGCGGCTGCAATAATGCTACTCGGAGGGGCAGAGGTATCTTTCGGAAGCCCATATGCATGGTTGGGTGTCCTCTTGATATGCTTTTTGCGGAGGCCAAGTTTGGGCCAAGGTCATAAATTGTCCGCTATCTCTACAGCTGCATCTGAACAGTGTTTTCGTATAATCTGTAACGGGAGCTCAAGTTATGTAGGTGTTGCGCTGATGTACGCCATGATTCGTTATCAATCCGCAGCCCGGTTCACCATACAAGTCACCGTTCTCTGCAACACGTCTCGTCTGGAGGCAATTCACGAGGTGGCTAAGTCCAAGGTCACTGCCAAAGTTATCTGGGAGTAAATATCAAAAATCCCGAGTTGAACGAACCGCAAAGCATAATATGATTCAACCGTGGGAATTTGTGCAAATAAACCGCCTTCAAAGATAGTTGCAATGATGCCAGACGTTCCCAGCAATGCCAGGCAAAACTTACACAGAGCGTGCTCCCCGTCGGGCGAAGGGTGGGGATTGGGCAAGACAACTTCCGATCTTCAAGAAGCATTATTGAACAAGATATCTTTCCGCATTACCATAACAACGATGGCACAATAAATACCACCTGGATGGCTCGTAAGAGGCGTACATGTTAAACCGAAGACACCGCCTTCAATCCCAAACTTTCAGGATCTGTATCGACGCAGCGTGCGAGGCTAGCCCGCACTATGATGAGGGCAGGTATAATATCCTGCGGAAAAGTAAATCGACCGTTTGATGCAGAGCAACAAATATGAGGAGGACACACCATGAGCTGCAAGGATGCGCCACGAAGGACCGATATGGCGGGGGAATCAAACACAGTAAAGCCTCCGATAATTAGGGACAAGATGACGGTGAGCACAATGATCAAGTAAAGTGCGCTGGATTCGAGACTAGAGGCTACCATCAGTTCTAGTGCCCTCACTATTGATACTAATGCATGTTACGAACAGCATCGCAATAGCAGTATTGGACCTGTGGACGAGTCTCGCTTCACCGATGACCCGCAGATGATGTCTTGTCCACCAGATCCGCCCGGCACTTAGACCGGTCAAGAGCGTATTCGTTGCGACCATACCGACGAGATTACCCACGAAGGCATTACGTCGAAAAAATACGGCCACCGGATCCAGGGCACCCACAGTCAGAGCGAACGCCAACGTTGCCGTTCCGAATGCTGCTCCCAGTCAAAACCTGCAGACATTGAGGAGAGTGCTTACCAGTAGCAAGAAGCAGCAAAAATATTAGAGCACCTGTTACCCATCTTCGGTATACAGACCCTCTCCAGATCCCGTAGCAGCGATAAATCTGGTAGAAAGTTCAGTTCATAATCATGGGAGAACTTGGTACAAACCAAAAGACCATCCGCAGTGGCACTACCCTAAGGATCAGGTTCTGGTCGACGGACCTGGTTCGGAAAGGACACACTTAGTGATGATGAGAAGAACGGTGTCCCAGATATCTTTCACTCCCTCTAGGTGTCGGATAGAGCTCAGAATTTCCTCCTGTGCGGTGATCGTTTCGCCGACTTCCGCAGATTGGAGTAATCGCAGGAATGTCGCCGTGAAGACGATTTGATAGATCATTTGCACAATGGCCAACGCGCACGCAGTGATTGAGGTGCAGATGAGTATGTTCCGTCCAGGGAATACGCGACCGATGAGGAAGTAGCATGCCTGAACAGCAAGCATAATACAGATTCCTGGCGAGCAAGTGAGAACAAGAAAAGATAATTTGCCTTCGCACGTACCATTGAAAAATAGGACGCTCTAGGCAGTTCCGGGTAAAAATGAGGATTTCAGCTCCTTCGGTTGCGTGATCATGTCTGTACATACCGCTGACATGTGTAGGTTGTGAAGCACGATAGCCCAGCTATCCGCAAGGGAGGTGGAAGTCATAGTGCGCGAGCGGTCAGAATCTGGGACGATGTTAAAGCTGCTTGAAGCTATATAAGTTCTCGGTGACAGCAAGCTTCGAGGTCTACACGGTCAAGACAGGATCACAACGCGCAGTGATTTACGAGTTCACCAAGATCTTCTCCATGGCACGGTGTGAGCTATCACTTTGTGATCGCTCCCGCGGAGGCAAGAAACACCCATACCACCACTGCACAAAAATCACCATACCAAGAATGCGCACTAAACCACCGGCGACCTTATCAGTAAAAAGTAACATTACCCACCGCGAGGGTTGAACTCGCAACCTCCAGATTAAATGTCTGGCGCTCTTTCCAGTTGAGCTAGGCAGGGATCGTCAAGAAAAGAATAATACAGAAGACACTACGTACGCGCAGGACGTAAGGGAAAAGAACTCCGTACTCATACGGGAACTACCATATCACTTATCCGTACCCAACGGCCAACCAACAAACAACAAGTCAGGACTGAAGCAATTCCCATACCACCCAGGAGCCAAGTTACACCGGAGGCGATGCTCATATGACAATTACCGTACCACCCAGGAACCAAGTAACGCCGGAGGCAATGCAGGGGAACAACTTTGAACTTACGGGAAAGGAGGTGTGAGAAGAATTAGGTACGGAAGAGACTGTATTGGGGATGTAGCACATGCAGCAGGGGTCGTGACGGGTACGGGAAAGCTAAGCGAACGAGGCAGTGCAGGAGGGGGAAACAGTATAAATACGGGCGGGGTATTAGGACAATGACATCTACTTTTTCCCCATCTAAAAGTCGGGTCAACAAATTCCCCTCCCATAAGGACTTGTCCCCCTCTGCTCATCCCATCCTCTATATTGGACATTAACTTGTCCTTTGCAAGCCATCCCTTAGGCCAGAGTTATATAGTATAGAAAAAGGCGGTCTCCTTGACTCACGTCTCGGATTTCCCGTACGCTACACGGAAGTTTCGCCAAGTAGTAACAATATTCGCCTCTCCCCGAGCCTTGACCCGCCGTACCCAGCCACATTGGCAGGAGAGTTGCGACCCATAAAAAGTACCGTAAAGAAGTAGAGGGAGGCAGAGGAAGGAAAAGCACCGGAGAAACATCACATATTTCCCATATCACACACACACACACACCCGCATCCTCTATGCCTACCTTTCCTGGGCAAAGGTCTCATAACAGCCACACCAACATTCCCCCCGTACGGCTGAACACTTTCTGGTCGTCCGACACACACACTCGGCGCACTTAGAAAACGCAGCCAACATCACAACTGGTACCCACCGCGAGGGGGAATTTTAATCGCTGGAGACTCGTCACCAGCGCAAAGACAGACAGGCTCCCCCACTCGTACCCGTCCGGCTACCCTCTCCTACCCGAAAACGGAGGACGAGTAAACCAGATCGCTCCTTACAACAAGAAATTCATCTCGTAGAACACGCACCCGAAGCGAGTTCGAGTACGACCTCCGTAGACCTACAGGAATCCGAACTTTCGGACTTAACCGAGATTTTATCGGACGAAGAAGAAAGCGAGGACACAGTCCCATACTCCACCGATTCACCTACGGAACCTTCTTCTCTCACACTATCCTCCGAACCATCACAGGATCGCCTATCAGCAGATCAGGAACCCGTACCGCAGATCCCCCACATTCCCCGCATTATGGCACCAAAATCACTGCCGATGCGCGGCAGTAAATCCGCCCCGTCGTTTGACGGAAAGCCAGGGCACTTGGAAAGATATCTGCGCGATGTACGAGAAACCGGGGAGGATACGGAAAGAACCAGCGACGATGAATTGATTGATATTGCCCTCCGGTATCTCGACATTGACGATGAAGAACTATGGAAGCGGAAGCGTACGGCAAACATGACGTTTGACGCGTTCAAAAAGGAAATTATGAAGCTTTATCCCGGATCCAACGGGGATAAGTTGTACGCATGGTCAGACCTCAGGGAGGTTGTGAGGAAAGGGCAGGAGAGACCGCCGTCCAACAAAGACGACTTTGGGGAATACCAACGTAACTTCACGAGGATCGCAGACTTCCTAAAGTCTAAAGACAAGATCTCCGAGAGGGAAAGAGACGAGCAATTCATGAGAGGAATACACGCGGACTTTAGGTTCCGGGTCCTGCAACGTCTGCAAATTGTCAAACCCAGCCAAGCCAGCGACACCCCGTACGGGATTGAGGACGTCATCGAAGCCGCAGAATGGGCAATAGATGGGACGCCTGGTCAATTCTACGAGAGTACGGAGGAAGACACTACCGTGATAAAGAAAGAAATGGTGGAAATTACGGCTTCAATGCGTGAGATGCGGACGGCATTGGCTGGGCTATCCAGACAGGTCGAATTTCCGCGCCAGCGTCAACCCGAGCCACGCGCAGCGTATCAGAACCAGCAGCAGGACCGGGGTCCGTACCTCCGTAACCAGGAGCAGGGACGCTGGAATACGGAAAAGCCGAAACCGCTGGCGCCGCAGGGACAGGCATTCCGGGAAGCACAAGTTCCAACGGACAACCAGACGCGTGGGCCAGGCGGGGCGTTTGAAGAAGGTAAATGTGGATTCTGCTCAAATGATGGGCACTACATGCGCGAGTGCCCAAAAATTGAGGAGTACATCCAGAAAGGTATGTGCAAGAGGAATCAAGCAAACAAGATAGTACTCCCCACTGGATATTACCTTCCCCGTGCAATTACGGGACGAAACTTTATTGAACGAATCGACAAATGGCATAAGATGCAGGGTCCTGAAACTCCCCTGGCCACGGCGAACATGTATGAGCGAGACCACCCCCCTCACATGCTCTACATGGCCTCCACTGTATCAGATTCCGACGAAGTCGAGGAAATAACGAGTACGGAGACGTACGCGTACCAGGAACCGGGCGACATCGCCCTACGGGAACTCTCGAACGACGAAATCGAGATTTATCTGGAGACACGGAAAAAGGCCGAGGGAAAGGGGAAACCGAGAGAGGTCTTTGACAGCGTCCAGATGCCGCCGCGTCCTCCACCCACCGGAAGACGTAAGGTGGGGTTTGCACAACCTGAAGTAGAAGGAACGGCGGGCAGGTTACCTAAAGCACCTGCTGCGCCGCCCGCTGCTGCTCAAAACCCCGTGGCCTCTGCACCTACCAGCGCGCCGCCTCCATTCAACGGGCCCAAATTATTCGTACCAAAGTACCGTGCCGCGATAGAAGACTCAGTGGTCACGGCGGAAATGGTCGACCGTGCTCTGGATAACAAATTCATGATATCCACCCGGGAATTCTTCGCAGTCTGCTCTGACGGACGAAAATATATGAAGGACCTCCTCATATCGAAGAAGCTGCCGAATGTTGAGGTCGCGTACACGGACGCCGGATTTGGGCAACCATCCGAGCCTCAGTACATCTTGCGCTACGAGGAAAACGACGGAGTTACGCATGAGGAAAAGCTCACATCCTCCGAAATAGACGCGTTACGGGTGGTCGACCCGATCGTGCACAACACCATCCAGATAGAAGGCATTCTGGACCAAGGATCGGAGATAGTGGCCATGAACAGGGACGTCTGGCTCAAATTGGGAGTAGGGTTGGATCCGGAGAAAATCCTGAACATGCAATCTGCGAACTCGCAGTCGAGTTCAACGGTTGGAGTGATCGAGGATTTGAAGTTTAACTTCAACGGGATCGAAGTTCCGCTCCAGGTGCACGTAGTACAGGGAGCGCCATTCGACCTGCTCATCGGACGACCCTTCTTCCGGTTCACCAGCTGTAAAACTACGGACAATACGGACGGGAGCCAGGAAATTACCATAACCTGCCCCAACACGGGACGAAGAGTTACGATCCCTACCCGTAAAAAGACCAACAAAAGCCGTAACCCATTCCGGGAGCAGGGAAACTTAGCATCGGGTTTTCACAGGGCGGGCCCGCGCCTTTAGGCAGGCGCTCCGCCAAAAACACGAAAACCGCGTTGTTGATTCCCAGCATACGGACATCTTATCGACCTTTACCTAATACCGCGACTTCTGAATGGCCGCGTTCCTTCTTCCATCACTCAATCCCTTCCATGAATCATAAATGGCTAGCGCCACCCCTTGTATTATACTCAGCGCCGGATGGAACCAATACGGAACATTGCCGAGCTATTCAGATCACCGACACTGAACAAGTCTGGGAAGTTTCGATGCAGTATCTACAATTCTGCCTACTACAGGCCTACCATTACAATAAAGAAACGAGGGCCTTCACGGTCAAAACGGATACGGAAAGCCCAGAAGAAAAAGACAACGGAGATACGGAGGCAGATACGAAAGTTAAAGCAAAGCCTACGAAAAAGAAGAAAAAGAAGTATAAACCCGCTGCACAAAAGGTGCACTCGGTGGCGGCATCTCTGCCAGAAGAATTCCGGATAGTACAGAGATTTCCGTCAAATCCACTGGAAGGGATGCCTGCCTTGAACCCGAACCCGCCGGACTTCACGCCAGGAGCAAGGGTGACGCAGGAAAGATTAGAAGGGATGAATATCAACCCTGATGGCTTCTTATGGAGAGAAGAAGAAAAATTGGTTGCGAATGTCATACGGAATCACGAGAAGGCATTCGCTTGGGACGATTCTGAAAGAGGGAAATTCAGAGAGGACTATTTCGAACCCGTTCGGTTCCCTATCCTCGCACATACCCCTTGGCAGGAGCGCAATATACCCATACCCCCGGGAATCAGAGACCAAGTCGTGGACATCATCAAAAAGAAAATAGCGTCCGGGGTTTACGAACCATCGTCGTCCTCGTATCGGTCCAGCTGGTTCTGCGTGCCCAAGGCGGAGCAAGGAGCTCTCCGGATCGTGCATAACCTCCAACCATTAAATGCAGTCACGATCCGGGACTCTGGATGCCCACCAATATTGGAAGAATATGCGGAGTTGTTTGGCGGCCGGGTCATTTACGGGATGTACGACCTCTACGTTGGGTTCGATCACCGCTGTGAGGCTGGTGTTTGTGCTACGCACTGCACACCGCCTCATGGCCCCTCCTACCCGATCCTGCGAAACCATATAACCGCACCCGACAATCCGCTTCCCGAAGAGGAAACCAGATTTCCCGATTTGGCCCAACCTCCCAGCTGGGGAGATCGCTCAAAACACCTCACTTTCGCGACTCAACACCATCCAAAAGGCTTCCAAAGCACTCTCAGACACCGTTCTGACCCATGAACCTACCACAAACCCTTGAACACTCAAGAACTCCACGAAGCACCAAACGGCACTCGAGCCCTCTTGGACTGGTCAAAGGCCGCGCGGCCTCAGCACCGCCCCGAGTTCTCCCTGCCCAAGGTCGCTAGGGGACGCGCGTACCCCGCCAACGAACAACCAATCGGATATACTCTAGCCTCGTGTCGAGCCTGTCCATGCGGTACAAACCGCAGATTTGCTGGCTTTCCACTTCCTTGGCTAGGAGAATTGCTGAAATCACGTAATTCACCCGCCTCCCCGGGCGGGAATACACGTGTTCCCTTCGCCTAGCCCGACCAGGCCGGCGCGCATCCCCAAATAGCCATCTCCTGGGCTGGGAGGACGACCATGACGTTCCAGACCGCAGTGCACCATGTGCTACCAACGGTTGGAGGGACGCGCGTCGGTCCAGTACGGCATAGAGAGAAAGGTATAAAAGGGAGACGCGAGAAGCGGAAGTAGTCAGTCAATTACTGGGCTCTCATCCCTCCCCTGTATCTCATCCTCTGAATTACATCTAAAAGAGCCCTCGTTCACGCATTTGACCGCCCACCCCTCACTTGTCCCTGGTCCAGGCACTTTACCATCCTCCCCTTCTGCAAGGACGTCCCCACCACAGACGTCCCCGAGTCTATCACCCAGCAGGTCGCCGTAACAGAGCACCAGATTTGCAGGCATATTGCCGTGTAGAAGACAGGAACACCCGGTTCTGCTTAGACCGCAGTCGTTTCAACCACGGACCACGACCGCTAGCCGTACTCGCACCGAGTCCAGCTTAGGAGCAGAGCCATATTGGATAAACCGCCGTCTGTGATCCTGTCCAACGACATACACAGCGTCGTCGCCGTTATTTGTGGAATCCCAAGGGATATCCAGCCGTCCAGCAGCACCTGTTCATCGGGGAGGAGTGCAGAAAGGATAGCGAGCTATAACGCCGTCTAGGAAGCTTTGGAATCGCCACAGAACGGGATTCAACGCAGCATAAAGAGCACATAGTATATATTTTTGGCTTCATCCATTTGTTGCTAACAAACAGGTTTAACAAACCCTCAAGAGAATAGACTCACGAATATCGTCCCTCTCCCCACCCAGGAGAAGTCGAATCAACGCACACACACACATCCTACGCCCCACACGCCCATTTATAAACACATAGAGGCATAGTCAGACCTAAATCCCCACTGCTTTCCAACACCATTAACCCCTAAGGGCCGAACGAGTTGCTATATCGCGCAAGGAGAACATCCTTCCAATAGCTACACTGCGGTCCGAATCACAACTGGTGACCACCGCAGGGGGTTTTTAGTGTGGATTTCCGAAGGAAACGGTCACTCGACGCCGCCAGGCAAAGCGCTCTTGTCAAGACGCCTCCCCGCCCCCGAACCACGAGGAATTCGGGACGAACAGTACTCCAGGAAATCACCCTTGCCGAAAACGACCCCACTGCTAACTTAAACAGCACGGTTACACCTATCGTCGAATCCCCAGAAACTCCAGAATCCCCTCTTACCTCCACTTCTTCCTCGCCAGAAGTTCCTCCGACCTCTCTCCTATCAGAATCATCACTCGAAACTATTCCCTTGACCACCGAGTCGTCTATCACCTTATCCACCGACTCGCCTACTTCTATCCCAGAAGTTCTCCCCGTCCGGAAGAAAATGTCTAGAATGATGCCAGGCCGCACGGCCAGAGGAGCCCCATCCTTCGACGGAAAGGCCAACGGCCTGAAGCGTTATTGGGAGGATATCGAGAAAGTAACCGACGCCTGCGATCGAAACACCGACGCGGAGAAAATAGCTGCTGCTTGCCGATATATCGACATGGAGGACGAGCTCCTTTGGAAGGGATGCATGAAGGACGGGGCCACTTGGCCGGAGTTCAAGAAAGAGGTCGAGAAGTTATACCCCGGAGCGGACGGGCACAAAATCTTCACCACGAACGATTTAGACTCGTATGTCTCCACCCGGGCGGGGAGGAAGATAAAAACAAAGGACGACCTCTCGGAATACCACCGAAGGTTCAGAACGATCGCCAGCCACCTCATCTCAGAAGGGAAACTTACGGAACTCGAGACGAAGCGAGAATTCCCGAAGGGGATGGACGAAGACATCCGCGGCCGCATATATCGAAGGTTGCAGATCACGAAGCCCGATCACCCGAGCGACACTCCGTTTGATGTGGAAGACGTGGTGAAGGCCGGACAATACATTCTTGATGGTCCAAGAATCACGTCGGAAGACAGTGTCGAGACAGGAGCGATAAAAAAGGAAATCGTCGACCTGGGAGAAGCGTTCCAGAAGATGCACCAGAAGATCCATGTGGATATGCAGTCGCTCACTCAAGCCATGAACAGGAATCAACAGCCGATCCGACCAGCTTACGGAGTGTACCAGGCTACCGCTCTGGAAACTGCGCCAGCCCAGCTACCGTATCCACCAGCCGAACGTCAGGAACGGCATTATGATGGTCCGTACGGTGGAAGGGACAACGGCTATAATTCCCGAGGAAACCCGCCCCGGGAGAACAATTATCGTCCGCCGAACTCCGGATATCCTCCTCGGGAACAGTGGGACAATAACAGGGGCAGCGAAAGCATGTTCCGCCCTGGGGAATGCGGCTTCTGTTCTTCGCAAGGGCACTTCATTCGTGAATGCCCGGTAGCGACGGAATTCATCCGCCAGGGGAAATGCTTCCGAAACGCGGATAACAAACTCGTTCTCCCCAACGGGAGGTTCATCCCGCGAGCATTAGCAGGGCGAAACTTCATGGAGAAAGTCGAGAACTGGAACAATCATAATCCGTCTCCGCCCCGCGCTCCCTTGCCCCAGCAGCAGCGATTCGAAAGGGATCAGCCGCCGCACTCAGTAAACGCACTCTCCTTCACCAACTGTGAACCTGTAGGCACCTTGGCCTTCGGAAAAGTCCCTCGCATCGTGGACGAGATGGAGGAAGGAGAAACCCGAGTTTGGGCACAGGGACAAGTTCAGCAGGCTACGAGGTCGAAACCAAAGGCACAGCCCGAGGTAGTCAAGAAGGGACCTCCCAGAGGAGCAATGAAGACCACGGAGATGGCGCCTCCAGCAGTACAGGCACCGAAACCACCTCCTCCCAGGTCGGGAGAACGCGTGGCACCGCCACAACCCGCGTTTAAATACCAATCTCCGATCGAGAACCCAAAGCTATTCGAAGCAGTCATGCAACGGACCCTCAAATCGGAAATCCTGATCACCAACGAGGAACTCTGTGCAATCTGCCCAGACGTGCGGAAATTCTATAAAGAGAACACGATCACGAAACGTCTTCCCACGGTTGAAACTGGGTTGTTCGAAGAAAAAGAGGCTCTCACTCTCTCCTACGGGGGATTGCCATCTGTTAACACGTTTCTCCTCACCGCCTCGCCAATCGACTCCTTGCGTGTCCTCGACATGCTCGTGAACGATACGCACAAAATTACGTGCACGCTCGACCAAGGGTCCGAAATTGTGGCGATGAACAGAAACGTTTGGCAGAACCTAGGAGTCACCCTCTCCCCGGAAAAAAACGTTGACTATGGAATCTGCCGACTCCAACCAGTCGGTGACGGCGGGAGTGGTCGAAAATCTAAAGTTCTCCGTCGGGGGAATTGAACTGCTTATGCAAGTTCATGTCGTGGACGGTGCACCCTTCGACATCTTGATGGGGAGACCTTTCTTCCGATTCACGGAGTGCCACACGAAGGATTACACCGATGGATCTCAGGAGCTCACTCTTACGTGCCCAAATACGGGAAGCGTCCAAACGGTCGCCACACGCATGAAGGCACCTAAAACCGTCAGCTTCGATCCCCTCGTAGAGACGCTCCCATTCGCCACCATAGATGTGGAAGACGAAGAAGAGGAAGCGGGTTTTCAATGAGGGAGGGCGAAACGATGCCTTACCCTCCGCCGACGACAATGGTATCGACAAATTTCTGGCGGATTAAAGAAAAAGAAAGCCTCTTCCCGGACGAGGAGAAAACTATACGCAACAAAATACCCGGATTCTCTCTACACCGATTAATGGCCCCACTCCTCCTCTACTCGCCGGAAGGCACTAATGGGGGAATGGAGCGCTGGAACCAAATCGACCCGCACACCGGTGGGACGGCACCAGCAGAATTGGAATTAATAAACGCGAACGAAATCAGGACAAAATATACATCGGATAGGCAACGATGCCGCGGATTTTTGGACGAAGACATAAAAATAAATAACAGAAAAGGGGGCATCTGGGCCCGGGTCGATCCTGTACACACGACATACGGGACTGGAAATCTCCTTTTCCGGACGGACGCGGCGGATTCACCTGGGCCAAACGCCCACGGAATATCATCAATGAAACTAATGAAACCGAGCCAACGAACTGACAATTCCGTCAAGTTCTTCATCTGACATTGGCACGACCGGCGGAGGGAGAGCACCGGAATAATTGACTACGAATGAAGAACGAAACGGCAAAATCAGCAAAATAAAGGTGCCGTGCGGCGGATTTCACGTACACGGAGGGAACAAAGGCTCTATCAGGCTGGATAAGGGCGAACCACCGCATCCACCGACGCTAAGCAAAGAACGGCTGGAATCGGGCTGCAAGAGCAGGTCGGCGTAACGCAAGGTTTCATACGGATCGTGCTCCGGATATTCGCCCTTGGCTCCAGACCAGTGGATGTCCGATCCAGCCGCTTCCAGGAGCGGGATAAGGATATCCGGGCGAAGAGAGACAATGAAATCGCGACCAGTGGTGTAACCAACAAACTGGCACAAATACGCCGAGATCCGCAGCATATGGAAAGCCTCGCCAGGAATATGGAAATTTGTAGTCGCCCAAGTTAGCTCTCCCCGAGCGAGACTTGTGGCACGATGGGAAACACTTTGAACGACCAGGCGCTGTACACGAAAATCAGTCCGGATGACAACAAAAATAGGAAAATAGGAATTCCCATACCAAATGCCATAACAAGATTTCAATCCAGGAGCAGAGCAGATAATGCTCGCTCTTGGAGTATTGAGGAAGGAAGTGGACATGCGTAAAGTTGCGCGTCGCCGCGCGCAGGAGAAGATGAACGAAGGGACGCAGGGTTTCGCGAAAGAACGCCGGAACACCTTGCTCGGGCATGATAAAGTCGCTCAGAAGCTGTCTCTTGGACAAGGAAAGCCGGCTGAGGTCGGGGACGGCATCGTCGATGGTATAGGTCGCCATAAATCGCTCGACCACATCTCGAGAAAGCCGCCGCGTTTTTATACACCAAAGGACAAGGGTATGGGAATATCTGGATCAAGATACTACGCGACGCTGTCAGGAAGACTTCCGTACGAACAAATCGATAACACTACGCGAAATAGCCCTCCAGGGACGACCGGGTGCCTGGGCCAAATCGATCGGCACCAGGACGGACCATACGGAACTGAGCGGGGCATACGGGAAATCTGTATCCTGAAACTCCCAGTTCCGGCTCGTATCGAGAAAGTGCACGACCAAAGTGATGTGCAAGGCGACCGCTGCTACGAACTTCATGGACTTGAACAGATTTCGTATGGTGGCCAACGCCATAATCGAATGGATCCGCGGACGCAGATTCGTAGCCGGGCGCATCAACAGGGGCGGAAGTATAATCCGATCGAGTGACCATGGCATGCAGAAAAATATCCATAGTAGCGAACAACTCGTGGCGGCTGTGAACGTCGTCGTCCCCGATAAAACCGACGAGGTTCACGAATTTTTCGACCATAAAGAAACACATGGTGGCGAAAGGCGGGATATGGTAGTTGGAGATGGGATCAAGCGTTTCGTCTGCGTTGACACGCGTCGCGCCGAGAAGGACCTGTGTGGAATGGATTAGAAGCATAATTGAAGGCACACGTAAAGCGCACCATATTCGAAATCAGCACTTGAACGGAAATCCGTACAATCCCCAGCAACTCCGGAGGAAGGAGCGCAGCGTCCCGACCATGGAGTATTTCATGTATGGCCTGCGCCAGGCCGCGGATATGCGAAGACCAGAGAGAGTCTAGGCGCTGAACGATCCGAGTGTCCCCAGCGGGCACCACGGAAGGACGAAAATGGGAAAGATAGATGCTCGCCACTTTCAACGCGGGTATGGTCATGCAACGCAGGAAGAGGGTCAAATAAAGAAGTCACTCAAGTACTCCGACGTTTTTATAGGATGCAAAGAAGATTTTCCGTATGGTAAATTACGCGACATACACCTCGTACGGACAACATTGCCGTATCAAGAAAACGGGAATTCTACTCCAGCACAAGAAACGGAGCAGACGGGGCGATGCCATCCACATCCTTGGGAGGTGCAGGATACCATGCTGCATGTGCTGGGTTATTCAACGCCTGGCCCAAGTCCCTACCCACTCGAAGTAACGCCTGGGTGCGATCCGCCAGCCAATATGATTCACCAACCCAGGGCGTGTACGGCTCCTGCGACTGAAGGATACGGATATCCTCGGTCGTCCAGCTTGGGACGCACGGGATATGTTCGAGACCCCGTACTTCGGGAATATCGCGCGGACGAGAGCCACTACCAGCAGCACGATCGGCAAACTCGCTCATAAAATTGAGGAGGAGCAGGATGTCGGGCTCGACTCCGTCTGGGAATTCGTACGAAGGCTGGTCGAGGAGGGTGTGGAATTTACGCGCCAGGCCAAGCGTGGCGCACGACTCCGGAGGAAAACTGAGCGGGGAGCCACGCTCAATAGAAACGCGCTGCGCAACGAGATACGCAAGCACCTGGTTAACCAAGATCCCCATCAACACAAACACGTACGGGAAATAAGCACCGCGTACCAAGAACTTCACGAAATTGTTTACATGAGGAAGGAGGAACGCCTTTGTATCGGCAGGAACATCCTTCGACTCTCGGGCTCGACCTGGAATCGCCTTGTCGATAAGAAGGGAGTACGGTCCGACCACGGCCGAAAAATACGCCAGTACTGGGTCGGGATGGATGGAAAACGACCGAATATCGGGGACGTTGAGCAAATAGACACCCAGCATAAGCCGTACGGCTTGAGGAACACGCGCCAACTGGGCAACAGAACGGGGAGGGGCATAGTCAACCATGGAAGGAAGGGATGGAGAGCTTCTAACGCGCTCGAAACCCTCAGTCTTATACGCAGAGCTGGGGACGGACACGGGAAAATCGGACACATAGGCCATCAGATGCTTCGTATGGGAAAAGTGCTACGCGAAATCGACTACGGCATGGGACCCGCGGCGGTAGCAAACGACACAGGATAACCGGTGCCGGCCTCTATGAAAAATTCTTCGTCCTCTGAATCTGCCTCCGAATAACTGGGCGGGGCCTGAGGAAGGCTGGCGCAATGACCATCCAAGGACGACCCGTATGGTGTTCCGGTCTCGAAAAAGAAGCTGAAGTCGTCAGCAACGGAGCGATGTTGAGAGGGTCCGGAGGCCCCCAGTTCCGCATGGCGGGCGTGTTCGAAAACCACGGCGCTGCTACGAGTATACGTGGCGCAGAGGCTGTCGAGATGGTCGTCGACGAAACCGAAACGCTCCACTAACCGCTGCATGTATAGCAAACAGGCAACGGTGGGAGTAGGACCCTTCTGTGCGCCGGTAGGAGAAGGACCCAAGGCCTCGCAGACATGACGCTAGGGAAAACTTCTATCAGTACGGGAAAAGCAAGGGGCTTCCACAATAAACGCACCAGGAGTTGAAGATAAACCACAAGGTTCCGCCTCAACCAGGGTGTGTCGCGGGGGCGAGGCTGGGAGAGATAGAAACGGTCACGAACGAGCATGACCACGTCGCAGAGCGGCGAGAGCACCGTCTCACAGTACGATGCTACATCCGAACGCCGTAGATATCGGACTAGACTCTCGTCGTCGGGCAAGTCGACGTAGAAAACTTCGTACAAGGTGCGGGCATGGTATGCAGGAGGGGCAGCACGAGGCAGATCTTTTAAGAGGGCGAAACGGAGAGCCATGGACGGGAATGGGATTGCTGGGAGACAACGGGACCACAATTTGACGTACTTATACTACGGGGATCCACGCCAACAAAAACAAGCGCGTATGGGAAATTTTGGCATCAAGCACGATCCTTGCCACGGTAGCGGCCCGTCAACGCAAAATGCGGATATTCTACGCGACTGGACGCACGCTTGGCGGCCTGGGATGATGACGAAACGTATAGGTCCAAGATCTGGGAAAGAATTTGGTGCACGTCGCTCGGGGTGGTGTTTTTCGCGTCAAGCCCGTACCACTGTACGATGGAGGCGAGGATTCGGAACATATTGCTGGCAAAACCCGCGATCTGGATATCGGAGGGCAACGTCTCGACGCTGGACACGGAAAAAGCCCCGAACAGAAGGAGACGCTGCAAAAGTGGGGCATCTATCAGCCCGAGGAAACATTTCCCGTGCGGATGTAACGCACCAAGTCGTCCGCAAGATGAATGAGAATCCTCCGGATACTGGCTAACTCTTCACCAGCCATTGGCGCGTACGGCGCGTCCCCCTTGAACATTGGGTCCACCGCCCCTTGCACGAAATAGACGAATGGTTGAATAGTGGCAAGGAGGTATCGGTTCATATGGAGCGGAGAAGATTCTGAGATGGGAAAATCGGGGTTGGGCGTCGAGAACGGCTCAGTGCACCGCACTAGGCGCTCCATACGGCTCAGACGGAGGAGTTTGTGAAGAACAGGATCCATGATTGACCGAAATATCCCATGGCCGATTATATGGGAAATTCACGTCCGCATCCGCGCAGTAACCAGCGTACGGAACAATTACAATCACGATCAAGATCTACGCGAAAACGATCGATCCAGCGTACGGGAATTGAAATTACGGGCACCGGGCCAGAAGATCCGTACGGAATTATGGAACGCTTTACCATACGGACAGCGTACCGGGTCAGTGAACGAGGGGGAGTTTCAGCGTGGAACATATCGTCTGCAGCACTTCCTGTCCCGGGTTTTCTGTTAAAGGCTCCTACGGAAAATTCAGCGCAAAATAAGGGAGGGGAAATGATAAAACCTTACCATATCAGCCATGATAATGCCGATACTCTCTCGACTAACACGGATAACGTCGCCGGCCACGCTCCGTTCGACCCCGATGGTCCCCTCAATACGGGACATGGCAATGACACATGCCTCAATAATGTGCTCCGTCTCCGTCCACGCCGAGGGATTAGGAGTTAGGTCGAAGACGGGCGCCACACGCGCCAGAGTCGGAATAAGACAGAAGGTGGAGAGATCCCGCCGTACGGAAAAATAAGACGGGATGGCATGATGAGGGTCATATTCCTCATACTCCAGAACCCCAGACTGATCCACGCGTTGATGAAGAGCGAACGATTCCGCGCATCTGGCAAAAAAGAACTCCGCCTGCGCAACAGCCAGCTCAAGGCCTGACGCACCCACGGAAGCGGCCAGCGTATCGCCATCGAAACCAACACAGCGGAGCAGAGCGAGAAGGAGGTAGAACATCCACGACGCCTCCGAAGGAGTATTCAGCCGACTGAAGTTCGCTCGCAATTCATTCTGGCGCAATCGAGCGGCGTGGTACTGGTGAAAATATTTTTTTTTTTAGACACGGGCAAACGGAAGCAGAAACAATTCTCACAACATGGTCCACAATTATTCGCATACAGCAACGGATGCTGCCTAGCTCCTCCGCAGTGAGGTGTGGCACGCACTTCGTCGCCCAACGATCTTCAAATACGGCGAGGGATACTAGGAAGATCTTCGGCCGTAAATCGTGTTGCAGGAAGTGACGCAGACCACCCGGAGGTACTCCCGCAAGATCCGGAGGCAGACGAGTAACAGAGCAATGAAAACGGTCCAGAGCACAGACATCCATGCCGAGCACCAAAGACAGGCTGGAACTCACGTTGGAATTGTTGGGTCTTTTATATGTCGCCGACCAGGGACGATCGGCATTTCAAAAGTATGGAGGAGATGTGAGCTATCACTTTGTGATCGCTCCCGCGGAGGCAAGAAACACCCATACCACCACTGCACAAAAATCACCATACCAAGAATGCGCACTAAACCACCGGCGACCTTATCAGTAAAAAGTAACATTACCCACCGCGAGGGTTGAACTCGCAACCTCCAGATTAAATGTCTGGCGCTCTTTCCAGTTGAGCTAGGCAGGGATCGTCAAGAAAAGAATAATACAGAAGACACTACGTACGCGCAGGACGTAAGGGAAAAGAACTCCGTACTCATACGGGAACTACCATATCACTTATCCGTACCCAACGGCCAACCAACAAACAACAAGTCAGGACTGAAGCAATTCCCATACCACCCAGGAGCCAAGTTACACCGGAGGCGATGCTCATATGACAATTACCGTACCACCCAGGAACCAAGTAACGCCGGAGGCAATGCAGGGGAACAACTTTGAACTTACGGGAAAGGAGGTGTGAGAAGAATTAGGTACGGAAGAGACTGTATTGGGGATGTAGCACATGCAGCAGGGGTCGTGACGGGTACGGGAAAGCTAAGCGAACGAGGCAGTGCAGGAGGGGGAAACAGTATAAATACGGGCGGGGTATTAGGACAATGACATCTACTTTTTCCCCATCTAAAAGTCGGGTCAACAAATTCCCCTCCCATAAGGACTTGTCCCCCTCTGCTCATCCCATCCTCTATATTGGACATTAACTTGTCCTTTGCAAGCCATCCCTTAGGCCAGAGTTATATAGTATAGAAAAAGGCGGTCTCCTTGACTCACGTCTCGGATTTCCCGTACGCTACACGGAAGTTTCGCCAAGTAGTAACAATATTCGCCTCTCCCCGAGCCTTGACCCGCCGTACCCAGCCACATTGGCAGGAGAGTTGCGACCCATAAAAAGTACCGTAAAGAAGTAGAGGGAGGCAGAGGAAGGAAAAGCACCGGAGAAACATCACATATTTCCCATATCACACACACACACACACCCGCATCCTCTATGCCTACCTTTCCTGGGCAAAGGTCTCATAACAGCCACACCAACATTCCCCCCGTACGGCTGAACACTTTCTGGTCGTCCGACACACACACTCGGCGCACTTAGAAAACGCAGCCAACATCACAACGGTGATTGATTGTGATACTTCCTCGACTTCCTTATGCATTCAGGACGTCGAAGATGTTGCTGCATGTCCGGTACTTATCGACTGTAGTTCATTCAATAGAACTATTTTAGCTTCGCCATATACGCTGGCCATTTTTTAGCCTGTGGAGCGACGCCGACGGAGCATCAACGATATTCCCACGGTTCAATACCATCATGACAGTTTCTGCAGGAGTGCCGAAGATACGCAGGAATAGCAACTGCGAATGCCATTTGCCTTGGCCTCTCTGCGACGAGCTGGCGCCTTGGAGTCAGTAGATTGGGGAAACACGATGATACCAGGCTGGCTGCTGGAAAAACGTACACAGAAAATGCTCCCCCGTCGGTGGGGATTAAGCAAAAAGAAGCCTGGTCTAAGCCACGATCTTCAGGCATCTGTCGAACAAGATATCGTTCCGCATTACCATAACACCGATGGCAGTTGGAATCAGACCAGCAATAAATATCTCCTCGATGACTGTGAGGAGGCGTACAGGCTAAATCGAAGCCACTGCCTTCAGTCCCAATCTTCCAGCCGTGGGATCCGTATCGATGCAGCGTGCGAGGCTAGCTCGCACTATAATGAGCGGAGGTATGATATTCTGCGGAAAAGTTGGACAACCGTTAATGCAGAGCAACAAATATGAGGAGGACACACCATGAGCTGCAAGGACGCGCCACGAAGGACCGATATGGCGGGGGAATCAAACACAGTAGAGCCTCCGATGATTTGTGACAATAAGAACGTGAAGACGATGATCAAGTAAAGTGCGCTGGATTCCAGACTAGAGGCCGCTACCGTCAGCGTTCTCACCATTGATACTAGTGCATGTTACAAACAGCATCGCGATGGTAGTATTGCATCTGTGGACGAGCGTCGTTTCACCGATGACCCGAAGATGGTGTCTCGTCCACCAGATGCGCCCGGCACTGAGACCGGTCAAGAGCGTATTCGTCGCTATCACACCAAGGATGATGACCACGACGGCATCACCTTGGTGATAAAATACGGACATCGGACTCGAGGCTTTCCTTGTCGGAGTGAAAGTCGTGGATATAGTTGCAGTTCCAAATGCTGCTCCAAGTCAAAACTTGCCGACATTGAAGGGAGGGTAAGTTACCTGTAGTAAAAAGCAGCAAAAATACCGGAACGCCCACCACCCATCTCCGGTGGGAAGACCTGCCCCAGATCATGTAGCAGCGATAAATCTAGATGAAAGTTCAGTTCATAATCATGGGAGAACTGGGTACGAACGAAAAGGCTATCCGCAGCAGTGCTACACAGAATATCAGTTTCTCGTTGACGGACTTAGTTCGAAAATCACGTACTTGTTGACAATGAGAAGAATGATGTCCCAGACGTCTTTTACTTGCTGTAAGTGCTGAATAGAAGCCAGGATGTCCTCCTGCGCGAATGTTTTGCCGGCTTCCGCAGATTGGAGCATTCGCAGGAACTTCGCCGTAAACACGACTTGATGGATCATTTGCACGATGCCCAAAGCGCATGCAGCGATAGTGGTGCAGATGAGTATGTTGCGTCCAGGAAATGCGCGACGCATGAGGAAGTAGCATGCCTGCACAGCAAGCATAATACAGATTCCTGGAAAGCGAGTGAAAATAAGACAGGATATCTTGCGTTCGGGTTCCGGACGCACCGTTGAAAAATAGGGAGCTCTAGTCAGTTCCGGGTGAAAATGAGGATTTCAGCTCTTTCGGCGACGTGAGCATGTACTTACCGCTGACATGAGTAGGTTCGGGAGCACGATAGCCCAGGTATCTGCAGGGACGGTGGAAGTCATAGTGTCCGCCAGCGAGAATCTGGGATGATCTCAATTGGCCGACTGCTTGAAGCTATATAACTTCTCGGTGAAAGGAAGGTTCGAGGTACACGGTCAAGACAGGATCTCAGCGTGGAGTGATGTACGAGTTCACCAAGATCTTCTCCATGGCACTGTGATGGATTGTGATACTGCTCGACTTCCATTTAGGATGTCGAGAATATTGGCGGATGTCCATTACTTATCAACAGTTCATCCCCCAAGGACTATTCTAGGGTCGCCATACACACTGCACATTTTTGGCCTGTGGAGCGGCGTGCACAACATTGGAAGAGAGCATCAACGATATTCCCACGGTTCGATTCCGTCATGACGGTTTCTGCAGGAGTAAAAGAGGACTCCCCGGGTGGAACAGAGTGTCATAGCAAAGGCCGAAGATACGTAGGAATAATAACTGCGAATGCCACTTGCCTCAGCCTCTCTGCACCGAGCTGGCACCTCGGAGTCAGCTGCAAGCGGTGGATTGAGGTAACACGAGGCAGGGTACACAGCAGGCATAGAGCTTCAGAGAGGTGGACCTGCGACTAATCCTGAACATCATATCGCTGATACTTCAAGTTGCTGAGAAGATTGATATGATGGGATTGGACAGAGACGATCTGATAGTACAGAGCAGATACAAAAGCGAAAGTATCTCCGATCACAACCACTGTTCCCGATTCCCAAAGTGAGAAACAAACGCGCCGGTCTCTGCGACGGTCCAACGGTTAAACACCTCGAGTTGCATTCTGACCGATTCCTCGGGCGAGATGGGACCTTTAAAGTCCGGGGCGAGCTTAACGAACGCCGGAGCCAACATCTTGGATTCTTCGTCGTCTCCAACTATAGTAATTCAGATTCGTTGTCCAGCGGGAGTAGATCGACTACAGACCTGGAAGCATCGCCATCTTGACCGCTCCCGGACAGATCGCGAGGAACACGAAACTATCGGCTTTGTACTGGGCGGCATACTTCGCGACGACCATGTTGAGCGCGGCCTTGGATATGGAATAGGACACCTCCCCAACGGCTCCCGCCAAGAGAGTGACAGGGAGATCCGCAACGCCGGTACTCAAGGTGAGCACTTTCTTTGCTGAGCCATTTTTGAGGAGAGGCAGGATGTGTTTATGGTGTGCACTACGCCGATGGTGTTGGTTTTGAACTGCGATAGGGACAATTAAAAGCAAGTGTTGATTGCTTGGTGTGGGCTCCACATACGTTGTCAAGCATATCGTGTTCAAGTGCTTCTGGACTCGGGCTGGATGTGGGATTAAATGTGCGGTTTCGTTTCCCCGCTAGATGCACTTACAAACTGTCGATACGAAACCCCGGGTGGTTGCTTTTTCCAGCGTTGTTAATCAAATAGTCTAACTTGCCCCCGGTCGCCTTTGAGACCTCGGTGGCCGCAACCTAAACATAATTAGATTCCAAGCTTCGAGGGGAAAGAAAAAACACATACCATGAGAGCCTTGGGGTCGGTGATATCCGCCTCAAGGACAGTAACGTTTCTTCTCGACAATTTAACGAGTACAGTTGCGGTAGCCTTGT
The DNA here is from genome assembly GCA_029449255.1 of Mycena polygramma. Taxonomy (NCBI): domain Eukaryota; kingdom Fungi; phylum Basidiomycota; class Agaricomycetes; order Agaricales; family Mycenaceae; genus Mycena; species Mycena polygramma. The sequence goes on along the minus strand of JARKID010000160.1, from coordinate 32,905 downwards.
TACGGACGATAGCAAAGACGGTGTTCGCGCTGTCCGCACTCAGCTGGTTGACGAATTCAAACTGAAGGAGTAAAGTTCAGATCAAACCGACAAGATGAGCGAAAGCACGAACCCCAATTCCTTTGGCGGCGCCAGTGACCACGTAGGAAGACATAATGTATTGCGAGAGATTGTCGAGTGGGATCTGGGTGTGCTGTTGCTGTTCAACGATCTAGACGCGTCATATTTATACTGCACGCTCCACATGTTCATTTCAGCAGCCGGTCCGAATTTGTGAAAGTCCGTCGTGTAAAAATCGGCTCGGTGCATGCATGCGACCCTCTAGCTGCTTGCTAAAGAGCTACGCATGTCAGGACAGCCATGGTCATAGGGCCGAGCAGGGGGAGCAGTCCGAGCACCCCGGGTGGCTGTGCAGAATTCTGGTGCTTGCGCGGTGAACCGTCTCACACGCTGGCCTCCCCGGTCAGCGAAAATGAGGCGCTGTGACATGACTGACTAACTGTACTGACTAACTGTCTCATGGCGCGGCATAGATGCAGATATTTATATGCGACAATCCGATCCTGGAAACTGTTTGTTCAAGTCGGCACCTATTAAAGTTCCTCGCATACCAAGCTAGCCGCGAGCGGTGGATTGACCATATGTAGTAGGAGGCCGGGCGTAAAGGAGAGAGGCCTGCCCACAACCAACCGCACATGGGCTTCAATCAATCATTTTAGCAGGCGGTCCGAATTTGCCGCGTAAAAAAATCGGCCCGGTACCGTAGTACGTCCTTCTAGCTGCTTGCTAAGGACCAAGGCATGTCAGAGCAGCCATAGTCATAGGGCTAAGCCGACCGAGGAGCCCGGGTGGCTGGGCAGCATTTCTGGTACTTGCGCGGTGAACCGTCTGACACGAGGGTCTTGCCACAGTCAGCGAGAATGAAGTATTCTAACAGCACTGACTATCCATGCTCGCGAATCATCAAAGGCATAGATAGAGAAGATCGCAGTGCGATGTTGTTCAGCTCTTGAGGTTCCCCACAGACCAACCCAGTGAGCCGCTGGCGGTAGAATTGAGGATTGGTAGAGAAAGAAAAGAGCGGTGGCGCTACGGTAATCCCTTGGTAGACGCGTCGACGCCGAAGTTAAGGCAGAGCATGTTTGTCTCTCAGTGTTGAAGTTGCTTCAATGGTTCGAAAGGCATCCGATTTTTGCAAGCTGAATGAAGCTTCAAGTTCAAGAAGCTGGCATAAGCTCGTAACTCGAATTCAACCCAGTCAAATGGACTCCAGATAGAAGTTTCAGTGCAGCAAAGCTCTTGGATAATTACAGGCGCAGTCCTGCAAGCCGATGGGCGAGAGCTTGGCGAGAACCGTGTGAGTAAATATCGGAATTTGCCGCTGTCAAGATTGAAGCTCCGCTCGCGGCTCCCACAGTCTTCTCTTCTTCTGCAAGTTACTGGGACCACAAATGCAATGGGTGCCCGACGGACGAAGCTTCCCTACCAGCTACTACTTTATTCACCCGAGGCTTTATGCTGAATCTGGGCGCTGAGGTATCGTAGGCGCAGATCGAGTAATGGTGTCGTAGTGGAACCTCTTGCAAAAATTGTGTATTGATCTCGAAAAACTCCGAATTTTTTGTCGCGCAACTCCTGTGTATCCTTTCGAACGTTCACATGGGATCGTCGCTGGTCTAATGCCTCCGCTGCGTCACGTTATCGCGATTTTTTTCTGAGTCCGCAACGGCAATACGTTCAAGCTGAAAACAACGGCAGTCGTCAACCTCAATATTATTTCGAGTATGAGCTGGAAGTAAGGAATTATCATTGAACCTCCTCACTGCTGGGACGTTCCAATGGGGCTCAATAATGTCGGATAGAGATTGAATTTACGCCGTGGATAACGCGTTTCTGCGGCGAGATGGCGGAAGGAAACGGAAGGGGATGCGGGACGCGTGTGAGCCCGGCACGTCGAAATTCTTTTTTGCCAGCTGCGATCTCCATTCTCTTCCATCTACCACCATGTCTCTTCCCCAGCCCGTCCCCCCGTCCTGGAAGGTCCATTCACTCCTACCGTCCGTAGACACTTCGTGCTGACTCTTTTTCTCGTCCAGGATCTCGGAAAGTCCTCCACGGACCTCCTGCAGAAGGACTACCCCTTCAACGTGTTCGGGCTCGAGGTCAAGACCAAGACGCCCTCGAACACCGTCTTCAAGGTCGCCGGCACCCGCGCCTCGCAGACGTCCGCCATCCAGGGCGACATCGAGGCCAAGCTGAACGACAAGAAGCACGGCCTGACGTTCACCAACACCTGGACGACTGCGAACGTGCTCAAGTCGCAGATCGAGCTCCAGGACCAGATCACGCAGGGCCTAAAGCTCGACCTCACCACCTCCATCGCCCCGAGCAAGAGCTCGAGCAAGACCGCTGTCCTCGGCGCCGTCTACAAGCAGTCCGGCTTCCACTCCCGCGCCGTCCTCGACGTCCTCAAGGTTTTTTTCCTTTCAAAGAACGGATGTCCGGTTTTGATTCGGTTTTTTTTCAGGGCCCGACATTCATCGCTGACACTGTTCTGGGACGCGACGGCTTCCTCGTCGGTGCGGAGGCGGCGTACAACGTTACCGAGGGCCGTATCAGCCGCTACGCGCTCGCCGCCGGCTTCAATGCCCCCGAATACGCGGTCACCCTGCACGCGCTGAACGACCTCAAGTCCTTCTCCGCGAGCTACTACCACCGCGTCAGCGCGGACGTCGAGGCGGGCGCCAAGGCCGTCTACGACCCCAAGCTCACCAACGGCGGCGTCTCCATCGAGGTCGGCACCAAGACGTACGTCGTTTAAATTCTTGTCCTCGACGTGGCGCGATTGACAATGAGCCGCAGGTACCTCGACTCCGCGGCGTTCGTGAAGGCGAAGATCAACAACTCTGGCGTTCTTGCTCTCGGTACATAAATGCCTTTTTTTTTCCTCCGCAAATACTCAATGAACGATTACCGCAGGCTATACCCAGTCCCTCCGCCCTGGTCTCAAGGCCTCCTTTGGCCTTGCTCTGGACACACAAAAGCTCAACGAAGTGGACCCCACCGGCACGGTACACAAGGTCAGGCGAATTCCTTTTGCTCACGCACGCAGTTGGCCAACTTATCGGCCCAGGTTGGCATGAGCTTCGTGTTTGAGTCATGAAGAGGGCGCCGCGATGCTGCGGGCTAAAACATATTATACTGTCCATACCTGCTAGAATTGCATGCGATCCTTTTCTAATTCAGACAATTCCGTGCGCTCAGTGATTCTGTACATTCGTGTTCGGTTCGTCGGTAATTCGATAGGTATAGAGAGCTGATAAGGAAATTTATTCAGTCGCCTTGCCGCCAGCCAAGCTCACGACTGTAGCAGGAGATGAGCAAGAGGAGCTTGTGCGCTATATCGGGAGACACACCTGTTGGATAGTCGAGCGTGTCGAGGTCGTTTGCCTGGATTTGCTTTCCCGTCTTCATTACCTCGTTCATCGCGGCAAAAGAGCTGGGTAACTGGAATCGGACTGTGCGGTACTCGATGCCAGCTTCGTCGTCCGCCCTTTGAGAATGTTTGGTCAGTGCCACACGAGCAGTATGGTAAACCCAAGACAAGACGCACCAAGAGAACAGGATGAACTTGTGGGCCGGACGCGGGGTGGACTCGTTCGTCACATACTCCAGGTGGTATATGCCCCATCTGAACACATACTGCTGGCCATCGAGGAGCTTGCCGGAGACAGGGTCCCTGTTGGTCAAGTCTTTGACGAATTTATCGTAGTTGTGCTCCTCGCGCGTCTTGCCCGGGGCGGGCGCCGTCTCCTCGTCGAAGTCGACCGAGTTGAGGAGGACGATTTGTGTCTTTTTGTCGTTCAGGCCAAAGATCATGTACTTGGTCTTGGAGCCGCGCTTGAAGGCGGCCATGGCCTGGGATTGCAGATCCGGGTGTGTCGCGATGCCTGAGACCTGTGGGCAGCGTTAGCCAGGGGCGCGCGCAGCGCTGGGGCGGACACTCGCCGACATGATGGATGTGGGGAGGAGGGTAAAGCTGAAATGTGGCTGTGTGGACGGCCTTTCTTATCGATATCACAGTTCTAGCCTGTTGCTGTGACGCCCGTTTGGGATGTTGCCACTGCGGTCAAGTAAGGTCCCCGACGCGACTGCGACGCGACTCAGTGCAGTCTGCGGCCCTCTTGTTACATCTAATTATATTTGCGACGTCTACGCGCCAACGAATACATCGTCCAACCATCGTTCGTAGTCGTACTCCCCGTCCCCCTCCCCCCGCGGCATGACCTCGCTCAGATACTCGATCGACGGCGCAGGCAGATGATGCAACCGCAGGTCCAGCTCCGTCACGAACGGCTGTGCCCGCGTCAGACCCAGTCATAGCAGTGAGCCACAGCATGCGTTGCTGCTCACCTTATCTGCCGCAATACCGCGGAACGCTTCGCGCAGCTGCTCCGGCGACGTCTGATCCTCCGTGATGTCCACCAAGAGGTTGATGAACGCCTCAAAGGTGATTGCGCCGTAGTCCTGCAGCAGCTGGTCGTAGATAAAGTTCATGTCGTCGTCCTGCGCCGCAGAGGGTCAGGATGCGGACCGCAGTATTCGGAATGCAATGCTTACAGAGTATACAATGCCCAGACTCGCGAGCGCAGCGGCCATTTCGCTCTGATTGAGCGTATTCGTCTCGTCCTTGTCAAAGTACCGGAACGTGCTCTCGAACTGTTCCAGCTGCGCCGGAGTCAGATTCGACATGTTCCGGGACACAATCTACGTAAATCTGGGTCAATCGACGGTCTGCGCAAGGAAATCGAGGGAACGAACCTGGTTATCGATAAAAGCGAGTTTCTTCGCAATGCTCTGCACGACAAGCTCGAGCTCGAATTGAAGGTCCTGACATGTAAAAACGGTGTAGTCATTTTCCTCCACATTCGCAGCCTCGCATTCCGTCTCGGCGGCTGAGACTTGCCGCAGCGCGTCGGAGATCGCAGGTATTCGCGTCTGGATCTCTTGCACGCCCTGTTGCTGGACCTCCAACGGGCCCTCCAGCGCAGCTAGTGCCGACGAGATGACGCGCAGCTTCTGCTCAAAGTCATTCGCGAGGTCCGCAAACGACTTGCGCAGCCGTTCCTTGATTCTACAACGAGAATAAGCACAATGGAGGGCCAATAGAGCCTTGAAACTCACTGCCGGATCTGCGCATTGATGTTCCGCGACCGCCGTGCCTCCGACGCGAGGAGGCTGGTCCACGCCTCGTCCAGCTCAGGCAATGTGAGCCCCGGCGGAGGCACGTATTCCCGCAGCCCGTACGTCCGCAGCTTCGTCTGCACGTTCCCGAACAGCGTCGCGACATCCTGCTTCTCCACGACCCACGTCCGCTTCGCCGTGTGCTTGTACGCGGTGAAGTCGGCGGACTGCTGCTTCGCGTCGGTGTACGTGCCGGTGAACTCGCTGCCGGCCCAGTTGGTTTGGATTTCCGTGAGGGCCGTGAGAAGCTGGGACGCGTGAGCGAGGCGGTGGGGTAGAGGACGGGATACATGTACGCACCACACGCACGCGCCGTTCGTAGTCGTTTCGTGAAACCCATACGGATTGCATGAGCTCGGCAAACTTTTCGACGCGTCGTGAGACGGTCTCTGCCTGGTCTGGGATCGAATAAGCACGGGTATCTCAAGAAATTTGATTCGCCTAACCCATGGACGAAAATGCGTGGAAGAAACTGGCGATATAAGTCATGACACTGCGCTCGTCTGGCCTGCCCGAATCACATAAATCTTCAACTTCTAGTAGTTGCTGGTGGAAATTGAGTGCGAAATTGAGAGTCCAGGTCTGGGACCTACAGGAATATTCAGGTGCTCAGCCGCGATCTTGAAAGCAAGTCTCGTATTCCCATGGCGATCAGACTGGGAATAGTCAATCCAAGCCGACATTTGGCCAGACAGTTCCTACCTTGTCCAGTTTATCGTAATCCAGCAGGTCCGGTCGATGGCAGTGGATCAGAGCGCATAGTGCAAGTCCATCAGACCAACTGAGCGAGAAATCCTGCACCTCGACCTCTTTATACGGCTCGGTCTTGCGCTGACACCAGAGTAAGAGACCCTCCTTTGCGGAGAGACCTTCTTCACTTTCAAGGCAAGAGATGAGCGGCAAACGACACTGAAGCCCTCGAGACAGACCTAATATCCGCGATCGTGAACCGTAGGATCAGCGTCCATATCATCCCGAGGATGAGCTTGAGGTTGCCGTCGATTATATCTGCGACCGACGCATCAAATACAGACCGGCACCGCGCCCCAGGGAAACTGACCTTCTGGACCGATGTTGGTGAGCTTCACGCCCCGAGAGGTGATGAATTCGAGCGCCTTGTTCACATTCTCGGCTTTCTGGACGCGCATACGCGGTGCCTTGTTGTATCGCCCCAGAGAAACGTCGCCTGGAGTCGTTCATCTATGAGCAGGCCAAAACGTCCGAGCAGAACCGCACCCATAATTTCCTGGAACCACAACTTCTCGTCAAGATCAACCGCGTAATAAGGACCGTGCGCATACCATGAGTTGGATGAGCCGCACGCCATCTGAGAGATCCCTGACCAAAGACGACATCGGCGGATACCCATTCAGCTCCAGTTTCGTGTTCAGCCTTGTAGGACGCAGAATAGTCTCAGTCAGCGAGGATAAAACGCCGTGTGTGCGGGGACGGGCACCATTTGCAGAACGTCCGTTCTTGAACGCTTCGTGACCGGGTCTCGAGCGAGTCCATGGGGTGTACCAGCAGATTATGGGGACGATAGAGTAGTCGCTGGAACGGTGCAAGCCAAAAAGTAATTGGGAGTCGGTCGCACAGCCACTCGGCTCTGACGGCGCGTCGCGTCAGATCCGACGACTCTCTCTTTCCTCCTCCCACCATCTAGGTCTCCTCCCCCGGGAGGCCAATACATCCCCTCCAGATGGCCGCGACTCAGTTTGACCCCATATACCGGGGACTGTCCCCAGAGGTCGGCAGTGCGTAGCCCACCTGAGTACACAAAGATTGGCAATTGCTGAAAAAACTGGCACAGAGATGCGTGTGGCGAGCAGCGGGATGGCCTGGAAGGGCATCGACACCGGCGAAGTCGTAGCCATCGCCGGCGGGGACATCAAGTCCGCCCAGTGGCTGCGCGTGGCGCGTGGCTTCCAGCTACGCGTCGGTCTCAAGGACAGAAAACGGGACACCTTTGACGGATTCAAGCGCGAGGTTTGTGTCAGACGCGGCATTAATCAACTCTTGCTCAATATTTTCCACCTTGAAGGACCTCAAAAAGGTCACCGAACTGTTCAAAAACCACTTCGGAATGACCGTCGAGGAAATCGACGTCTCTTTCAAAGGGTGGAATTGGGGTGTAACCGACTTTAGAGGTATGAAGCGCCGCTGCATTTGACGCGTCCGTTCATTGTCGTTGTCGGCACTACAGGTCAGGACCTTGCGTTCTTGGTCTCTGGGAAGCTCGGCTTTGAACTCCCTCTCCGGAACGTAGCCAACTCCAACATCGCGGGGCGCACAGAAGTCTCCCTCGAGTTCGCCGCCCCGCCCGACCGAAAAAAGATAGCCGGAGACGAGATGACCGAAATCCGCTTCCACGTTCCCGGCGTCATGTCCAAGACGAAAGGGTCGGATGACGGGTCGCAAAAATCCGACGCGGAAGGGGACGACGACGACGAGGTCAGCGCGGCGCACGTCTTCCACGATAACATCAAGGAGACTGCCGACATTGGGCAAGTCACTGGAGACATCATCCTCAGCTTCGAGGAGGTGCTGGTATTGACCCCTCGAGGTCGATACGACGTCGACATGTTCCCCGACTTCCTCCGGCTGCGCGGAAAGACATACGACTACAAAATCATATACTCGACGATCTCGAAACTCTTCCTCTTACCAAAGGACGACCAACACGTCCTTTTCATTGTGAGCAATTTCATATCTCTTTGTGGTGCGCTGTTGACGTTGTGCTTAGCTCGGTCTGAGTAATCCTATACGGCAAGGACAGACGCGGTACCACTACCTAGTTATGCAGTTCACGCGGGAGGAGGAAATTACCGCTGAACTGAACATGGACGAGTAGGTGTCCTGTTATATTTACAAACACATTTACTAACTCTCCCATTCAGGGAGGAGGTTGCTAAGTACGACCGGTTAAAAAAGAACTACGAGGACCCGACGTTCGAGGTCGTCTCCAGTGTCTTCCGCGCCCTGGCAAAGAAGAAGATCATCGGATCCGGCAGCTTCCAATCGTACGTCCCCCGCCTGACGCTGCCTCCCGCCCTCTGACACCCTCCCCAGCCGCGACGGCCACCCCGGGATCAAAGTGAACCTGAAAGCCGTGCAGGGCGACCTCTTCATGCTCGAGAAATACATCTTCTTCGTGTCGAAGCAGCCCGTGCTCATCGAGCTCTCGGACATCCAGCAGGTCATCTTCTCGCGCGTCAGCCAGGGCACCGTCGCGCGGACGTTCGACCTCAAGATCGTCACGAAGAGCGGGCCGGAGTACATGTTCGTCTCGATCAACAAGGAGGAGCTGGAGCCGACGGAGACGTATCTGAAGGACAAGAAGATCCGGATTAAGGAGATCGTGCCGGACGCGGAGCTGGTGATGGCGGCGGTGGGCGACGACGATGATGACGACGACATGCAGAGCGTCGACTCGGACGAGGACAAGCGGGCGCGGCCGCGGATCAAGAGCGCGAAGAACGACGACGACGAAGATAGTTCTGAGGATGGTGCGTTGCTGCCTTTCGAAATAGAGCGAGACGAAAACTCATTTGTTTTGTTCGCAGAGGACTTCCAGGCATCGGGCTCTGATTCGGGCTCACCGAGCGCAAGCGACTCGGATTCGGAGGGCGCCGCAACCGCGTCGGACGCGAGCGGGGACCGTGACTTCAAGAAGAAGGCTGCGGCGGCGGACGGGACGAAGAAGAAGAAGAAAAAGAAAAAGGTGGCGCCGGCGGAGCAGAGCGACGCTGAGGACGGCGCGCCGAAGAAGAAGAAGAAGGCCAAGGCCAAGGGCGACGACGCGATGGACGTGGACGACGATGGATCCAAGCCCAAGCCGAAGCCCAAACCCAAAGCGAAGCCGAAGAAGGACGATGATGGTGCAGCGATGGATGTCGACGAGCCGCCACGACCCAAGCCCAAGCCCAAGAAAAAGGCAGAGGGCGTGTCGGATGAGCCGCCCAAGAAGAAGTTGAAGAAGGCAGACGACTGAACATTCTAGTTTTCTTTTTTTGTCTTACATTCATCTCTATATGATCCGGATTTTTTCTGGCTTTAACAAGCATTCTTTGAGATGACCATCCGGCTCAAATTTTTGCAGTAGCGCAATAATAACCTAGGACCGAGGGCAAGGTCGAATGAGCGAAGAGTAAGGGTGTACCAGTACTGCTGAGTTCACCCCAGTCCATTAGAGGTCCATCGATTGCAACGGTGGCCAGTGCCACGATTTGTGGTACCGACCTCGTCGAATATCTGGTATTGAATTACAAATACAACTACATACCTCGGTGAGCGGATTCGGAGGGATGTGACGTCGGCTATTTCTCGCTTTGACCGACCGTGTTCCGCGAATAATTGAAGGATTCGAAAAATACCGAAGTGCGAAAGAGATGAAATGAGGAAGGATGGGAGGATATCCGAGGATGGATCGAGAGGCAGGAAGATGCTACATCTATAAACTGAAGATACATTGCGTTGCCTCCATCCTCGCCTAGAATATATGTACTGACCCACGACTACTTGATGTTGACCTTGCCAAGCGCGTCCGCGAGATCGTCGAGAACATCCTTGACGTTCTCGACCGATTTGGGTTCTTCCTCTTTCTCCTCGTCCTCCTCCTCCTCGTCATCGTCCGTAGCTAGCAGCTTGCCCCCTCGTCGCTTCATATGCAGCGCAATTGTCCGCAGATTCTCGTCCTCCTCCTCGGCGTCGTTCCACTGCAGCTCCAGCAGCATCAGACTGTCCATCTTCGAGACTCCGCCCGCAAGCGCCAAAAACGTCTCCGTCTCCAGATTGTTGTTCTGCAGCTGCAGCGTGTGGAGCTTGGGGTTTGAGCCTGCTGCCAGTGCGGTGACGATTTGCGGCACCTCGCCGTCGCCCGAAAGAACGCAGTCGGACAAGTTGAGCGTCGTCAGGTCGGGCCACGACTTGAGCGCCTCTGTCCACGCCTCAACGCCCGAGACCTCCCCATCTGCGGTAAACGTGTTGTCTTGCAAATCGATGTGCTGCAGGCCCGGGCACTGCGATAGCCCGCGCGCGAGGGCAGTGACGCCGTCCATGCGGATCCCGTTCTGCGGCATGCGCACCTCCTGCAGCGTCCCGTGCGCAGCAAACGCCTCCGCCCACGCAGACGCCGATCCGTCCTCAAGTCGATTCCGGCCGCAGATAACCGTGCGCAGACTCGACTTCTTGCCCTCCGCTTTACTCAGCTTGGCGGATTCAAGGAGCGCGGTGGCGAGGACGACGCCGCCCGCGGGCCCGAGACCGTTGTTGTTGAGCTTCAGGACTTGAAATGTGCGGTTGTGCGTGAGGAACGGGACCATCGGCTCCACCGAGCGGCCGCCAAAGGCATTGTCGCTCAGATTGAGCTCGATCAGGGAGGTCTTGTCTTTGAGCGCGTCGCAGATCGCGGTCAGGGCTAACGGAATCTCGGAGATGAGGCGACCCGTGAATATATCTGCGAAATCCGCGATCTTGGGATCATCTACTGAGTTTGAGGGCGGAGTCATGGAGAGGGGGGAACTAACCTTTAGGACGGTGGTTTTTGCTAGGAATTCGGCGAGTGCTAGCGACGCGTCGACGCCCAACGTATTACCACCAAAATGGATTTCCTCGATTTTGGTGGGATCGGCGTGCGCCAGCCAAGGCTCTATGTCTGCCCGGGTGTTGAGCTTCAAACCCTTGCCCTCGAGACTGAATACTCGTTCGGAAGACATTTTTGCAAGTTTCTGGATATCTTTGGCACGAATAGGCGCGCAAACGAGCGAGACTGGGTGTATGGATCCTGGTGGATCGAAGAGGTTAGAAAAAGAGACCGAGAGAGCTCGGAAGCGAGTGATTTTGTGTGCGCAAGCTTGGAAGCATTCCCGATGGGGATCAGGTTTCTGAACTTCAACCATCACCTCCTCAAGACACAGCACAATTGCTGCTAGCGATGCTACGAGATGCTTCAAAGTTGTGGGTTTTTTTCTTCGCTCCGCCCTCACTCTCACCGTTCAGCGGTGACTCAGGCATTCAAATGCAACTCAAATCGCGCAAACCCGGTTTCTTTTACTGTGTAATCCTACATGAACGTACTACGCGCACCATCGTGAAGTGAAGGCACTCTTCATTCTATTTGTTACCCCAAATTCTTCTGGGACATCCACTGTTGTTCATCCCCAACACCCACCCGGAAAGGAGAAAAAAGAAATCCGACTCGTAAGCAGAGTCTACCGGCCAAGATTTAACAAAATCGTCCAGTTTATCCCTGCAAAAAACAGTGAGTTCATTGCATTCGATGGCCTTATAACAAGTTCGTACAGAGGGATTTGGTTACGGAAAACAATGAAGATCTGCATCTGGACTTGGAAATCGAACATTGAAAATAATTGATAGATAAGGTCCCATTGTTTTGAAAGCCTGCAATAATCAAGCAAGCAGCGGATTGCAGAGGCTCGCAACTTTGAGCCAAACGTTTTCTCGCTGCTCCAATGAGAAATTCAACCGGACGTTTAGAAACTTCCGGTCACCTTGTGAAAATGATAGTGTCCACCAACGCATCAAAGACTTGAGGAGTTGTCGGAATCTGCATTGAAAAATTCGGATGTAATGCCTGTCCTATGATCTTTTCAACTTCGGACATCCGATGTCCAACCCGGGCTTGCGAAGACATGCCACAGCTGTAAAGAGATAACCACATCTCAGAACGCATGGTGGCTGAATGGGTTATCTGCATTGTTGACAAAGGTAACTTGTTCACTTCGGAGGGAGATAGCGAACATAGCGTATGGATAGGATGGGTGACGGGGGGATGAAGTTGAAAATTGTTGCGGAGTAAATGTGCAGCCTCCCAGGCGAGGGTTCTCCACCCAGGCGAGGGTTCTCCATTGTTGTTTGACTTGTATAATTGCGACGAGAAAGTTGTAGATTGATTCCAGTTCGGTGGCGGAAGGATGTAATAATCCCCTGATGAGAATAAATCTATGGCCGAAGGTAGACCGACGTTGCATACATTAAATTGCTCATCATTTCACGAAGAATCATACGCGCCTCTTCCTGTGGCCAGTTGCACAGGGAGAGAACCAACATATGATACTTGCAGTTCACGCAAATGTGCGTCAAAGTCAACCTAAGAGCTTCCTCCTTGATTCGCAGGGAGTACATCCCCGGCCTATGTCAAATATCACTCAAGTGTCACGATTATAAGGCCAAGCCCACCGGCAGAGCTCCAACAAGTCATCGCACATGGATTTTGTCAAGGATGGAGAACGTAGCCGGATAGTCGTTAGTCTACGGCGAATCATCAGTGCGTCAAAGCCCCGAATTGTCGCCTCGCCAAGCGCTAGAATGGCTCTTCCAGACAATGTGCCTGGGCCCCATATAGTTGATGTATCGGTCGTTGTTCTCTGTGAGTCCGATGACTGAGAAAAGAGGCTCCCTTGAATTGATAGTGGTCGAGAGAACGGGTGGACTTGTAATGACCGAGCCATACGAGGGGATGGAGTGTGGGAGGCGGCCAGCAGAGACTGTGGCTTGTTATACGACATACAGGTATCGCTGTTCGGTCAATGTTCGGTCTTCCATTCCAGCTGAGCTGAGCCATCCGCGGTGAGTGTGGGAGGCCAGGGACCACGGAATACCATATGAAGCAGGTGCTGCTGTTCTGTCTTGCAAGTTCGATTCCAAGTTCGATTCCAGTTGAGTCGGTCGGAGTCAATGCTCAGCACGAAGGTCTATGTGGAACGGGACAAGTTACACGCCGAGAGTTGGCATCGTCAAAAGGTCATTCATGTGATGAGCTGTCGTCCTGAAATACTACGAAGCTGTAAACATGAGAGAAGAGAAATGTCCAAACGTTCGTCATTCCCGTTCAAAGCGGCAGTAACAAATTATATCATGGATGTACGCAGCAAACATCAATTCTGCAGAGCCCAAAGGGTGGCCATATCATGTCTAGAGTTGGGTGACAACGGATATCAGAAAAATATCATAGAGGTTGAGGCAACGTTACATGTGTGTTTGTTCACCGGATTGGACCCGGAGCTCCAACTCATCGTAAAAGCTAGGGTAGTATGTCAAGGGTTCATGGAAGACTTCCCATCTTGAGTTCAAACAAAATTGAAGGAGCTGGTCAAACGCTGCGGATCGCAATTCGGAGCTAAAATGATTACTAAAATCGGACTCAGTCGCATAACAATGCACCTTTGGACCATGCGCACCTCGTGAAAAGGGATGCGTCTGCAATCGCATCGAAAATTAGGTTATTGGTCACTCTGGGCATTTCGCTCAGAGTACGTTCGATTTGCATCATTCTAAGTTCGAGAGGGAGACCGTGCCTTTGGAGAGCAGCCCAAGTGTCGAACCGCGCAGAATAAGAATTGAAGTACCAATGCTGATCGACTTGGAGCTTTGCCAGAGGGGGTTTCTCCCCAACCGCAAAGGTCAGAACCACAACGGGATGGCCGCTTACGACACGCAGTCCCGACAAAGCGGCGGCAACCTCTGGGGAAAATGACTCGCCCGTGATTTGCAAAATAGTAGTCAGGAATTGGCATAGACGGCCAACGGCCCAACAATTCTCTTGGATAGTTTGGCGGATTCTGTTACAAGAATGAGATCCCACAAGAAGGAATGGGTTAAATGTCTCACGAAGGCAGCGCATTGGATATAAGCGCCTTCAAGATTATCTGGACTTCATCTCCAGATAATTTGCAAATGCCCAATGCGCAGTGGATGATATCAACGTCGGAGCCCTGATATATCTTTCCAAGCATCATCGAGGCTGCTGTATTGGTCAATATCTGTGGTACACCTGCAATATCGCTGGCAGGTCTGGCCCATTTGTCAGCGATAATCAGCATTTAGAAGGGGAAACATTTACGTGCAAAATGGTTTTCGGAGAAAGACTAGAGCATGTATGCAGGCGCTGATACCGGCGTAGAATAAGGATATGCGAAGAAACTAAGAATTGAAAGAAAACACACATGATGTCTGTATCCCAAACAAAATTGGGATTGAACGCATCGACAGGCAATTCAAGGTGTTCAAGGATGCTCCGCCATTGCGCGAGTGTGATAGATTGGACGCATGTCAAGGCGGAAGCTTGGGTGTCCAAGTCAAAGTACGATCTACTCAGAAAGATTAAGACGAAGACCAGATATTTACGGAAAACCTATAACTTGCCCCTGAAAAACGGAAGCATCCGCAAGAGCATCAACTATCTGGGCCCCCGACGATCTCTGTGTTTCTTGCAGGATATATTTGATTTCGACGATCCTATCTCGTAGGGGGAAATCGCACTTGAGAAGCGCAATCCACGCTTTCGATCGGGTATCTACAGAATACGCGTCCTGTAGGCTGGATAAAGGTGACTCCGGAAGACCGGCAGTAACCTCAGCCGAGAGAAACTGAACTGGGTGGACGATGACTGGTGGGCATGTCTGGTCAAGTAAGATCGCAGCTTCCGCAACAATCCTTCTCCATCCGGCCTTGACCTGAATGATGACCAGGAGAAAGTCGTATAATTGCTTCAACTCCCAACCGCGAGGACGGTTAACGTGGCTGGGAAATTAGCAGGTTAGTTCAAGTGGCGGTATTGGAAGGAACTGGAAAGTGCTCACGATGTAGAGCGAACGAGTTCCAAAAGGATCAAACGCGCTTCTTGCGGCGGCCATCTACAGAGAAAGACAACAAACATGTACAACGAAGATTCGGCGCCAGCGCAGATGTGCGCCAATGTTAGGCCGATCGCCTGCTTCGCGATTCTAATGGAGTACATATTTGGTCTGAATTTTGAATCGAGTCAACGACTTTGGGTCTTTAAGGACAATGATGACGAAAGGAAATTAAGCCCACCGACAGAGCTCCAATAAGTCCTCGCACATGGATTTTGTCAGGGAAGGAGCCCGTAAACGAATGGTCGCAAGTCTGCGGCGAATTATGAGTGCGTCTATCCCACGTATCGTAGCCTCTCCGAGAGCCAGCAGTGCTCTTCCAGATAATGTGCCTGGGCCCCAGATAGTTGACGTATCGGTCGTTGTTCGTTGCGAATCCGCGGATAGGGAAAAGAGGCTCCCTTGAATGGATGGAACCGTACGAAGATCAAGTGTGCGGGGGCGGACACTTTCTACAACGGGCGGGAGTTTGATGCCTGGAAGTTGTAGATCTGCGCTCCACATAGTGGACGCGTCGGTCAAGGTTCTCTGCGATGACCCCTCAGAAAGCCCGTCGAATGAGCTGAGGGGTGCCGGCAACGTCTGTACTAGCGACATGAAGGAGGAAGGGAAACTGTGAATGCCGATAGATGTGCAAAAGCTGTATTGAAAGACATTGAGGCTATACTGCAAGGTCAGCCAGGTCTGATGAATGATAAGAGGGTATGTGTGCACCCGTGCCATGCAAAGTCAGGTCGCGTGAATGATACTCATTGGTACAGCTTTCAAGTGACGTCAGAATCCTTCCCGAGAGGACTGGGCCGCGACCAGACTCAGACTGTCGACCGGCTGAGGGACCTACAGATAAAACACGAGGTCGAACTCAGGGCGTCGAGACACTCAAAGAAGAAGACTTCAAGAAGAAATGCGGAAACTCGAGTGCGAATGCGCGGATTGTCTTTGGCATGATATTTATTGTGTAGTCCTCCCAGCGCCGCTCTACTACGGCCCGCTAAAATGGTCAACGGTTTCCCGGTCTGTTTGGAAGTACATACCAACTTTCTACGACCTTCATTTGCTCTCCTTGTCCTCGTCCTTGGGCGGCTCAGCAGCCTGGCGAGCGACGTTAAGGAGATGCGCGCGCGTCATACAGTGGAACTCACAGCATCGGAGGTCGACTCTTCAGTCGTCTAGAATAGAAAATTGGTGAAAAAACAATGCACACGACAAGATGGAGGGCGTACTGCACCAGCCGCCTTGGGCACATCGGCAGCCTGAGATGAGCAGGTCAACCAGGGAGTTGTGGGAGGAGCAGTAAACATACGGTAGCAGCGTCAGTCGCGCTCGAAACATCCGCCTCCGTCCCTTCGTCATCCTTCATCACCGCGGGGGCAGTGTGCTCTTCGTGCGCTTCTGCATGCACGGCATGCGCGTCGTGCGAGTCGTGGCCGTGGTGGCCCGCAGCGATTTTCTGCTTGATAGCAAAGGTGTCCCGGAGCAGATATGCTAGCTGTGGTGCATGCACAACTTAGTTCATTGTCACGAAACCGCCGTGGGCGAACGCACTGCCGGGCCTGCAATGGCTACGGCACCTATCTGTGGGCAAGACGTCAAGGGCTAGGTGTGAGTGGCTGCAAGTAGTGACGCACGATCCAAGGCAAGTCGGATTTTGGCTTGAATGGCTCGTGGTGGGCGGCCGCGTCCGCGCTCATGAGACGCCTGGGTGCGTGTACATTGGAGCGCACGGACCGCGTAGCGCGAGCGGTCGTCGAGAAAGCCTGTCGGCTCAAACGGGAGGCCATGGTCGGGTTCAAGGTATGTGAGGTGCAAACAACAGTCAACGGTCTCTGATTTCACGACAAGCGGTACAGAATCAAAGCGAAGGACGATACGGTCTACATAATTCAACAGCGCAAGCTTATCCCCACTTCAACCCGGTCCTCGACATGAACACCAACCCCATCGCAGCCTGGAACGGGTCGCTGGCCGCGAGTTCTTCGTTTAGCAGTCGATCGCGCATTTCGTCGACCGGCATGCTCCGAAGGGCACCATCTGTGTCCCGCAAGACGCTGAGATGTTTCAGAGCCGTTTGCCCGATATCCCACACGTCCGGTTCAGGCGCAACTACGGGCGTGGCTTCGTGCGCCGTAACATGGGCCTCGGGAGTGAGATTGAGCATCTGAAAGCCGAGTCAATGAACGAAACAAGCATAACACGAGTCGTTACACTGCTGAATAGAAAGTGGTCATCCATCGGTGTGTTCATGGCAGGCGGGGAGTCATAATTGTCCATATGATAATCGGAGCGAAGGTGAGAAGAATCTGTGTGCTTGGACGGGCAGAAGGGGAAATCGGACGGTAACAACTGCAGGCCGCGGACTGGTGTGTTCTTTTTCGGAGGGGAGGCTGCTCTATTCGTAGGAGGAGGAAGTAGATTTCCGGGGAAGAGCGTCGCGCGCAGTGGAGTCTGCGCAATTGGTTTCCGAGTATCTCGAGGAGAAGAAACGAGTGAAGTGCTGGAGGTGACTGTGGGATGGTAGGCAATCGGGTTGAATAACGTGGCCCGCACGTTCATCGAGGGTACTTCGGGAACAAAATGCGACACAGGATCGATATTTTCGGGGAATTGTGATTGGCGGGGAAGAAGCATTGGGCCATTGACGACAGGGGCACGAGGATAGCTAAGGATCTCGCGGCGCGCAGCGGAAGACTTGGGCTGCTGGGTAATTCGTGGTGGTGCGAGGCCAGCAGGGGAGACGGCAGGCAAAGGCTGATGGAGAGTGTGTTGGGGGCGTGAAGCGGAAGACTTGGGCTGCTGGGTAATTCGCGGTTGGGGGATGCTATTGAGAGAGACGACAGAGGGATGCTGATAAATGGCGTGCTGGGGGTGTAAAGAGGAAGACTTGAGCTGCTGGGAACTTGCGGGCGGCGGGAAAAACTGTGGTGGGAGTCCGAAATGATAGGCATGACTGCCAGGTGCTGCATATTGCAAGAGAGGGGTTGGGTGGCGGCCGGACGTTGAGCTGGAGGTAACCGGGTTGTCGGGAGTCGGAGTAGGAATCGAAGGGCTAGTGGCTTTGCTGGGAGGAACGTAAGAATTGTCTGGAGGAGGCAGGTCGGCAGGGGGGAGAGTGGTTTGGGATTTGCCAGCGACGCGGCCTCTTTTCTTTGGCGGCGGCACCCCGTCGGGCTCTGAGCTCGCTTCACGTTTCACTGTCGTCCGAGTCGCCTGATCGTCCTGTGCTTTCTGGGAACTTCTGTAGCGTATCACCCACGACTTGATCCAGGTGGTGGTGCTATGAAGAGGTTAATGCTCCGGACAGCAGAACAGGGCTCACGCACAGGCCAGTTTCAGAGCTCAGTTTGTCGTACTCTGCTGCCGTCCAGGATCTACCAGAGTAGTATGCAGCCTTTAGGGCTACGAGTTGGGCAGGATTTGCCCTTACAGCTATAGAATTACTTGTCAGTATATGCGGTAAGGGTACACGGGAACCGCACCTTTGGCTTTGGTCTTGTCCATGGCGGGGTCACCAGAAAAGATGGTCACAGTGACGGGCATGACTCGACTCAACGCCAACAGCCAAATAAGGAAATCGAAAAACACTAATCGGGTCGGCGGAAAGAAATTCTGTATCTCGCTCATTTGTGCTTCAATTTACGAGATTAATGGCTTGTTCTGTCGACAGGTACTTCATCTCTTTGTTTAAGACTGACACAATACATATCCCCTCGCCCGTTGGGTTAAATACCCGCCTCGAAGACAAGCTCGTTTCTCGGTCATTTGGTATCCGATTGACAAGCTTCGTCGACTAGGCGGCGCCCTCTGACTCTCGGGTGACTGAATATGGACTGTCCCGGGTGCAAAACCTGAGTGGGAGACGGACTAACGCAAAAGAATTCCAAGTTTTTCTGGGGTCCCTGCGTTTAATCCCTTGTATTTCCAGATGTCGGGCCAGGGTCAAAAAGGTAACCAGATAGCCTCACGCGGGACTCGAACCCGCAACCTTGGGATTGCCAATTACATAAGTGTAAAAGTCACACGCTCTACCGATTGAGCTAGCAAGGCGGTGTTGACGCCGAGGGCGTTTATGATACAGGGAAATACTTGACAGCAATAATCATATGCTTGTCCTGGTGTATAAGGTAAGACTCAGAATATCGGGTTTAAAATGGATGTTTACTCAAGTCTAATGGGCGACTCCAAGTTGGATGGGGTTGCGAGGATCCTTGCACTTCTCCCATGCCGTGGTCTTACACCCCGGGCGCTGAATGGGGGGACTGCCGTATTTCCTGTCTGCGGGGCCCACGGCGCAGCGTACTGCCCCGCGCGAGTGGCCGATCACCCGAGACAACCAGCGAGCAAAACGGCTGAGAGGGGAACAGGGGAGTTTCACTCCTCTCTCCTTCTCACCGTTCACTGCTCGCTAGGTTTGTCTCTTTTTCTCTCTTTTTATTCTCTCTTTCTCACTCGTGTATCGCTCGCTAGCTCCATGAAATTCTCATTACCCACCGTCCTCTCCCAAGTACATTAATAATTAGTCTACCTGTTCATGTATTCTCGTGGTCCACGGTCGAATTCAATCCAGAGCCCCGTCGCCGACCGCGTACGGGGCTGCGTTCTCGCTACACACCACGGGTGACTCCAACTCGAGCCAGTGTAATGAATTCTTAATTATAGCTTGACATGGTCTCGTTTCGGAATGCGCCAAACCATAGCGCAACAGATACACAATCTGAGCTCCCTTATACAGAAGCACTGTTCTAATGAAGCTGTGGTGATAGCACAATCTATGACTTGGCCTCCACAAAAAGCATACAAAGAGGACACCCAACAATGATGGGCTTCCGAAAAATGCCTGGACACTTTAGTGTTCCAGGTGTTTGTATGGGATTATATAGTATACCCTTTTTAGGTACTCTTTAGCTACAAATCAGATGTATCTCGATCACATCACTTATCTTATCATCTTACCACAAATTACCATCGTCGACCAGCCTCCAATTCTCGTTGAGTAGCTCCGAGTTTCTGATAGAGGCCTGACGATCGGGTTCTACGCCTTGCCTGGCATACACACTAGGCATTAGGCGACTATATCACTATATTTACGACTTGTGCCCACTTCACGCCGGATTACGCCAGGATCACGATAAGACGGCCTACTTAGTGCTGGCCAAAAATATGATACGCCAAATTTAATTTTGAATATATTCAAATACGACCGAATACGATACGGCCTCAGAGCCTTCCACTGAATATGAATACGGGTGAATATGAATATGAATACAATATGGATATGATATGATACGGCCTCAGCATATCCAAATATATTTGGATACATTTATCGAGGCTCAGCCATCACTTATCACCGAACGGCTCTCAAGAACATCATCGGCAACGATGCTCCGCGGCCTATGCCGTCTGCCTAACCGCTGACAATCACGGAGAGTCCCGGTCCCGGCATCTCGGCACAAAGTGTCTTCGCCTCCATCAGCATCCAGACCACTTCTTTCTGAGCTCGGAAGACACTCCCCGTATATGTTCGGGTCTGAAGAATCTGTTGGGGAAGAAATTTATGCAGTTGGGGCCTTGAACTACACACATTTTAAGAAAATTTGAACCAAGTACAGTGTATCTGAATATATTCATATCGTATTCATATTCAACGCTCTGAATATGAAGAGATATGAATATGGTTGGATACAGATATGATACGGGGCCATTGCGGTGAATACGATATGGATATGAATACAATACAGATTTTTCGTATTCATATCATATTATGGCCAGCACTAGGCCGCCTGCTCAGTGCCCTTGAATATTCGAGGGTTCTAGAGAGTCTACAACTCAGAGAGTACAAATATTCGACTTCTGGTAGTCTTTCGAAGAGCTAGACCGTCTGACGAGGGTCCTTCACACAATATAAGGCTTGATCACCCCACCAGGGCAAGCGTACGACGGATACCCTTTTGTGAGTACTCTTGAAGCCTTACAGTGTTAGGCCATACAGTTGCTCCTTATATGGGCATGAAGAATGCTATTAACTTTGATCGATGCCAATTAAGTCCAAACCAGTGCGTTGAGCATAGCCTTCTCGTCGTTTCTTTCAGGGTGTGTGGCCGTATTATATGTTCATGAAAACTGATATAGTTCCAAGGCTTGCGAAATAATTCTTACCATAGCCCTCTTGTCTTTTATTTCCGCCCTGGATGGGTCCTCGGTTCACAGTCGCACTTTGCCTGCTACTGAGCTTTGCTTTAGGGCGACTAAAATAAAACCAAAACACGCGACCCGGCCTTCACGTTTCTTGACCCGGAAAACTCTTAGACACCACAAAAGAAATGGTTCATGTAGAACGATCTCGCATATGCATGGTTGATGCACAGCACCCAGGTGTCCAGGCTCTGCCCGTGCAGGGCAATTAAGCGGGAATACCTCATTATTCCACCGCATCGGCCCTGCGCACCACTGAAGGTATCGGAGGGTGTCACAGTTCTATGACTTGGTAAGTACAGTGTCTTGGAGTTTGAGCAACCCAGCATCATGGCCGAGGCATGGCCGAGGTAACGAGTCATAGCGAGAGATCAAGAGAAAACATGTATGTATGAGTTGGTGGTAGAACAAAGGTAAAAAACGGAGAATGACATGAAATATTCTAGCTACAATGGAGAATTTAGTATTAGTATACAACTTGGTACAGACTCTACGTATACCTCCTTGCCACTGTCAAGCATTTGCAGAGCTTAGTCAAGCACTAAATATATTCTCGGATTCTACCTTCAACCTCGTCTGGTTCCTTAAGAAAACCCAACACAGTGCCAGAGAACATCCGTTGAAAGCATACCATCAATACATTCCCACGGTTCAAATTGAAGTTCACCAACCGATCGAGTGGCTCTGCTGCGTTGGAACTTGTCAATGGAAGCCTCAGATCGGTTCTCGATACTATCGGATCCTTAGACTTTGATCTGTCATCGTGGCTGGCTAACGGTGGACTGCAATTCGAACACAGTCAAGTATACATCCGAGTCTTCGAAGAAGTATTGAAATCCAGAATGGAACCCATTTTTTATTGTAGTGCGAGTCCATGCCGCGATTGATTAATTTCGGACGAATTCAGAGAACCATGGTTAGTAGATTCAGGGCGGAGTTCAAAGGCATAGACAGCAGGCATTTTTTCCAGGAGAGCCAGCATCACCTCAAGCTTGGCAGAAATTCTCCACAAACAGAGTTGATCAAGGGTCCTAACCGTGTCATGATCTCCATCGGGAATGTTCCGCCTGAGTTAATCGGGATCCCGAGCTCGGTTACGCTCCCAGGGCAGCTGGATGACCTGGGGTCCTCAGAGTCTTAAAAAAATATTTGAGGCCGAGTGGGCAATACCGAAATTCAACACGTTAGAACGGCCTAGATGTGCTTCGCCATTAGAGCAGAAAATCTGGTGCGCGTCAAGGGCGCCCCGACAACTCGGGAATCTATCTCGCATACAGTCGCGTACCCTTGGCGTACCCTCGCGTATCTGTTCACCGCGCACCGAAACTGATGGGAGCCCACGACCCTTGATGGGTCACGTTGCCGTTATGCTCACGTGATGTTCAACGGACGCGCCCATCAAACAGTCGAGCGGCCTCCCTTGTCTTCGTGCAATCGTGTCCTGTACCACCATGGACTCCCCTCATCCCCACGAGGGCTCTACTGACGTGTTTTCTCTCTCAGATCAAGGTACCCTCCATTCGCGCCCTCCAGGTTGCCCCAACTCACCGTCCACGCAGACCTGTCAGACAAGCTGCAGTTCGTCGAGGAGATTGGCTACGGGAACTGGGGTAGCGTTTGGCTCTGTCGGCCAAAGGAGGACCCTGACTCCCCCACCGCCGATGGCGTCGTAAGACTCCAAGAAACCAAGATCGCGGTCAAGCTCGTCCACCGATCTAAGACTTCCACGACTGCTGCGCGCGTCAGATCGCTGTATGTCGCTCCATCCGCACGTCTGCCCCGCATTCTAACCCTGGATGCCCGCAGGTGGAATGAAATGAAGATTGTCCGGTCGTTCAAGTCGGACCCACACCCTTCGATCATCCCGTTTCATTCATTCATAATCACCCCTTCCTACGCGTTGATTACTATGTGAGTTCTCTAAACCACCCATATTTTCCCCATAGCTGTCTATGGCGGACTTTGGCGCGTGAACTTGTTCTTTATCACGCGTCAACGTCCCTTGTTTGTTGATCGTTGTTTAACTGACTCAATTCCAGGGCTTTCCTTCCGACACTGGTGCCTGTCGAGGTAGAAGAGTCCAAAGCCCGTGAATGGTTCCACTTCCTTCTATCGGGAGTCGAGTTCTTACACAAGCGCGGTGTTGTCCACAATGATATCAAGTAAGCCGGCTCATGTAGCACTTGTCTCCATCCCTTAATTTTCTTCCAGACCCGCCAATATTTTACTGTCCACCAAGAACATACCCGTTCTCGTGGACTTTGGATTCGCAGAGAAGTATGACAAGAAATCAGGCACTGCTTTCCACAGCAACCTGTCTTATGGCACTCCCGAGGCAAGTCGCGTATTTAATCGCACTTCCTGGGCGGTCTCTCACGCGTATTACAGTATCTGTCTCCCGAGCGTGCCCGTGGTCTTCCCCATGACACAAGAAAGTCCGACGTCTGGTCTCTCGGTATTACCTTTTTCGAAATATTAGTTGGTCGGACGCCGTTTGAGCATTCGGACAATGAACAATTCTCCACCAAGGAGGACCTCGAAAAGTACTGGGCGCGCACGGTGGGTTCCACTTTGCAACTCTTTGGCATGCGCTCACTATGCCTGCAGCTCCGGGGAAAGTGGGTTGGCACATGGAAGATGTCCAAAACCATCGAGAAAATGCTCCGAAGGATGATTTCACCCAACGCCGATTTGCGATGCACCGCTACTGACGCTATGAATGACCCGTACTGGCGCCCACTCAGGGAAACCGACACTTCGCATAGTAAGCAGCATTTCGTGCAGCATGCACGGACTAAACTAATCAACGGTACAGGGCGGTCAGCTAGCCACGGCTCGTCCGTCGTTTTCGAGAAGGACCCATCCAAGCTCTCGAACCCTGTATCTCCTTGGTCTACAAACGCCAAGGAGAACCGTTCCCCTCCTGGACTTGATTCCAGCTTCTCAAAGGAAGGCAACAGCCTGCAGCGCAGCCTAACCAAGTCCAAATCGCAACCAAAGGTCACCAGCTCGAAGAGTAAGTCCTACATTCAAGCAGGGTTTCTCGAAGCTTATGGATTCGTCCCTAGTCCAAGTGCAGGCACGCAAACGAGCTCCCGTGCCCCCGGTCGTAGACCTCTCGCCTATCAAAGGCTCGCCAACGTCGCCTTCAGCCAGCTCGGCCAAACAGAACGTCATGTCCTTGACTTCCCTTACAGCCGCGTCTCACCGGCAACCCTTGGGGACTGTCAGCGCCGGTACCCGCTCAAATCTCCCCAAACCCAAACCGAGCAGGGAATTCTCCAAAGATGCTCGCAAGGTCATGCCGCTGGCCGACCTCACCGCCAACCGCAACGTTAGCAAAGATCGGGGCAAGCGGGATTCCGTGAAGGACCGTGTCCGAGAGTGGGAGCGGGAGAAGGAGCGGTTGCGGGAAATGGAACGCCTTGACGAGCTCGAGAGAGATCGGGATGCGCAATTCGAGGCCGAGCGTGAGCAAGCTGCGCGGCAACAACGGGCGCTCGCGGCGAGGGAGCGGGCTCGCGACAAGGAGAATCGACAGAGCGCTGATATGACCGGTATTCTTTCACCTCCTCGGCCGATAGCTCCTCCACCCACCCCTGGTAAGCATGGACCGTTTCGTTCCTTATACCAGCTCTGACCTTGATTACAGAGGTACAAGTGTCATCGCCAACTAAAAGCACCCCTCCAAACAGCTTTGCGATCCATAGCTTCAAGCACAGCGTCAAATTATCGTTTGGTACGCCTGCATTGCAACTGTCGGAACATCCAACTGACAGTTCGCAGACAAAACCTTACAGATGATGGCGCAGGCCGCCAGCCGCAATGTCTCTTCTCGCACCCTTTCCGTTGTCGACCTTCAAGATGACACTGTATCTCGCCGTAGCCCAAGTCTACGACGAGAGTCTTGGGAGGATGAGGCTTTGGAACGTGATGGCAAGTCGTTGATAAATAAATTCCACTGGCATAATATACTAAGACCCATTCAGCCAAATCCTCTCTACCTGTCGTTCGACATGCAGTGCATAACGAGCGAGTGGCAGCCGACAACCGAATGGACCGCATGGCCATCTGGATGCGCAATGTTGAGCGTACGTTTATCACTTGGTTAACTATATTGCCTGACATTTGCACATCTTGTAGAAGTAGTCGAGGATGCCCGCCAAAACTTTGCTTCGTCTTCCAGAGAAGTAACCCCTCTCCCCCCGCTCCCACTAGCGCCTCTGTCTCGCGCAACATCTCAATCGTATCGCTCTTCCCGGCTACCGCGCAAGGTGCTTGCCGCCAGCCAGATCTTCGCCCACCCGGGTGACTCAAGCCAAAACATGTCGTCCATGAATGCGGCAGCGGACTCTACTGTCGCGAACGGGGAGCTCAGCGAGGGAACCAGCCAGATTTTGGCTGGGCTCCGCACACCAACTCGCCAGCGCCGCGCGACCGTCAGCGCCCGGTCCCCGGAGCCTGCGGACGCGTCGTTTGACATTGATATCGAGACTGGATCTCCGTCGAAACGGAAGGAGAAGAGTAGGTCTCACGCAGACCTGCTCGAGCGCCGCATCACGCCCATTGCGCAGCTCGAGTTGGAGATTGCCAAACGTACGAGCTTCCCATTCTGGTACTTGCATATAATTGACGAGCGTGCTTAGCGATTATGCCCATGCCTTCTCCCCGTCTGTCAGACGTCCTGGACCGAAGTCTCTTCATCGCGTCCCCGACTCGCAAGACCTTCGACGAAGAGGATCGCTCGCACACGGTCGAGCGTTCCTTCGACGAGCTTACGTCTTCCCCGTTCCACGTCGAGCCTTATCCCGCGCGGAAAGCCAATGCGCCGGCCGCTCCCGTCCCCGACTCGCCCAATCTGCGCCGCCTCGAGGGCGTATACGACCGCTTCTTGATGGCCACGACCGGCGTGAAGCGCGTCGGCAAGGGCTACCAGTCCAACAACTCGGGCCCGGTGTCGTACACCATGGGGCCCCGCACGCCCGGAGCGCCTGCGCCTGCGCCGCCGCCGCGCAACCACCGCGCGTTCCACTCCGCACGCCGCGCGATGCGCCCGCCGGTGTCGAGCGAGGATGTGAACCGGCAGAGCGCGTCGGTGTCGGTTGACGAGCTGGGGATCATGACCTATGCGGGGCCGAGCACGCCGCGCGAGGGCAATACCACGATCACGCTCGTGCGACGCGCGTTCAAGGCGATCGTCCCGGGCAAGACTGTTTCACGGCGGCTGTCGCGTCATCTCAACTAGAGGCGCGTCTGCTCACTCATCTCTCCATCATCTCCTCCTCCATCCATCTCCATCCAACCGTCTCCCCATCTATTTAAACCCCGGACGCGCCTGCCCGCCACACTCGTTTGGTTCTGTGACAATATTTGCTATCCATCCTGCTATCGCTGTCTATATATTGAAATGCTTTCACGCTTTGCTACGACTCCTCCATCCATCCTACGTACCTCACTCGCCCACGTATTCTATTCTATTCCCCCACGCATCTTACGCATTTACGCATTTACGCATTCTTCATTTATCCCACAAGGCTCATTCATGTCTCTATATGTCCCGCTCGCTCTCGATGATTGTATACGCTATACGCTCCTCACGCCATCCAATGTCATCATGTATCGGTCTCTTCCCTTCAACGCTGTGAAACGAAATCAATCATGAACACGACCGCGACGCCGAGGTTACAAGGCGCCACGCCATCCCCGAGGTTGCAAGGTGCCATCCCCGAAGTGGCCGACGCCGCTCGTATCATGACTCACCCGCATCTTTCGATTTTTTCTGTTCATCGGTCAAGTTGATTCAGCACTGGCAACACGCATCAATTGAGCGCTTCTAATTTCGATATCCGTATTGAACCAATTGAACCAATGAACCCTTTGTATTGAAAAACCCTCGAAAGACTCAATATATTCTGCTACTTGTAGCTGATTTACAAACGGACTAGCCACCTGACAACTGCAATGACAGAAAAGAGAGGATCGTGCTCGCTGCCCGATTACATGAAGAGCCCGGCGACGACACCTGCTCCGACAAGAACCATGCTGGCGCGGGTCATGAGCGCACCGCTGCCGGGGGGGGCAGCAGAGCCGGAGGCACCAGCGGCCGAAGCAGACCCCGAAGCAGACCCCGAGCTCGACGCGGTGACGTTTCCAGGTCCGGGAACAGACGAGGTGGTCGCCATGGCGGCGGTCTACAAAGTCAATTGATTGACGATATCAGGGGTTGTTGGGAGGGACGAACCTGGAACGAAGCAAAGGTCTTTCCGGTGGTGGGGGCGTTAACGGAGAAGACCATTCCCTTCTGGCAATGTCTGCGAGAGAACGAGTGAGCTGCAAGTCAACAAAAACGAGGGAAGACGCACGTGGTTTGTGCGCAGAAGAACCACAGGGGCGCGGAGGCGTTGTTCACGGTGAAACTCCACTGGGGGACCTGGGTTGCGCCAGCGGCGACCAACTGGAAACCGGAGTCGACGCCCGAGGGAGACCTGTTTTCTTCGTGAGTTCGACACATTCAAAGATTGTGGGTGAAAACATACAGGTATGTGCAGGGCGCAGCGAACGACGACTGGGTGACGCTCTAGAAACAAAGTTTAGACTATTTGCTTCTTGGCTTTGAGCTGAATTGCATACGTGGTTGCCCGCGACGCTGTCAAGGAGTTTAGGTTAGCAAGGCTCAAAAGCTCAGGGTGCTGGAAAAGACGTACAACTGGAAGACGATGTTGTCGCCCTGAGCCGCGGTAACACTAAGGGGCAAAGGTCAGCTCAAGGCACTTGAATTGTTTGAATGGACTCACCTGTTGGGCGTGTAAGTCGTACCGTTCGCGCCAACTTGGACTTGAATGTCGGCTGCGGCAGCAACAGAGACAAGGGCGGCGAGCGAAGCGAGGGCAGAGAAGTGCATTGTGGAAAAAATTGGCGACCTGGCTAACGACGAATGTAAAGTTTCGGGTGGAGAGGAGCCTATTCAGGTAGTTGTGAATGGGAGAGAAGAACGAGCGGGAACAGGAACTTACACGCTCTGCGGCTGGAGGGATGGATGCGGAGCTGGAGAGTGGGGGGAAGAAACAAGGGGTACTGGTCGCGCCTTGACTATATACGGTTTGATGAATATGAGGCTGTTGCCAAAGTAACGCAAATATGCCTCATCAGATTAGCAGATAGCCGCCGGTTCAATTTCTGCGGTAAATATTTGGAATAAATATTTGGAACCAAGTACAAGCCTCTTTCTGTGTAATTCTTCACGGTTGCATGAGGATGCTACGTTGACTCGAGAAGGGCAAGCGTCGTACAGTGGGCGGGAAAGAACGACCTCCATCTTTCGATGCCCTTGAATCAGCACCCAACAGCAGATCCCGCCTGAATCTCCGCAGATGGCCGCTCTCATTCTTTCTCGATGTCCTCCCGGCCCCCCTCCTCCTCCTTTTCCATGGAGACTCCCTCTGCCTCGCCGCGAATAACGGCTTCCAGATCCGGTGCATTGCTGTGCTTCACCCCGTCCAGCAGCTCGTCGATCTCCTCGAGCGTCTTCCCCGCCGTCTCGACCCAGTAGTACCACACGAACGGCACCTCGAGCACGTCCCACGCGGCGTTGATCATGTACGTCTTCCACCCGATGTTCTGCAGCGCGAAGGGGAACGCGAAGACCGCCATCAATCTGCGGGAGCAAGATCAGGCAACGACAAAGACGGAACGCGTAGAGACGAACGCTGTGCCATTCAGGAATATCTGAGAGATGAGAGTCAGCACAGATAGTGGAAGGCTACTCTGGTTTTTACCTGGAACACTCCCATGCCGTTCGCGCGGATGGCGTAGTTGAGTATTTCGGGAGGATAAACGTAACTAGATGACTATCAGCGCAACTCTCTTGCAACCTTTGGGACTCACAGGAGTGGGGTCCAGCCAAAGGAGTACGCCCCTTGGAAGAGGAATATCATGGCGACTGTAGCATAGATTCCCGAGTTGTTCGTAGAATTACCGTAGGCTGGACAAAATAGAATGAGCGGGAACCAGAGGAGACAGTGAATGACACCTACTTTTGGTGAGAGCGCCCACCAAGAAAAGGAAGATGCTGAGGGACGATATACTGATGATCGCGGTGGGCTTGCGCCCAATGCGGTCGACCCAATAAGTTCCTGCCAGCGAACAGACAAGACAGAAGGCGTTTAATATTACGTTCTGTCATCGTCGTGAGGATACCAACGACAGAATTGCATCAATGAACAGACGCACGATCTGAAGCTGGGTTGTGGTGTTCGTAATCCCGGCATTGTTCAGCATAGACCCTAGAAACATGAGATATATAACGGCAGAAGCACATATGTATGCTCTACTCACCGAGGTAAATACGAGACGATAACATTTCCTGTATCAGTGCATCAGCATTGAGCCGCGTTCATCTTACACAACGAACCGGCTACTGTGCTGAATACAGCGACCGATATGCTGAGAGCCACTCGTTTCCTTGCCGACGGGGTCTTGACCATCTGCGAGAGAGACAGCGGCTCGACGACATTTTTCTCAAAGTCGATGGTGTCGATGATCTCTTTGTATTGTGCCAGTACTACAGGATGGGTTGCATCGCCGTTGGCGTGCGTCAGCGCCACGACCTTCAGCGCCTCCTCCGGACGTCCTTGATATGCCAACCAACTTTGAACCTTTTTAGCTCCCGCAGATAGTGGCGCTACAAAGAAGACTCACCGCGGCGATTCGGGAATGAATGGAAGAATAATTATGCACAGGATGCTGAAAATGCCCTGAATAGCACTGGGGATGCGCCAGGCCCATGTAGAGTCCATAAATGATGTACCATAGGTTATACCCGCTGCGAGAAGACCGCCTGGGTTTCCCATTCAATCAAGGAAACGAGTTGGAGAGCAAAACAACGAACCAACGTAGTAGAAATCGTTAAATATGCCCAGCCCCCAAGCGCGCCATTTAAACGGTAAAGTCTCTAGAGATGGTTATGAGCGAACCGTCATGATACAGCCAATTGTTTTACCTGCGAGGTAGGCCGGTCCCGTGAGTGCGGACGCGGAGGTACCGAACCCGATAAGGATTCGCGCGGCGACGAACATGCCTGTATTCTGCGCCGCCGTCTGCAGAATCACCGCGAACACAGTAAGGACCGCCGCCCAAAACAGTGCAGGTCGACGGCCGATGACATCTGTTACTTTCCCGAAAGATACGCCAGCCAGGATTCCTCCGATCCATACCTGAATTCCAGTTGACTACATCCGTTCATTCAATCCCTTCGCAGACGCACCGATGCGGTGTTCAGCCCCAAATTGACTGGGTTCCCAATATTAAAATAGTTGGCGTAGGAGGGTAAGATGTTCAGCCCGTTTATCATAGAGCCATCGTAACCGAAGGTCGTCGAGGTGATCATAGAACAGCATACCAGCAGCACAGATATCAGGACAGAGGAATTGGCCACCCTATCCGCCGTCTGGAAAGGCAAGATGTTCCCGGAAAAATTCCGCATATTGGGAGAGCGCAAGAGAAGCCTCTGGCATCCAATGATCCATGAGAATATTCGGTATCTCCCCAAGCGGGCGAAGGCTGCGGTAAAGATAGATTCGGCGCACGGTGATCACCGATGCCGTTATGCGGCTTTCCTTCGCAAGACCAAACTCAATCCGGCAGCTTGCCTCTTACGCCCGTTCCATGAAGTACATCTCAGGCGACGTACGGCCCCCCACACTCCATCTTCAGGCTGCGCGCTGAATAGTGGGCAGGAGCTCGCGGAAATCATCAAGAGCGACAAGGTCGCGCACCAGGATTACCTTGTGGTGGACGTGCGCGACGATGACTATGCTGGCGGGAATATCAAGAGCCTTCCCTTCTTCTGTACACAACGCGCGGGTGGGTGTGGACAAGCCCAGTGCTTTCTCTCTGTGAGTGCTCCCTCTCCTTCTGTAAAGTTCTTGTGCAATGAAAATCAAATGAATATAAATTTCCTCGAAAGCCCCGCCCACGATAAGTCCCGTCCGCGACAAGTCGCGTTCCGCGACCTCGTACTACGAAGCGCGGGTAGTCCGTGGATGAATTAAAACAACATCCTCGCGTGCGTTCGATTCCGCCAGGTGCCAGTGCTTAAATGTGCAATCTTTTCTACCTCTACTGGATGCTCGGGGCTAGTGCGACCCTTGTATCGTGCCTGCCACACTTTACTTCGCTTTGAATTCGCACTGCACCATTTCTGCGCATCTCCGAGATGGCCGAGAATATTCTCACGATTAAAAGCAACATCTGAATCGAGTCCGATAAGCCTTCGTCTCCTAGTATGCGGTATAATCATTCTGCATTGGGTGTTCTGTAGGAACGCCAGCTTCACAGGGTTTCCTAACATTCCTTTGCAGCATCCGGCATCTCGGCGTGGTTTCAACCAGTCTTTGTTTCGACTGATCGTACGGGTAAACTTGCCTGGTGGATTGTGTCCCTCGCAGAAGCACGAATATTTCCCAAACTACCGGAATTTTCGATCGGGCTCGAGCCGGCAGAGATGGACGAGCCAGCCGACCGTTCAAGCGTGAAAGCAAGAGGAGAGGTACAGATGGTAGATTTTAGAAGGAGCGCGGAGCGAAGCGCGACAAGATACATCAAGCTCAAGCAGGCTGAAAGTGTCTGTGGGCCACAGCTTAGAATGTAGCGCATGTCAACGAGGTCTGAGTGGCCTAACAAAGTCGTTGCATTGAGAACAACTGAAGTTCAATCAAACATTCGACTGGGTCCGTTGATTCTTGGTTGAACCGTGGTTGAACATCGGATGATCAGAATGAAGACGCCCCAAAAATAAATGCATGCCCACCGGAGAGTTGTGCACATCGCCCAAGAAGCCCCAACAAGCAAGCACGACAAGTCTCCAGCATACCAAAAAAAAATTGGTTCGTGGTGTAGATCAAGCTCTGCTGCAACCCGTTCTTGATAACCTCACAGGACACCATGGTACCAACTGTTGCTGACAGGTACGAAATAAACGTCAAACAAGGCGCAAGATTTTCGAGGCTACACAACTTGTGGAAGCTGATCATGAGATGTGATTGCTTCATGCTAAAACGCTACCATTCCTATCCCTTGGTGCCCGCGATGGGTTCCAAATTTCAACTGTATTTGTTCGCCAGCATTTTTCTGAGGACTTGTTACTTTCATTTCCCACAGTGTAGGATTCACCTCAGCTCTGAACTGTCTACAGAAATCAATAAATATGTTCCCATCTCCCCAGAACATTAATCACCAACCTTTTCGTTCCAGGGAACAGTATTCTCGGTTTTGTATAGTTTGGTCAATACAGTGGGTATCTGACATGTCTCCAAATAGTACAGAGTGCTTTCCGTACGTTCGCCGCCTTCGTAAGCTCTAAGATTGAGCTCCTCCCGCCTTCAAGTTGGAACCCGAACAGCTGAATTCAGGTAAGTGCACACTTCAGGGTGAATAAATACTTGAGATTCACCCTGATGGTCGAACACCTGTTCGGCACAGAGGCATTTCTTCTCCTTGGCGTGGCAACAACAGCCACCAAAGAAAGCAGAGGTCGGAGACCCAGAGAAATTTTGCTGTACATACTGGCGGTAAATGCTGAGGACAATTGAGTTAGGCAGACAATTGTTAAGTACTGGAGTATACAATTTGAAGCAACAAGGTACAAGACAAAAATAATAGGATGGTCAGCCAAGAGGCACGTACGCTCACTTTCATAACCTGGATAGAGAAACCCTTGGAATATTTCTCGGTTCACACCACACTGGAAATGAGCCGTGGGAACATTCCCGGCCATCTCGGACATGTAGAAAAAGCAAGGATTCGAGCGGAACGCAAGGAAA
>JARKID010000159.1:0-248534 GCA_029449255.1 Mycena polygramma | reverse complement strand
TAGTTATTGAGGTGCCACCCCTGCACGGCCCTCCTTAGTGTGTAGCCTTCTTGCTTCATAGCTCGCATAAATGATAGGTTCTCTGCCCGCAAAAGCAGATACCCAATAGGCCCTCTGTCCGTAAAAACAGATGATACCCAAAGTTGAAAATATGAATTGTGTTTGATGTTCAGATTACGTTCGGAATCTCCACATCTCTCGCAATCACTTCTGTCTCTGTAATGGGAATGAAGGAAGTCCACTGAACCGGTCCTCTGTCCGCCGAAACAGAGTTGAGGTTGATGTTCAGGTTTCTTTTGGAATCTGAGCATCTATCACAAGATACCCGGGGAGGATAATTGAGGTCCGATTGAAAATAGGACTATATCTTTTCGCAAAAACGGAGTTCAAAATTGCCTTTCAGGTCCTCATAAAGCCTGTGAAACAAATCTGGACTGCCCTATGTGAAAAGACAAAAGTGGAGGTTGTGTTGTTATTCAGACGGCAGATTTCATGGTTGATTTTCGATTCTGCTTGAATCTGACTAGCAATCTTGAACTTGCTTGAAACTGGCCTGTTTGGGATTAAGGGAAATTGTCGAATTGCTATCCAAGTTCTCCTTGAATGTGGAAGTCAACTCACATAAAAGGCTGTATGGAAGTTACCGAAAGGACAATGGTGGGCTCAACCACGGCTGACTTACTCTCTATGGACATAATCAAATCGGCCCCTTCAGTTGATAACTTGATTGAGGAGCTGGCTTGGATATGGACTGAGATACAAAGAAGGCTTATAAATTTGTTGCTGCAAACCATAAAGGACTTAGGACTACTTGGATAATTTTTCTGGTACCGGTACACATGCGAAAGCATGCACTTATCCACGGAGTCTGATTCGGAATACATCCTACATAAGCTCTCGGAAATTCAAATCCTGCTTGGCACCACTATTTTCAATATTTGTTGAATCTGAAATGACTGCATGGAGGGAGAGTCTGGCCTGAAATATACAGTATAAATGCTGGTCCACAAGCCCAGAAGGCAATTTCAGTAGACTGAGAAGTCCCTAAATGAAGCTAGACTACAAAGTCTAGCCCTGATTATGAACGGCTATGGATTCTGAATCTTGCATGGAGGGGAAACTGGGAGCTGGCAACTGAGGACAGTTGAGGTTTGAAAAATTGGGGAGGGGGACTATAGAATTCGCAAAACTTACTCATTCACATGGGTCAAGAAATCTATTGGGATCAAATCTGACCTGGCAGTTTGCATGAACTCCAGATGAGATCTCCGTACTCTGGGGGCACAAATGAAGCAAGTCCAGGCAGTTACAAGTCAGACTCAAAGTTGAAAATACTGTTCTGGCCCAGGGGGCATAGGATTCTGTCTCATGTGTTATATCCGTGCCTCGGAACTCGGGACTCGGCCTCGGAGCCGCCGATCTCTCGGAGATCGGCCGACGGAGCTCCTCCGCCGACTCACATATTCCACGACAAACTCCATCGGACCTCGTGTTCGAACCGGGTTTTTACGCAATGAAGGATTACTGAGCGTTTCCCGTTTATCCGTCTTCTTTCTTATTGTTTCATCCTCATGTTCTAACTTCCATTTCCTTTTTGGTCAGTCGCTATTGTTGCGCTTAGACCATCATGATATTTCCTTTTATAGATACATAATAACCTTTAGTAGTTTAAATACGCCTCCGGGTCATCGTGTATCTTTAGTTTGTTAATTAACGTTGTCTACGCTGCACCCCCTCTATACGCGACTTGTCTTGGCAATCCCGAGCTTGTCCGTTCTCGATCACGTCCGTCCGAAAGGATTCCTGCCACAGGCTCTCACCCTGCTGTTTGTGGTGTTGAGTGAAAACCTCCGCACGGTCCGGTCGATCACCTCCGACTCCGATCTCCGATCTCCGACCTGACGCCTCGGCGTATCGCCTCGCCCGAGTACCTCCGGTCACCCGGTCGGCCGAATCACTCCCTTCCTAGTCCCCTCCGCCGCGTAATATAACAGTATTAACAAACTCACTGTTCAGGCATCCTTTCTAAACGCCTGCCTTCACCCGGCATCGTTTTCTTTGTTCGGTTCAGCCTCTCCGAACAACGATTCTCTGGATTAATCCGAATCACCACATCTTTGCTTTGTCGACATCTCGGACCTCTATTCCGACGTCTTCACCATGGGTTCACGGATCTCGTTCTTTGCTCCGGCCTCGGCCGAGCAGTCCGGTCCATTGGATTTCGGAATCTTCCCTGTGCTCTTTCCGTTTGCTTCGTCGCACCTTCCTCGACCTCTGGCTTCAGCTCTCGGTCTAGGTTTTGGAAGCGCCGAAGCTGCACTCGGACTTCGAACTCTCTCTCCTGTCCCGCATCCGCACCTTGTTCCGGTGTATAATCTCTTGCCCATGGACCCTCCGAGATTTCCCTCGGGTCCGGCCGAGATTCGGCTCTGCGACGACAAGGGAAATCCAATCCCTCGAAGCATCATGCGTACATCCGGTCCTCTTCCCAACTTTCCTTCCGGTTTCCGGTCCATCTTCGGCGTCGACTCTGGGGCTTCGGCTTCATTGTTCTACCACTCGGACGCGGATTATCATCACCCTCGGACTTCTCTACCCTTACCCGACAACTTCTATGGGAATCATCCCTCGGAGTTACAGCCATTCCTTTCGCAGTGCTACTCGCACTTCGCGGAACGTCCTCGGGATTTCTCCACGGACAACGACAAGATTCTTTTCGTTCTGTCGTTCTTCCGAGGAGATGCGGCTCGGTTTTTCGAAGTCTCGGCCGACCCGGTGACCAGTCCCTGGCTGGGGGATTTCTCCTTGTTCGTCATGGAGCTCTGCGATTGCTTCGTTCCGCGCGCACAGCCCGACAACTCGGAGGAGCAGCTCCGAAGGCTCCGGATGAAAGCTACGGATCACATCGCACATTTCCTCGACAACTTCTCGCTTCTCGCTTCGGTCCTTGACTGGAGTGATAACGCACTACGTCACGCTCTCTACGTCGCGCTCCCGTCTCGCATCACTCGGGAGCTTGACTCGGAGGTCTTTCCGAGCACCTTGGATGGACTCCGGGCGACGGTGCGCTGTATCGATCATCGGTACTGGCAGCAGCAGGAGACGCGTTCGGCGAACCCGTCGCAGGATTCCGATGTTCCCGGCCCTTCGGCCGACCCGGATGTTTCTGGTTCGACTCGTTTCTATCTGGCATCCTCTACTCCGTTCGCTTCCGCGTCGCGCTCTTCGGCTCCTCTGTTCGTCTCCCCTCTGGACACGGCTCCTGACTCTGGGCGTCCCACGGTTCAGCGCGGGTCACAGCCGCGCCGCCGAGGGCCTCCGGAACCAGTCCGGTCCATCCTTGGGGCGAACGGGCAGATTACGTCGGAGGAGCGGCAACGGAGAGTTCGGCTCAATCTCTGCCTTTATTGCGGAGGTCGAGGGCATACTGCCGTAGACTGCCGGAAGTCCCGAAACGTTCGCGAACGCCTGGCCCGCCTGGCCCGCGTTTCCGCGACCATCTAGATTTTCATCCATGCTTTGAACAAACCTCGGCATTCGGCCGACCGTGTCGACGATCCGAATGTGCTCCGCAGGTTTTCCATCATCCACACATCCAGTCTTTCTCTCGCATTCACGACAACTCCGTTCTCCGGCCTTCCGCCGAAGATTCGGACATCTCACGACTTTCATGATTCAACTCTAGTCCCTGTATTGCTCCGGGATTCAACTCCCCGTGCGAATTGTTTCCTTCTCTCTTCCAGATGTTGTTCTATACTTATCTGTGAATCTATGGATTTCTCTTCGTACTTGGGAATCGCTCCGGCTTTCGGCCGAGCTCCGGCGCAAACCTTCCGATAATTCCGACAGCTCCGTTCTGTCATCCATCCACTAAGGTGTCGTTTCCATTCCGGAATCTGCGTCATCCGTTTCCGATTTCTCCTCGACTTGGTTCCCGGATCCCGTGTACCCCAGCAATATCGCTCCGTTGAGCTGAACGTCTGGAGGTACCAACTTTTTCCGTTCCATATCCCCGGGATTTTAGTGTGCACACGGCCAACAACTATGCTGGATCTGTTTCGGTATTCCCGCTAGGGATGAGCGGTTACC
This sequence comes from Mycena polygramma, assembly GCA_029449255.1. NCBI lineage: Eukaryota > Fungi > Basidiomycota > Agaricomycetes > Agaricales > Mycenaceae > Mycena > Mycena polygramma. Next base: position 244,445 of record JARKID010000159.1, on the reverse strand, counting down.
GCTTCGGCCGATTCGCGCGAAGGTCCGAACCGACTTACACCGACCAATCTGACGCCTTCACCTCGAAGTCTTCGGACTTCATTCCGGCACTCCCGCCGAGACCTTCCGGCACTTCGCCGAGACCCCCTCCCGGAGAGATATATTCTCTCGCCCCTCGTTCCGACTCGGTCCGTCGACCTCTCGGATGTCCTACTTGGACGCACCCTCTGCTCTTCTTCCGGTTTCGTCGGTCACTCCGACCTCCGGATGAGCAACCTTTTCCCTCCATTGTCGCTTCGGCTCATCGCAGAACGCGCTCTGGACATACTCATGCCTTCCGACTTCTGAATCCTTCTCGGCCACCTCGTACTCGCTTGGTCGCCTTTCAGGATCACCCCTTCACCTTCGTGACTCCGTTGCGAAGCCTCCGACTTTCCACTCTCCGCTTCCCCGAGCTTCTCCGCATCTCGCGGGTTGTTCGACTCCCTCCGAGACTTGTCGTCCGGCTCCGGTCCTCCCGGATCTTTTCCGTCCTCCGCTCCGCTTCTCTCCGAAAAAAAGGGAATGCGTTCAAGGCGGTAGCACTCAAGTGGATTTCGATCCTCGGACCCCGGTATTTTGGGTCCTCGAGTCGCACGGAAACCCCTAGATCATGACACCGTTGTTCCTTCCTTACGACCAGTTTTCGCCTTGGCAGTTGTGCCATCCCTCCGAACTTCGCCGTATTCACTCGGAACCTCGGCCGGTCCACTCAGCGCCCCGAATAGGATTCGATCCATAGACCCCGTCTTCTCGGGTCATTCGGGTTGCGTTCGGGACCGTTCGGCCAGTCGTTCCGAGGTTTCACTTCCTCTTCGGCGACGTTCTTCCGACTTTCGACAGTTACGTGGTAAAAAGCTTTCGAAAATAGTGACCAGTAGCTCGAGTGGGTTTCGAACCCTAGACCCCTTCATTTCGGGTCCTCGGCTGGGTTGCTTTCCGCTATACCACGGAAGACATCAGATTCCAGCTGCGTCTTTGTTCTGGCGCGCGGCTGTGTTTTTCTCTCTGGGCATTCCTCGTTCTTTGCTCTTCGGCAAGTTCCACCGTTCACCCTCCGTTTCCGTTTTTCGGCCCTCGGCCGACTCGGGCATCGGAACTCCTTGAATCGGGTTCACGGTCATCCTCTACAGACGCCGTTCAGTGGTTAGGTTGCGTTATCGCTTTGGGTCAGCCACATCCGGTATTCGGCCACTAATTTCTGTCCTCGCGTCTCTGGAGCTCTGTCCGTCTCCGGGATTCTCCTCCGAACACCTCCGGAACTTCTCCGACGACTTCGGACCTCGATTGCTGTCTGCGAAGCATCGTCTTATCTTCTTCGGAAATCTCGGGCGAGCCTTGTGCTCCGTTCACCTCCGAGATTCCTCTGTCGATTGGCCCCAAGCTTCCAGGTCTATGTGGAGTTTGGCTTCCTTGTCAGCCGCTCTGCGCTTCAGCAAATCTGGAGCTTGGCTTCCTTGTCTGCCTCTCCTTCGCTTCGGCGTATCTGGAGCTTGGCTTCCTTGTCCGCCTCTCCGTTCTTTCGGCGGATTTCCTCCTTCTCGCCTTGTCTTCCGACTTCGCGATTTTCCTTCCTCCGTTTTCGCCTCCGTTCCACTTTCCGGTATACCTCCGATTGCACCATCCAACTGGGCCAAAAGACCACTATATCGTGTATTTCCGGCTCTCGGAACCTCGGGCGAAAACCCTTCCGACTTTCGGAGAATTCATTCTCTCGCACGGAATTCATCGCTAGACGATGGGACGTCTACCCTTAAGGGGGGGATAGGCCTATCAATTTCCGCGATTTCCGATGAGATTTTGATTTTTCTACGCCAGAATCGACGCTGATTACGCTCTCAATTAGCTCTTCTGCGCAGTAATCCTCCGAATTCTCCCTGTCGCACGAGCCTCGGAGCTACTCCAGGTTCTATCCGACAATCCTCTCGCACTGGTACTCGACTCCGGTTCTCAATGCGTCCGAAATCCGACGTCCGCCCCTCGGCCGACGACACTCGGAACTAACTCCGACGCGCACATACGTCCGGACCATCGACCACACCACTGTGCACACCCTGGAGTCAACGACCGTTCACTATTCCTTATACTCCGTGGTCCTTGCTCTCCACCCCATCCAGCCTACTCCGCTTTCTGGCTACATTATCCAATCCCTTCAAATCCGTGTAACGCACTTCACGGAGTTTCGTCCGAACGACCAGTGAGCCGATTTCTGGACGACTTCTACCCTTCCTTCATCTTCGACGGCTCGGCTCCGAGCCGACCGACGGATCGGCTTGACTTGACTTGGACTTCACTAAGTCCACTTCACTCTTGCTTAAATCCTCTTACTCATTCACTTCACATAATCGGACTTGGGCCGAACTCGGCCAATTCGATCAAGATTCGACTATATACAAAACAAGAAAAGTATCTACGAGTCATTTGCGTTGGTAACCCTTTGACGCAGGGCATACGGAAGTCCAAATCTACTCTACAACGGGCTCACCCGGCCCGGACGCCACTTCCTCACCCTCGCTTCCTTCCTTCCCCTCCTCCGATGCGGTCGGAGCTCCTCCGCCGATCTCCGGCGCGACTCCACCCATCACAACAACCTCCGGAGTGGTCGGAGCATCGGCGCCGCCATTCGGCTCCGCTCCGCCCATCTCCACGTCCTCCGTGGTCACCACCGACGTCGTTGTCGGCGCACCACCCTCCACCTCCATCGCCGTCGGCGCACCTCCGAGCTCCGGAGTTGGCGACCTCCGAGTCCCTGAGGGTTCCGCCTCAGGGCCGACGTCGGGCGTGGACGAACTCCCCACCCCGGAGGGCCCCGCGACGGGACTCGACTCCCTCGCGACCTCCGATCCATCTCCGTCCCCCCTCGGCCGACTTCCGACCGTCGAGACGACCAGCCGGTACGTCTCCACAGTCATCCCGGCCTCAGCGGCGGCCTGCTCGACGTGGGGCTCGACGCCCGCATCCTCCGCCTTCGGCGACAGCCGAAGCAGCCCCGAGGTGTCCAAGTGCGGCGGGAACAACTCGTCCGCGACTCGGCCTCGGCGCTGAGCTCCGGGCGACCTCGCCCTCCGCCGCTCCCTCGTCTCCCTCCGAAGCACCGCGTGGTGCGCATCCTGGTTGGTCACGAGGACCTCCGGAACTTCGCGCCCACGGCGCGGAGGCTTCGGCTTCGGCTTCCCCTTCCCCTTCCCCTTCGGGTCGGGCCTCTCCTCCTCCGACTCCTCCTCCGACTCGCTCCCCTCCAGGACGTACCGGACGCGGGTCGGAAGTGGACGATCCACGGGGAACTCCACCAACGCGCGACTCAACATCTCGTCGGTCGCGCCGAGTTCTCCGCCCCGACCTCCGACGCCGCGGAACCGCGCGAGGATCTCGTACAGCACCCTCGTACGATCCTCCGACGCGGCCATCCTCTGCCACATCCGAGCGTTGTCCCGCTCCAACTGCTCGACCTGGAGACGCATCTCCGAGGTCCGAGTGGGCAAGACCTCGCGCGGAGGCAGCGCCGGCAGCCCCGACTCGGGAGAGATCTCCCTACGCCTCTTGCTTGGGCGAGGAGCCACCTCCGAGTCGGAGCCGACCTCCGTCGTCGGACCCGAGGCGCGCTGCGCCGGGCGCCGCACGCCTTTTCCCTTCGCATGGATGCACTTGATTTTTGAACGACGGCATCCCTCGCAGACGGAGATACGCCCGGACTTGCTGACGAAGCACTTCCGCCGTGCTTTCCGACACCCATCGCACGCTGTGAGCAAAACGGTTAGCTCCGACACATCTCCGCCGACTGCGACGCACCATTCTCCGTCGCCACAAACTCCATCTCCAACGCCGCGTTCCAATGAGAATCCTCCTCCCGCTCCTTCCTCTTCTTCGGCCTCGGCGGCGCGATCTCCTCCGACTCGTTCCCCAACTGGTCCGGCTCCTCCGACGTCGCACGACGCACCTCCGACTCCGAGGGCGCCACCTCCGACGTCGGCCGAGCCCACCCCATCGCGCCGCTCGGGTCCGGCTCCGCCAGCCTACCCTGGACTCGCTCCGCGTACTGCGCGCGCATCTCGTCCAGCTGGCGCTGGAGCCCTTCGGCCCTCTCGCGCTCCGCCGCGGCCTCCACCTCCGCAGCCACCCGCGCCCGCTCCGCAGCCGCGAACTTCTCCCGCGTTCTCTTTTTCCGCTCCCTCTTCGCCACATCCGCCTTCCTACGCTCTTCGCGGGCGGCGACTTCCGCCTCGGGGGTTTGGGAACGCACAGGCGTCTTCTCGCCTTCGGGCCTCGGGGCCTCGTGCGACGGAGTCGGCGGCGACGGCGGCGGAGTCGGTTTCGGAGTGGACATCGTGGTTGAGAGCAAGAATGATGATGACGAATTTTTACTCGTGGGAATATTTGTAATCCTGCAAAGCTCGCCACGTGATTCGGCATCTCGGCATCTCGGCATCTCGGTGCCTCGACCTCAACTTTTCCCTTCACCATTTTTCGGCACATTTTCCTCCTCCGACATATCCGATCATCACCTCTAACGACCTCGCCCATGTTCCTTGTGGGAAAGGAACGTAAGAGGGGGATACTGTTATATCCGTGCCTCGGAACTCGGGACTCGGCCTCGGAGCCGCCGATCTCTCGGAGATCGGCCGACGGAGCTCCTCCGCCGACTCACATATTCCACGACAAACTCCATCGGACCTCGTGTTCGAACCGGGTTTTTACGCAATGAAGGATTACTGAGCGTTTCCCGTTTATCCGTCTTCTTTCTTATTGTTTCATCCTCATGTTCTAACTTCCATTTCCTTTTTGGTCAGTCGCTATTGTTGCGCTTAGACCATCATGATATTTCCTTTTATAGATACATAATAACCTTTAGTAGTTTAAATACGCCTCCGGGTCATCGTGTATCTTTAGTTTGTTAATTAACGTTGTCTACGCTGCACCCCCTCTATACGCGACTTGTCTTGGCAATCCCGAGCTTGTCCGTTCTCGATCACGTCCGTCCGAAAGGATTCCTGCCACAGGCTCTCACCCTGCTGTTTGTGGTGTTGAGTGAAAACCTCCGCACGGTCCGGTCGATCACCTCCGACTCCGATCTCCGATCTCCGACCTGACGCCTCGGCGTATCGCCTCGCCCGAGTACCTCCGGTCACCCGGTCGGCCGAATCACTCCCTTCCTAGTCCCCTCCGCCGCGTAATATAACACTCATGAGACTGCATGCTGGAGGAAGAAAGGCTGGAATATGATGCATCAGAATTTTCCGATTACTGATCACCATATTACACTCTTTCCAGTGAACGGGACTATGTAATATTCACTGACATGTCCTCGTTGCTCCAGACTCTTGTGAAGTGCATGGATCTTCTCTTGGCGAGGGATTCCAGTTCGGTTGAATGGTTTGCACAAGGTTCTGCAGAGCCTGTGCACAAATTTGGGTTCATTTTTTTGGATCTGGAAAGGCTACAACTTAGCAGGGTATGCAGAGGCTTGGTTTGAGCTCACAATGGGAGGCTGGTAGTTCTCAATGTGGAAGTTAATGCTGAACGGGGTTAATTTCAACTTTGGGGACTTACATGAAACGACGAGAGAAATGTGCCTTCCTGTTGAAAACAAGAAGCCTGTTTCTGCTCATGTCGGACCAAGGATACAATCGGGGGCTACAACTTCGCAATGAACTGTCAGACATGATAGTGCTATTTTCAACCAAGGCAAACTGGTTGACCGGGGACGGTCAATTAGAAAAATAGGGGAGATGATAAGCCGGGTTTTGGGTTACTGCATGTTTCGTGCATTATTAACCGTTTCGGACCATAATACTGGCATATCTGGAGTCTATATTGAACTCACCTGAAAGGACATCTCACGAAGTCCTCCACGGGTCACTCGCAGGAAATACACAAACCTGTCAAGGACCATTCGATGGATTGCAACATCACCGTGAGCTATACTCTATGGTTTTGTGCTGCTTCAGGGCCCAACCACACCAAAGGATACAACAATCATGTCTAGGGAATTTTAGTAACATTATGTCGGACAGGAACTATGAAGTTACCACTTTGTTGTGGCTGCTTTGGACAATTCTTGGAGACGTGTTCAGTCATGTGATCACATTGGGAGACCCAGAATCCGATGAAGTCCGATCCGGGCTTCAACGGACTTCAATCAATCTTGATCTCGATGTTCCAAATAAGGGATGACGAGTTCAACTTGGATTGTTGAGCCCACCAGGAACTCTACCATGGAGTTCTGGGTATCTAAAGAATGCTAACGAGTCCTAGAACTCGATTCTGAACGCCTGACTCGAGGGAGAAGCCCACAGCTTGCACTAGCAAGCTTGAGAATCTCTACATATAGGAGCATCAAGCTCAAGAACTCATTTCGAGTTTTTGGGTCAACCAACAGGCTGCATCCTGGACTTCCTAGTATCTACAGAAAGCTATGAAGCTCTAGGACTCAGTTCTGGATGTCCTACTCGAGGGAGATTGCCGCAGCACCCACTAGGAAAGTTGTGATCTCTTCAAACAGGAGAATCAGGAGTTTCAGGTCCAACAACTTGACTTCGAGTTTTTGGGCCAAGTAAAAGACCAAACCATAGACTTCCTGGTATCGAATGAAAGCTAGGGAGACCTGGTACTCGAACACGAACACCTCGCTTAAGGGAGAGCGCTGCACTTCGCACTAGGTTTGACTTTGGGAGCCAGGAGTCATCCAGGAACTCAAATCAAATAGCCAGGACAAATATCTTGAACAGGTGTCAACCTGACACTTTGGTTGACTCGTTCTGACTCGTTCTGACTCGCATTCAATACATATTAATCATGTGAAAGTGTCCTTACCTTACCAATATTCCTTAGCTCTCATAATAGCAATAGTGTAAGCACTTTCTGTACAGTATATAGGGAGGAAAGATCCAGCAGGAACAGCACTGAACTCACCCCCCAAGCGAGTGCAGGGAGGCGGTCCGATGCGAGTTGGATCGTCTCTCTCCACGCCTAATAGGGGTTGGGGACAGGCTTGGCACTTTGGGCACAGAATCCATGTTACAAGTTGGAGTTGGATAGATAGAATATAAACCTTGCACACTTTTGAAGTGATACCTTTGACTCTTGACTCAGATGTGGGCTTGGTTTCTGAATGGGATTTGTTAAACGGCTTGTGGTATGGCCTGAACTTGGACTACGGCTTGTTGTATGGCCTGAACTCAGAATTGGGCTTGTTGTATGGCCTGAACTTGGAATGGCTTGTGGTATAGCCTTTGAACTTGGATACGGACTTGAAAATAGGCTTTTGGAATGTTGAGAATAGCCGGAATGGCATTTGGGAACCTTGAGAATAGTTGAGAAACTCTAAATCTAAACCCTTGAAAATGTTGTGAACCCAAAAGTTCAGCTGAACGTTGCAGCCTTGAGTTCTCACCACGTTCAAAGGTACACAGTCACAGAGGGCTCTTTGTTCTAAAAGCCTTCGCACTAGCAGCTTCACTTCCTGACCTATTCTCTCAACCACAAATTGAGGAAACGGACTCAGCGGTAGTAAATGGCCTGTACACAAAAGGGGTCTGCATCGAAGGAAGGTTGTCTGTTGTGGGGTTAGCGTTCTGTCTCAATCGTCTTGAGGTCAGAACGTAGCTCTGCATTCAGCCCGCCGTCCGCTAGGTGTCTCAGGCAGCCTGGCCATGGAAACCCGTTCACAAAGCCCTTCAACGGGTGCAGCCTGCGGCGTCACTTTGGCTTTAGCTGGGCGAAAGCTGAGGACGTGCTGAACGAGCCGCTCAAGGCTGATTGCCCACGGGGCAGCTTCTTAGCCTCAGGCTGCCGAAAAGCTGCGCGAAATACTCCTCGAGATCGAGAGCTTGGTGTCCGGCGTCGTGGAGGCGACGAGGGGATGGTGCCCGGTAGTCATGGACTTGTCCGGGGGTCGCTCTGAGGAGCGACATCCATCAATGATTGGAACTGATGGCGTCCCGTTTTGGCGAATCCCTCTCAATGGGGCTGAGACTTGCACCTTCACTTGAACTTGAAGCTCAAAGTTCGTCCCTAGCGTTTCTGACGTGTTTTGGGTCACAATTATATCTGGCAGCTAACATTGGGGACAGAGATAGCTTACCAAACAAATTTCGGCGCAGTAATGGGTGTCTTACCGAATTTGCGGTGCACCGAGCTCACAATTTTGACCAAAGCCCACATTTCACCGTGATTACTTGTCTATCTTCTCACCGACATCCCAGAGAGCACAGTAGAGAGCGTCGGACTTACATCCCAATCGAGAGGGATTCGCCAAAACGGGACGCCATCAGTTCCAATCATTGATGGATGTCGCTTCTCAGAGCGACCCCCGATCAAATCCAAGACTTTATATAGGGTGAACGATTGTCTTCACAAAAAGTATATAAAGTCTTGTTACGAGACTAGGTGCCCGGGTGAGGTGGCCTAGTGACTGTGGGAGAGTCGGCAGACACAGCCGTCGTAAGCGTTTTTGCGTCAGCATATCATCAGGCTTTCAGTATATGATTGGGGTAGGCCGGCAAGCGGCGGGTCACAAACAGCTCTGGATCACCAAAACCACTGTATCTAAACAATTTGAAGGTCTTTTGCGTGGCTCCGCGTCCTTTACCTCAAGCATTATCTTTTTTTTGTTGGCGGGAGTAAGAGATCCGAAAAGGATCCCAATTCTCACCCAAATTCCATAGTTCTTTAATCAACAAACCTGTGTCTGCGGGCAACGAACGGTGCTACATGAAAGTTGTACGCAACAATTCATGTTTTTCTGGGGGCTTGAATCGCCTTTTTGGAGTCTTGACAAACTATTCAACGGTATATGGTCACGGAGTGAGAACTGGTTGATACTTTCAATTCTTGCGGTGCCAAATCCAGTCGGTAGCCTATAGGGCAGCGCTATTCCATTGTGCACTGTCTGGCCGGCGACGACTCGGAGTTTTCAGTTCAAAAGGTGATGACTTGTGATAATGACTAAAGATGTGTCATTTCTCGGTATGTAAGCCAAAGCGGACATTTTCGGTACCCATAGCACAAAACAACAGAATAAATTCTGTTTGTGAACTTGAAGCTTCCATGGCCATCCTTTGTCGACGGCGCGCCCAACGAGGCATGATTCACCACCCGCCCCTTTCGCAGCAACTCACACAACGTGGCCCTGCCTGCGTCAAATGCGATCCGCAATGGGCCTCTAAACGGAACAAGGGCCCTCTCAGCCCAAGGAAGAAACTGCGATGCTCTTGTCCGCCGAACCGTGGTTCGTTACGCGTCCAATGGAATTTGCACAAATAGTTATCTCCATTTACGTTCCAGGACTATAACTCGGCACACTTTCTCGCCAGGGGAATGTTGAATGTTGGATCTCGAAGTGTGACCTCTCTGATGGGTACGTACGTACGAGGAGAAGCCGCTCATACACCTACGTACGGCTCGAAGCAGCAAACGAGGAGAAGTACAAGAAAATGGTACGAGCCCGTCGGTGTGATCGTCCAGTTCGGTCGTGGATCGCAAAATGAACGAGTAGAAGGTGCACCTGCTTCGGGACTCGGAGTCGGAACAACCCCTTTCTCAGTGGACCCCAGGTGTGCGAGGAGAAGCTGCTGACCTTCTTCTCGATACGTCTGAACCCTCGAAACCACGGAGTCTGGTTCACGGACGTCCGGATTGGACTCCGAGTACGCTTCCAGAAGGCACAACAAGTCATTTCAACCCCCCTTTCAATCAACTAATTTGTGGGCTTTGTCAACCTTGACACTCGACGGCGCCGTATCGCGAATCGACCGGGTCCAAATCTGACCCTCTTGTTGCCCCTCCTTCGCTTCTGGGATGGCGGTTAGGCGGGTGATGCCCCTCTACGTTGTTCTAAGCTGGCTTCCGGGGCTTATATTCTCGGTAGGTTTTTTTTTCTGTCTCTGGCGGCTCATTAGAAATGGCAAGGTGAGTCGTGGCAAGTCCGAGTCGGATGCATTGGGAGTGCCTGTGACTCGTGAGGCCTTGAGGGCCTGCGGGGATATCGAGGCCAAATTATACCAGAAGGAGCGAGGAGAAGTTGCATCCCAGGCTTCTCGGACCACCACTCTGGCGTTTTTGTCCACAGGCGTTGGAGGGACTTTTCCATCAGCCCAGGAGGGGCACCGCACGCGGTGGCACAGACGGCGATGTTGACGCCGCGGCCCACGCAGCTCCCAGATTTTTGTATAAATGGAGGGGGGAATCGCAAGGGAAGGCCATTGACAACCCAGTCAACCCAGTGCTTTCGAAAAAAACCTCGGCATCATGAAGTTCATCCTCCTCTCCGCGACCGCGCTTGCCGCCCTCACCGCCCAGGCCCGTGCGTACCAGTGCACGCCCGGCATTCGCTACTGCGGCAACCGCTACACCGACGACGACAACCGTGTCTTGTGTACGTTGAGATTTGTGTCGCACACGTCGGAATACTGAAACTACAGCCTAGATTACTACCACGGTGCCGTGGACCAGGCGGCGAAAGGCTCCTACATCAGCAAGGCGGACGCCCGTCACACCCTGTTCGAGTGCGACTCCAACTACTTGCTCACAGTCATCAAGGATTGTGGGGCCGGAAACTGCATTTACCCGGGCGGTGGGAACAACGACTACTGTGTTTAAGCGGGGCGTGAGCGGCGTGGAGTGTAGCCACTGAAATCGTCGCGGTCGTGGCCTTGATGGACTCCATAGTGTATTTTGGTCGTCCATGTATATGAATCTTCTGAAATGATGCCTGGTTTATTCGGATTTCCCGCTCTGAGTTCAAGTCAGTTGTACTGGTCCCGACTGTACGACTGGATGACTGGCCGTTCACTCTATACTACCAGAGAAGTGTACTATACATCCGTGAATAGAATTGAGGAAGCGAGAAGGACCTATATCTGATCTGTGCCAAACTCGACCCAAAGTGCGCCAGTTGTGGCATGGTTGGTTTCGGTCGTTGTGCCTTCCCTCTTGCTCAGTGCTCAATCACTGCCACTGATCAGTTCTCCATCGAACCGACTTCCCGGGCTGATTTTAATCCGACTCCGATACTGTATTTTTTCATCCAATTTTGCGCGGAATGGGACACGCGACATTTTTCAAAGAAATGAAATCCGAGTGCGTAGTAGTTTCCCGTAGATCAGACTAAAAATTAAGACAGTCGTTTTTTGTTTTGTTTTATGTGAGTGCGTAGTGCTTTCGGACGCCTCACCCCCATCGAAATCATCACCTCAGAAGAATAAGAATTCCAACCTACCGTTTGAAGTTCCAAGATGTTGAATATCTCACCCGGGATATCGCGACTCGAGTCTGTGGTGGACTCGGATCTGGGATCTGAACACACGGAAATAAATACGATCGACGGCGGATTGTGCACTGTGCACCGTGGAATGTGGAATGGTGGAATGCAGGCGGAAATACCATGTATAATTCAGGTCCAAATCATCGATATAAACCCGCCCGGGTTTCAGCTCGGTGACAGCTCCGGGATAGAATTAAGCTTGCTACACATACAGACCGTCCGTACAAGGAGGAAGAAGTGAACGTGAGGAGTAAGTAACGCACCCCACATCCCTCGACTCCATCGTCCTCGCGGAACAAGGGGCAAAGTCGGAGGTTTGCGTCCATCGCAGAAAAAGACACCTTGAGAGCATCCATTGTCGTCGTCTGTAGGGTATAAGATGAATGAATGCGATCGCGTTGTCCGCACCACAGGATTTAAGTATCCGAACCAAGATTGCTATGGGGACTTCTTCCTAGATGCGAACAAGGCACATTTGCAACTCGAGCTCGCCGCTCGTGAGGCAATATGGCGGACGTATACAGCATTCAGCACAAGAAGAAACACCAGGCTCCAGATATTCCCCCATCATTCTTCTCAACGCATCTGCTGTTGCAGTTAGGTTTCCTGATGTAGATCCACCAAGAATACAGGGCGCGCTCACCGTGCTTCACCCATCACACATTTATTCCAAGGCAAAAACGAATCCCAAGGCTGTCGATGCCATGCCAGGTCGGCTCCAGTCAGCACCGGAAGACTATACATTTGAACGTTGCGTCGAGGGTTTGGCAGAATCCATTGTGTGAATATCGTGGCTGTCACCACAGCATAGTGGACCGTGGACGCGACAAGATGACAGGAGTGATAAGACGGATGGGAACGGTAAGACAGTATTTGTGGAGACATTTGTGATAGATGGTAACAACAACGCTATTCCGAGTCATGGCAACATTTGGGCAGGGCGTCCAGGGTCCAAGTTCTTGTGTAGGTAGGTGCGCATGTAGAACGGCCGACAGGAACACCAAGATCAGGATTGAGAGAATCGGAGTCGCGCCAATGCCAGGTTTTGCGTTTTTTCCGAGGCAATGGACGCTTGAGGATGCATCGTGAACAATGTTCACCCAAACACGAAAAGAATTAGAGCATCGAGGCTTGCGTCTTTTCCGGGAGAATTCATGTTGGTCAACGGTATGAATCGAGTCCAGCGTTATCGGAGGCTTTAAACGGATTTACCGGAGGATCTCAGCGCATTGCACCCCAGACTCCCATCGAAAGCCGGCCAAGCAGTTTCGACGTCCGGAGCTCCGCCTGGTATTAGTGAAGCAATAATAGCGAAGTTTCAAGATGGCATGGGAGAGTTCGACTGCTATTGGAGAAGAGAATGATAGTTCAGGCTTGTTGGCCCCAAGACGACGTGAAAAGGGCACAGACCCACGAAGAACAGAGTACTGAGTACACGCTGGCAGGACAGAGCGGAGGAGAACAGAGCCAGGCACAATCTGCCAGCGAAGCCTTGAAGCAGCTCGCGATTTTCGAAGGTGGTGCAAGGAGACACTTGAAGATGACTTGTGTGAAGAAGGACACGAAGGGATCGTAGCTGAAGAAGACGAGTTTGTCGAGGATTGTGAGTTCCTCCGCAAACAATCATGTTGTTAGTGGGAAGAAGTAAAAGACAAGTTCAAACTCCGATCTGATCTGATCTGATCACATTTGCCCCTCGGCACCGTGGCAATTTTTTGTCGACAGAACTCAACATCAAGTCAGGACTCAGGCGACGGTTTTGTTCTCTTTCTGGTAGTACATTCCCCATGGTCCACAAACTTCACGCACTGCAGCGCGCTTCGATCACCCTCTCTATCTCATCTAGCGCAATCTGTGCCCCTGGGCCCTTGCTCTTCGTCGACTCGTTGGGCGAAGATGATGCGAGTTAGCTGTCTCTCGCTGCCTCGCGCGCCGCCAGATCCTCCCTTCGACTCTAAGGTATGCTGCTGCCACATGCAACTTACGTTTACATAATCAAGCGTGACATCGCCAAAACAGATAAAATTCGAGAGAAAAGCGACTCAAATAATTACCCCGCACGATGCCGCAATTCCGGCTCCGTACATTTGAGGGTAAATTGTATTCAAAACACCTCATATAGTTAGTTTGGGTAAAATAGATGGTGTGAATATCTAGTTCCAAAATTGGTCATTTGATCCACTGTTTGCTATTCGACGCGCCGCAACCACATATACATAGTCGGAATGCCGCCACCGACTAACAGGTTGATGAAGTGTATGGACAACTTTGCTGAGAAGACAATTGCGAAATTTTCACCGAGGAAAAAGAGGAGGACAGAGGGGAAGGAAAATCATGTATGTGTCCTCTTATTGATGGGTCGGAAACGTGTCGGAAGCGCGTCGTACACGTCGCAGGGCTACCAGATTTGTTTTTAGGCCTACTCCAGATAGTGCCACGTGCTTCAGTCTTCTCTGTTGAGCCATCCGGCAACATCAGATAAATGGTAGACTTTTGCACAAAATTTGGAACTAGTCCCCCTGTTTGGAACCTCCTGGGCCCATTTTTTTTCTTGGTATCCATAGGCCATGAAACTACAAAAGTACGGAGCCACATTTCGAATCAAGAGCCTCACAGTGTCTGAATACTTTGATCTTTATTAAAAACCGTCATTTCTCCCGATTAGGATGAGTGTTACTGATGTGACATGGGTTGGTTGCATGTGGCTGCAGCATACCTTACGTAAGTATCATTGACAAGATTAGCATCTGAGTCTCCATCATGACGGTGGAGACAAAGTGTCCTTGTCTTCACTAAGCTGTGTTGATGCACGCTTGCTATTGTTCTCTGCTCTGCCCCTCAATTCGCCCGCCTGGACCCTTGAAAATCCTGCCATTCGAAGCCCTATCATCCGCCTAAATTCACTTCTCCTTGGATGTCCATCAGGAAAACCTGAAGTTACCATAAAGACCCCGAAAGACATTGATAGACATCATAGACCCGAAAGTAAACGGTGTCTATGAAAGAAAGGTGGGAGGGGCGTTTTAAAACTCATAGACCCCCATAGTTTTGGTTGTGTCTATCATAGACAACATAGACCGTAGAGACCACATAGTAGTCATAGGCTTGAAAGTTTCTGAAGGACCAATTGAAGTTTTGGATAACAAAAATATATTCGACGACACTAAGTAGGACATGTACAATACACGACACAGGTCCCGAAAATCGGCAAGTGCCCAGTTGCCGCAGATGAGTGGTAGAAGAATCACAATTTGCAATGGCATTCGAACGGACTGCTTGAAGTTGACGTATTCCGACGGGGTTTGGACTGAGTTGCGAGTCGAAGAGACCATGAATTGAGGACTTGGGGAGGGCACGAGGTCTCGAGACAACAGAGTTGGGGTTGGGGGACCACGGGGCGCCCGATGCTACGCTAGGGCTTGAGAAGTGCTTGCAGAAGCCATTATTTGAATGATTGGGGGGAACGCGAGCGAAGAGCACGGGACGGATGAGGGATGGTTGATGTGTTGAAAAGATGTTTCTGGCAATCTTGGACCTGTTTATCTTGAAGGACATGGCGCGCCACAGACATTGGGAGGGTGTTGGCGAGCTTGTGCGGCGAGTGCTTGCAGATGAGAGTGCGGACTTCTGAGTAGTCCCGAGAAGAGGCAGAGAGGTTGACATGGAGGTGAGTTGAAGATGCTGAAGTTTGAAGAACACGGAGGCGGGAACTGAGAGCGAATGCGCAGAAGAGAGAGGAGGGGCGATGGGGGGAAAGGAAGAGAGA
Organism: Mycena polygramma; assembly: GCA_029449255.1. Taxonomy (NCBI): domain Eukaryota; kingdom Fungi; phylum Basidiomycota; class Agaricomycetes; order Agaricales; family Mycenaceae; genus Mycena; species Mycena polygramma. The sequence continues at coordinate 229,401 of JARKID010000159.1, read as the reverse complement.
CGACGACGTGGAAGATCAATGATTGGCACTGTTGTGGACGGGCGGTGCTCGGGACCGAATCAACCGATAGCCGACCGGCAATCTTTTCGGCGCTGATCCATATTTCTCCGCAGATTCCGAGTCTCACTGACAAGTCCGTGATACTATACCACCCTCGGTCCAGGCGTCAAGTCAAACATGCCAAGGTGGGCTTATTTTGCGTAAGTCATTGTAAGTCATCGTCATTGTCGAATCGAAGGGACACCGCATACGGCGGCCCGAAATAAGCTCAAGTCCGAACCCAGGTCAAATCATGTTGAGTGCACCTCCTACTACTATGTGGTACTCAGTATGGTCTAGGGAACCATCTACCCATATACTTTTCATGGTGCAAGAAAAATTATCTCGGAATACATAGACCAAGAAATACCACGAGAGAACAGCCATCAGGTCCATAGACCATCAAAGACATTCAGAGACACCCATAGTAAGGCTCCAACTTTCATAGACACACAAAGACCCCGGAAGACCCACAAAGTAAGCCTGGAACTATATAGTATTTCAGATTTTCCTGATGTCGAAACGCGACGCCCTGTTTCAGCCGGAAACCGTGCTTGGCCCCAGAGAAACTGTGAACTCGGAGTCGGCTCTCCGCGAGGAAACGGCGTCCTTAGACCAGGCAACAGAGCCCAGCACCACTGCTCGCCAACCCCGTCCGCCTCGCAGAAAATGTGGTTGCGCTTGCGAAATGAACTGCAACTGTAGATGCACATGCAGTTGTCGGGACCACTGTGTATGCCAAATCCCTTGCGACGGACAATGTGGGACTCGGTTCTCACGCAACTTGGTGGTATCCATCGACGGCACGTCAAACCAGTTTGGGGCATATGTGAGTTTTAAATACCTCTTCACCGCTACATTATTTACATTATCAGAACACCAACGTCGTGGAGCTTCATAGTTGGGTCCTCGCATCAGATTCTTTGGGAACACAGTGCAAATACTACAATTGCGGAATTGGGACTTACGTGCCGGCGCGAACCACATTTTCCTGGAAATTTCGGCGTCAGCGGATCGGTAACATGCTCGACTTGGCCTTTGCATAGTGGATACCGCTTCCGTTCACAACCATTGTCCGGATCTGATTCAACGTATTCAGGAACTTCAAGACCATCATTTTGGACGCGTACCGGTGGCTTTCCCAAATGTATGCGCCCGGAGATAAAATATTTCTGTTTGGTCAGATTCCCCAGCTTTTCCGGTTGCAGCAGCTCACATAGACACCCAGGTTTTTCGCGAGGTGCATATCAAGTTCGAACATTAGCGGCGATGATCCAAAGGGTGAGAGTGATTACTATCTAAATCATTGGATTTCAACATATCCACCTGTGTAGGTCGGGCTGGTTAATTCTGGGAATGAACAGATGATCCCTTTGTGGGTAGCATTCCGCGGATTGCTGTATCTTTCTCGTTCCTCATATATGAATCAGTGCATACGAGATCTATCAAGAACGACACAGAGGAAAAGGCAAGTGGTTGGGATCTATTCATACCAGTGTTTTTCACAGCAGGATTGTGCAGTCACCAGAGAAGCCGAAGAGATGGCGAAGAACTTTAAAATGGCGTTCTCCAGGGATGTCCGTATCCACTTCGCAGGCTTGTGGTCAGTTTTCCCGCGTTCGTGGTATATGTCGGCGAGGCTAATATTGGCGCAGGGACACGGTGTCATCAATTGGAATTGTTCGCGGAAAACCTCTCCCACTGACATGGACAGCAGAGCACATCTGCATTTTCCGGCATGCACTTGCCTTGGACGAGCGACGCGTGAAATTTCTTCCAGAATATGTCGGCGGTGGAGCGTTCGCTCCAGCGTCAACGGCGCTCAAATCAGATTCCACTTCATCGTCGATTGGGCCGGACATCAAAGAAGTGTGGTTCGCAGGCACTCATTCCGACATGTATACACCTTTTATTTTCTGTGCACAATGCATGACTCACTGTGTTTTGATGTTAGTGGAGGAGGGATTAAGAAAAATCTCACACTCGACCTCTCATCGGTCCCGCTTCTGTGGATGGAAAATGAAGCAACATCAGCTGGACTTCGATTGAAGCCCCAAACGGACGGAGGTGCATGGAAAATGTCAGAATTGACGGAAGCAGATTTACACGAATCACTCAAAGGTCCTTGGTGGCTCGGAGAGTGCATCCCTGTGCGGCATTTATCGTACAGGAGCCCAGAGAAGCTCACAAGGTAAACCCCACATAGCATTGCGAAACATGAATTGACCAACAAGCTCAGGTCTCTCCACGGAGGAGCCGGTCGTGTGATCGTGCCTGGGCAGCTCATCCACGTATCGGTAGCCTTCAAGAACAAATCCTATCTTCCTAGGGCCACCTTTCTTGAGGGTACTCTTAAATGGGAAGCTGTCGTTGGGAAACAGTTCGGGAGTGACGACCCCAAATGGGCGTACAATTTCGCAGACAAGTTGGAAATGGACCTTTTCGACGCGTCCTTCATCTTCGAGGCTATCCAAAAACTCAAAGAACTGCGAGCAAGCAGTGTTGCATCGCAAACCAAGCAAGACGATGAATTATATCTGATGGAACATTTATCATTCATGGCTCTCTCGGGCGATCTTGCAGCAAGTTATTTTTCAATGCTCAACCTCCAGGGGGACGTGGACACGACGCTGAGGGAAGTCCGCATCGTGCGTGATCTGTTTCGGGAGCTACAGGCAAGCCAGGCAGGAACAGGCACCAAGTTCGATGCGGATGTCACCGCATCGTTGGAGCAGGAAGCACATTTGCTTATTATGTTGGGCCAGAAAAAGGATGCTCTACCAATGTACCAGGAGGCGGAAGCCATCCGAAGGAAAATCCTAGAAGGATCGGGCAGAGCGTCGACCCGGGACATCATCAACCTTGCAAACTGTCTCCGGGACTTGTGCAACTATTACACCATGCTCGAGTTATACAGTGACGCCTTGATTTCCAGCAAGCAGGCAGTCGACCTCCGACACAACGTAGCAGCCAACCCCGGCAGCAGAAATGCATTATTGGCAAATGCTGAGCTATGTGATTCACGGCTCGGACTTGGCTTCATTCTGACGCTAGTGGGTCACCTCGAAGACGCGGTTGAGGAGCAGAGGGCAGCTATCCAACTTCTACGTACACTCGCCTCCCCGATTCCTGCCAGAGCCGTTATCGGGAAGGTCCTCGTTGATGCACTGCTTGACTTGGCTGCCATATTGCGAACTCTCAACCACCTTGCCGATGCGGTATGCACCGACGAAGAGGCCATTGGCCTGTGCCGGAAGCTGGCGGAAACAGACCCGGGTGTCGTCAAAGATCTGGTCAGCTCATTGCACGGCCTCACATTCGACCTCCACGCCTTTGGTCGTCACACTGATGCAGTGGTGGCTGATCAGGAAGGCGCTAGGCTCCTTCGCAAGGTCACAGAGACAAGACCCTTCTGTCAAAAAAAATCTCGCCGGGTGGCTCTTTACAGCTCTTTGCGGAACTTAGGGCACGGGCTGTTTTTATTTTTTTTCTGTGTTTTGGGCAGAACAGCTGCCCTGGGTTCAGTTGTTGTCCAATTTATTCGGCGTAATGCGCGTTAGAATCGCGCTGCAAATCCGCAGTTGCCCATATCCACGATTTTGTATTTTGATGCCATCATAAATTTTTCACCCAAAAAGTCCCGATCCAAGCAGGACAGCTGTAGCACGGTCAAAACTATTCCTATGGACTTAAGTTTTTGTGAGTATGGACTTCGGTATGTTCTCTAGTTGATGGGCTCATACGATTTGTGGTTTCCCCCCTCAATTCAATCCAGTGTGACAGTTGCTGAGTACAACATTTCACCTTTGAATAGATGGCACTGTGAAGAGAAACTTGATCATTCATATGTGAGTGTATAAGTATGACAGTTGACTTGGTAACATAATGAAGTATGTGCTACAAAAATTCTAGGTCCTTCGGACTGATATTGGCAAGGCTATCAGTGTCCTGCCGGACTACAGTGTTTTTCGGGTCAAATTTCAATGATGGCATCAAAATACCAAGTCATGGATATGGGCAACTGCCCATTCGCAGCGCGATTCCAACGCGCACTACGCCGAAGGAATCGGACCAAAACTGAACCCAGGGCAGGTGTTCTGCCGAAAACAGCAGAAAACAGAAAAAAACGGCCCGCGCCCTAAGTTCCGCAAAGAGCTGTAAGCTGGTTGGTGATCTCCGGGTCCTAGGCCGCTACGCTGAGGCGTTGCATGCGGACGAACAAGCTGTTGAGCTCTATCGCAAGCTAGCGAAGATGCCAGCTCCGGCTGCGATGACCAGCAAAGATCTTGCCGACTCATTGTACAACCTAGGGATGGACCTCCGTGCGCTCGATCGCCCGGCCGATGCAATGGTTGCGGACGAGGAAGCCGTTGAGTGTTACCGCAGACTGGCAGAGACGAACTCCTCCTTCAAGGCGCCTCTGGCACGGATGCTTTGCAACGGGCTAGCTGCTGATTTTCGCGCCCTTGGCTCGTACACTGAAGCGCTCAAAGTATCCCGGGAGGCAGTGGCGCTTCAGCGTGTACTGTTTGTAGCATTTTACAGGGGCGTCCCCCGTCATCTCGTCGCGTCCCTGAATAACGTGGGTCTCGATCTTCATGCTTTGGGGCGCCACAAAGACGCAGTGGAGGTTGAGGAGGAAGTGCGCAAGCATAGCCGCAAGCTGGCAGAGACATGCCCTGTGTTCGCCAAAAATCTTGCCAGCTCCTTCCACAAGCTCGGAATTAACCTCAGCGATGCGAGGTACTATGCAGCTGCAATACATGCAGAAGAAGTAGCTGTTGAGCTTCTGCATCAGTTGGCTGACGTACACCTCTCCGTCACTGAGGGTCTTGTCGAAGCGGAAGATGTCGATGAAGAGGTCGTGCAGTTTCGTCGCGAGCTGAAAGAGACGAACAACTCCCTTGACAAAGATTCTGCCCAATCCTTGAATAACCTGGCCGTAGCTTTCGCTGCTGTTGGACGTCAAGACGACGCATTGCGTGCTCGAGAGAAAGTCGTGTAGCTGTATCGCAACATCGCGGAGTCAGGCCCCTCTGTTTCCGACAATGCTGGCCATCTCGCTGTCTCATTGTATAACCACGCCTGCTCCCTCCGTGTCGCTGGCCGTTACGGAGATGCACTGTCTGCGGATGAAGAGGCCGTCGATATTTATACCAAGCTCGCAGAGGAATTTCCTTCTGTCAATTGCACCAATGGGTCTGTCAATTGGCATCTCGTCTTTTCAATGGAACACCTCGCCTTGGATCTCAATGCACTCGGTCGCTACGAGGAGGCAGCGCACATTGCGCAGAAGATAACCGAACTGGAGTCAAATTTTTTGAATGAGACTCCAGAATGCGAATTGCACCTAGGGAATGTACTGATCCAAGGGGCGACATATCTCCGTGCTCTGGACCGCCCGGATGATTCCTTGCAGATGCACACAAAAGGCGCCACGATTCATCACAGATGGAGCGAGATTGACCCCGAGCAGACCGCCGAGTCGCTCTGGACCCTTGCTGAGGGATTCAGGACGACGGGCAATCATGAAGACGCACTGAGCGCTGCAGAACAATCCGTCGACATTTACCGCAGACTGGCGCCGACGAAGCCCGTCCTTACGAAAGACCTCATCAGGTCTCTTGAATCCTGTGCAAGGTGCCTGAATGCACTCGGGCGCGCTAAGGACGAAGTGGACACGATATGCGAAATGGCTGCACTTTGGGGCGCCATATCCCTATCTCCGAACGAAAATCCTTTCCAGCACTTGAAGCTCGAAGAGACTAGCAGCGTTGATTCACAGAGTTCCTGAAGTGAGGGCGGAGCCAGGCCGCAGAGTTTCCGGTTGGCGATGGGGACAATCAAGGGGACAATGGTACACTGGGATCCGCCGTCCTAAGTATTCAGAGCAAGCCTATAGGTTTTTAGTGCATATGGATTAAGTGAGATAGCTTGAAAAGACGCTGAAGGACTCGAAGCGACAAGAGTGAAAGAAAGAAAGAGGGATGAGTCACTGCAACGTCACACCGTCAGTTTCCTTTTCGGGTCTCCACCTCCGCCAATTCGTGTCGTGTAAAGCGTTGGGACCCCCGGATTTCGGCGACATACATTACATTGTATAGGAGAATCGCATGGGAGAAACAGCACGAGAGATAAAGTTGAAAGGGCGGTATCGAATCATCTAATGCGAATTATCATTTATGCATGTACAAAGCGTCTCCGCCGACGCCTGCTGCGCTCCCGACGCGCTCCTCAGAGGCGAAGTGAACGACCACGGACGATCCCAACACCACCGTGTGTACGCACGCCCACCGCAGTGCAAAACACCGGCAGGCATAACTGATGTACCCGCATCCGCACCATTCACCTTATCCTGCGCTAGCCGACCACCGCGGGCAGCGACGAGGCGCGACGGCAGAGGGCTACGATCCTCGCGAGAAGCGCACCGTTGAACCCAGCCTCCTCTCCTTCATTCCCAGCGATCGGGCGCCGACGTTCCCCGCCGCAGACCCTTGCCGTCAGGCCCCAGCTCAATGCGCGCGCCGCTGTCTGAGGAGCGCACAATGTGGTGCGGGGAGAAGGCAAAGAGGCAAGGTCGCGGAGACGGCGGTCGGGGAGCGAGCGAGCCAGACGTCCTGGATTTCCCCTTCGAAGACGCGTGCGGCGTAGGTAAAAGTGCCGCAGATGGAAGCAGGGACGACAGACACTGCGTTCCGACCCCCTGTAGACCCAGTGTAGTCCGAGGCATGTAGACTGAGGTAGTTGGGGCGTAGACCGACCCCTCTGTCTACGTCGGACTTCAATGTCGGTCTACGTCGGACTACACTGGTAGACGGACGTAGACCCAACATAGTCCGAGGGATCACGGTGTTTTTTTCAGGATGTTTGCTGGATGTGTTGGGAAAGACTGGGTTCGGTCTACGTTGGTCTACAGAGGTAGTCGCAGGTAGTCCGAATGTAGCCGAAGGTCCGTCTACACGGGGTAAACGAGGCTCGTCCGAGGTACCGACATCTCGTCTCATCATAGGTCTACTACCCCTTGTACACGGAGGTAGGCAGAGGTAGACTGAGGTAAACCTAGCTACAGGCAGGTACCGGGGGGGTCGGTCTACTGGGGGTCGGAACGCAGTGAGAGCTTGCTCCGTGCATAATCCCGGAAGGCTCAAGCAGATCCGCGTCACGCCGGACGAGATACACAGTGAGCTGTGTTACCGAAGGTAGGTGCGCAAATCCCGCAGTGCAGCGGTGGATGGGGAGGATTCCGACTTGACAGTGGACAAAGGCTCGAGGGCGGGAGCGGGAGTTTCCGAGGAAGACTCGGTGGCGAGTGCCGCAGCAGCGCCGTGAGCGCAGGCATCGCCGACAGACACCGTAGGCTCGGTGCTCGCACCACAACCTTCCTCTCCTCCTTCCCCACAACCGCCCTCCAACGTGCTTCGATCGCCCTCTCCACCTCATCCTGGACACAACCTCCTTCCGCGCAAGCCGCAGCGCGTCGTCCCCAAGGCTATCCACCGCATGGAGCCGCGCAAGCAGCGTGCACCTCCGCGGTGGAGGACGCGACGTCCGGGAGCCTTGCCTTTGCTCTTCGTCGACTCGGTGAGCGACGCGCCCGCGCGGTGCGATTCAGCGAATGGCCTCGGCGAGCTCGCGCTCCTCGCGCGCCGCCAGGAGCATGCTTATGAGCTGCTGAATGTCGGATTGACTTGAAGCCGAGGGCTGCGCCGCCGCCGCACGACCGAGGAAGCGCTTGAGGATGCTGTCCATGCCAGCCGGAGCAACGGGAGTAGGATCAGGCGCAGCAGCCTTCGCGGGCGGGGCTGGGGGAGTCGAAGGAGAAGGAGCGGGAGAGGTCGAGGCGGAGGGATTGACAGCCGTGGACGCCGCAAATTGCGCGAGGCCAGCAGCGCCGCAGATGTGGCGGATGAGTTGCTCCAAGCTGCTGCGTCGCTTTGGCTTCAGCCCGGGGCTTGACCTGGTGCAGTAGCGCCGTCTCCGAGGACGTGCTAGATGAGTTCCTCAAGACTTGATGGCCTCAGGGGCAGTGGGAGCCGGAGCCTGCGTCTTCTTGGCCTCGCGTTGCTGGATGCCGCCGCCGAAGAGCGGCCGGAGATCGACGGTATCCTCCTGGAGAACGGGTGTACGGTTAGCATGACTAGAACGTCCGCGAACGAGCACCGAGCGTACCTTGACTTGCTTTGGCATACACCGGGTGTGAAAGCGCGGTTGCCATGAAAGGTACGGCGGTGGTACGAGCAGGAGGGTAAGGCAAAGCGGCTCTGAGTGGCCTAGTGGGTCCCGGTGTGGTGGAGAGACGCGCGCGACGGAAATGCGAGAATCCCCGTCCTCCGACAGAGCCTCGTCATCTTTGCGTGTTGACGTACACCGACGGGAGGAGCGCGGCGCGGCGGCAAGGGCACTTGAGAAGCGGGCAAGGGCGGGGTCGACGGAGAGGGAGAAGGTCGTGCTCGTCTGCCAGGAGAGCATCTCGTGAGCCAAGTAGAAACAAAGTAAGGGATAGACAGACGCACGCGTACACCACACCTGCCGAATCGCAGAGCAAACAACCAACCCACCACGCTCGGATGTCGACAAAAAAGAGAGGCTCGCGGTCGGCTTGTGCGCCGCGACGACTGGACGAGAGGAGCGTGGCTAGGAGCTAGATCTCTGGCACCAAATCGGCGCCCTCGACCACTCCCCACCCGCGGTGCCGGCGGTCGGCGTCAACGTTCCCCGCCGCATGCGCGCGAGACGACGCACGAGAGACTCATGCTCGCGCGACCTGCTTCAGCGTGGTCGATACGAGACGAGGGTAGTGACGAGCTTGACGTCGTGCAGAAGGACGGGCCTGCGGACGCGCAGCGTGCAGAAAGAGTGCAAGGGGTACGAGTACGAAGTAAAAGAGTCGGATAAAAGGATCCACGCCAAGGCGATGGGGAAGACGGAGGCTCGAGGGCGAGAGCGGGGGTTTCCGAGGAAGACTCGAGGGCGAATGCACACACAGCGCTTCAATCACTTTCAACTTCTCCACGTCATCCAGCACCCTCATAACATGGTCCACCGCGTCGAGCCGCGCAAGCAGCCAGCTCTGCGCCTGATAGTACGCCCGCACCGGTTGGTTCAGCATGCTGTAGTACTTGTGTAGTACGACAGCTTCACCCAAGGGCCACTCTTCGGCAGCGGCGAGGGCTGGCGGGGTCCGTGGGCTTTTCGTCGACTCGGCGGCGGGCGATGCGGGTGCGCCGTATGATTCAGCGCGTTTTCGACTCGATGCACAGTTGCCCGTTTAATTCTGATTGAAGCGGCGAAGCCTGCGAGCGACGCTTGTGGCATTTGTTTATCAGGAAACGGCAGACCAAACAACGCCGGCTGCCATATCGGGAAGTTTCTTGAAAATTTGCAGAAGGAGCACCAAGTAACGACGCGGAGTTGTGTTGAAGTTCACTTTTCCGAAAGTGTTGATTCAAATTTAGCTTTATGTCCAGAAGCAACGCTCCACGTAACTTTTTACCATGAATCTTACTCATTTGCCTCTTCAACCCCTCCGAACCACTCTCTGTTCCATTGGGCTTCCACAATAATTACCATAGAACTCCGGGGCCTCAAGCGCCACCAAAAATGTGCGCCCAACACACCTAAAAGGGATTCCTTTCCGTGTTGTAGGTCAAGAGTTCAGGGTCCGTCTGTGACCGTTCTCTTCAGACTGAATATATTAGAATAGATACATACTACTCACCTGTGACCGTTCTCTTCAGACTGAAGAGATCGGCCACAGGCCTCTAGAAGATACACGGCCCCCCACGAACCAAACAGCGCGTAACCGTCGCGTCCCCATCCGGACTGGATAACGCGGTCAATACTACAACACTCCCCCTGACCACGTTATCCAGTAGCCCCACGGACGTCGAGGCCGATCATGCGGCGAAGTCGAGAAGTAGTGTCGCGAGGAAGAATTTTGGTGAGTAGGTCGGCGGGGTTAGCGCCCGATTGGCAATAGTGGATGGTGATAGTTTTGTTTTCGACAAGATCACGAATATAATGATACTTGAGCGCTATGTGCTTGGCCTTGTCATGCATTGCCGGGTTCTCTGCAACCGATATCGCGGACTGATTGTCGCAGTGCACAGGCGACGGATGATTCAAGGGTTTGCCCATCAGCTCGCCGAGTAAATTCCGAACGAAAGCGAGCTCCCTGCCCGAATGGCTACCAGCGACGTACTCGGCTTCCATCGTGGATTGTGCCGCAACACTTTGCAAGCGACTGATCCAAGATACCGCACCACCGGCCAGAAGAACCACAGTACCGGAGGTCGACCGCATTTTGTCTTTGTCGCCGGCCCAGTCTGAATCTGTGTAACATTCCAGGGACCGCGAGATGGGTGCTGTCGAGCGGGGAGGTCTGCGGTGGTAAGTAATACCAAGGTCGAGTGTACCCTTGATGTATCGCAAGACGTGCATGAACGCATTCCAATGCTCGATGCCGGGGTTTGAGCTGTACCGGCTGCCAACTCCGACAGCAAAGGCCAGATCGCCGCGCGTGCCCAGCATCCCGTACATCACAGACCCGATGACGCCTAGGTAATCTTTGCCAAACATCAATTTTCGCTCCTCCTCCGTTTTCGGCGACATGTCTTTGGTTAATTTCATGCCGACAGGGAAGGGAGTGGATACGGGCCTGCAATCCGACATCCCAAACCGTTCAAGCACGCTCTCGAAATATTTTCGTTGTGAGATCCGCACGGTTCCCGCCTCGAGGTCTTGTTCGATCTCAAGCCCCAAGCAGTACGACGCGACACCCAGATCCTTCATCTTCAGGCGTGCCGATAGCTTGGACTTGATGGAATCCCAGGTAGCTCTGTCATTGGTAGCTCCTTGCAGGTCGTCGACATAGAGTGCGATGACAACAAAGATGTCTCCGCGCCGGCACAAATAGATGCTGTGGTCAGATTGCAGACGTGTAAAGCCGAGGGATTTGAATATGGAATCTATGAGGCGGTACCACTGTCGAGAAGCTTGTTTGAGGCCATAGATGGATTTGTGAAGCCGTAAGACGAGTTCGTCCCCGTGCGCGTTGAGCTTTGGCGAGAGACCAGGGGGCTGAGACATGTATATTTCTTCGTCGAGTTCGGCGTTGAGGAAGGCCGTTACAACATCCATCTGATAGATGGTGAGACCGTAGTAGGCGGCGACGGCGAACATAACGCGAAGAGAGGTGAATTTGACGACAGGGGCGAAGGTTTCCTTGTAATCAATCCCAAATATTTGGGTGAAACCACGTGCAACGAGACGAGCTTTGAATTTCTCAAACTCGTTCCACTGGTTCGTCTTCACGCTAAACACCCACTTGCACGTCACCACCTTCCTCCCCTCTGGAAGATCAGCATACTCAAAGGTCCCGGTATCCACAAGCGAGCCAAATTTGGCTGCCATCGCGTTGGCCCACTCCTCGGATTCCGCACTCGCCATTGCTTGTTTGAAGGTCAACGGGACGATGATTGGAGGCTCCGGGACGCGCGAAGGACGAGCCTGTGCTTGAAACTCCTCCTCCTCCTCAATCACAGGCGCGTTCTGTACTTCCACTGGTACTGTTTTGTGCTTATAGCATCCCTTCGGCAGTTTGGCGCGCTCGTCGACCATGCCCTCGTACCGCGGTGGAATCTTCCTCACTCGCGGTCCCAGCACGGGCTCGACGACCTCAGCCTCGGGCTCGGGCTCGATACCACCATCATCTGAGCCCTCCACGTCGTCCTCGTCATCTTCAGCCACCGTCGGCGGCAACTCAGCGTCCGGGACAGCAGCGCCTGCTGGAGCAGCAGCAGGTGGGGTTGGGATAGGGACGACAGGTGGAAGGTTACGCAGGTCCGTAATAACTTCAGTCCAGCCAGATCTTCGTCCGCGCTCAAAGAAAGTCACGTCCCTCGATTTATAGACCTTGCGCTTCACGCGATCGTAGCATTTGTACGCTTTTGACTGCGTGCCCGGCAGCGTGTAGTACCCCAATAAAATGCATTTCACAGCTGTGTCCGCAAGCTTCGGTCGACCCTTGACTGGAAGAACCGACACCCACACTTCGCAGCCAAATGGCCGCAAGTGGCTAACTTCCTGCCGCTCGCCTGTCCACACCTCCTCTGGGATGCGCCCATCCAAGGAGGAATGTGTAAGACAGAAGTTACGCGTGTACGCGCCATACGCGACGGCGTCGGCCCAAAAACCAATAGACAAGTCGGCTTCACGCAAGTTTGCCCGGGCACTCTCCTCGAGGGTGCGATTGATGCGTTCGGCGACTCCGCCTTGCTGCGAACTATGCGGGGCAGTGGTCTGATGGACGATGCCCTCACTCTCGAGGAACACCTCGTATTCGTCTGATGTGTACTCGCCGCCGTTGTCTGTGCGGATTATTCCGATCTTCCTCCCTGTCGCTTTCTCGACACGGGTCTTCCACGCGCGGAAGCGTGCAAGCGCGTCACTCTTGGCCTTCAAGAAATCGACGTCGACATGACCTGAATTGTCATCTGTGAAGGTAATGGAGCCATAGCCCTAATATATAGAAAAAAGTGCACGGCTCTAGCCATGGTAAGTCTTGTCTCAGCCCACGCAGCTAGCCAACTGGTTGGCTGTCATCATCTACCCGCACACGGGCCATTTTGGGCCACCGTTTGGGGGGGGGGCGCCCCATGTATGTCTATTTGGCTTATGATGGATGTTATAACATATTGGCGGCAGGCACAATTAAAATTCGACCGTATTGATGCCGTCCCTTTTAGGCACAGTTCACCACTCTCTCACGGGTCTCTCTCAATGTGGATATTCTTGCGCCCGCCCTCCCGTTGATATGGTGGGTGACGAGCCACCGGTGAAAACCGTTGGTTTTCGCATTCTTGAACACCTATTGGCGGGAATGTAAGGCGAAGTTATAGAGTATACGTTCTCCTCGGAACGGTATACTTTGCCGCTGACAGTCGAAAGCGGGCGGGCAAACACGTGTGATAAGAACTCAACGCTGGGCCTCTAGCCCAGCGGGGTTTTCGATGCACCTAACCGGCCGGCTCAGATGGGCGGCTAACCACCGAACCTTTGAGTACTCGAGGCTAACAAGAGGAACTACTATCTTAGAGCGAGCCGCCCACTTCGGGCGGAGCGTTGGTGAAACAGGCGGGCAATCTTAGAAGATAAGATTCTGGCGGGAACTTCATTTACCCGCCGGATCTATAACCCAGGAAGGCCTAGTAAGCTGGCGGGGATTTCGGAGCACTTAATCAGCCGCCCACGCGTGAGGATCCACGATCAAGGAACGATGGTTCCCGGCGGATTGACCGAGGCAGCTTTTCCCGGCCGCTGACTCAAAGAAGGAGACAGGCGGCGTGCCCAGGAAACAAACCAGAATCCAGATGAACTAGAAGATACAGGCGGGGAGACTTGGGCGGGTAAAACTCCCAAGTTCCCTCACCGAGGACGAACGGGCGGGAAGTTGCCACCGGAGGAGAATTCCCCGGGCGGCTTGACAACCTTCTTGGCGCACAGCCGGACCATATGGTTTTGCCCGCTGACTGATACAAGATACCCACGGTTCAGAATACCCCGGCCGCCATTGGCCACACCAAAGATCCTTACCCACGTTGTTTTCCGGACAGTTTCCTTTTATCTCCTTTTGTGACCCAGCGGTTTGTATAAAGAGGCTCAGTATTCCCTGTAATTAGCCAGTAGACTATCCCCCCACTTTCGGGCCATATAGTAGACTAGAAGTTTGAACCAGACGATTTGATAGACGGAAGCATTGAAGTGAGAAGAAGCCAACGCGAAGTAGTGTCCGTTGTCAGAGTAAGAGGAAGTCCGCCAGACTAGACCGTCTGCCAGCCTAGCCTTCGAATCCGAGTCTGCCCGGCTATTCCGGCGTGTTTAGTCGTACCGTCGGGTCTGAGTTGAAGACGCCTCGTCAATCGTCCGGCCGCTGCTAGTGTCCCTGGCACGGTCTAGATTAGCCGCCGGTGCCGCTCTCCCTCATTTCCGAAGTTCAACTTCGACCGCCTACCCAGCGGATAAAAAGTCTCCTACGGTTTCCCCGGCCGCAGTAGCAACTAGACGATTAGCCCGCTAGCTTTTCCGAAGCGATTAGCCCGGCCACTTTTGAAATCGAAGTACATTGTCCCGGACAGACTATACTGGTCTTATCCCCTCGAACTCACATACGCGCGCTGAAGCAAAACACTTGAAGCTAGAGTTGTGATAAATATAAATTAGATCTTAGGGTTTTTTTGGTTGTGTTGTGATTTCATCGCTTCGCTTCTTGAAATCTTGAGTCTTTGATTACACGGCTCCTTTCCAGTGCGCCGTTACATCTGGTGCTCCCCATGAGGGGTAACGAGACAATTGTACAAAGATAAGATTTGTGGATCGCGACTATAAAGAAAATTAGCCCGAGCCATCTAGCGGTTACTTGCCCCAACGAAACAAACACCCCGCCCGAGTGTATAAACTAAAAGCAACCATACATCTGTCGAGCCCTAGCTCCAGATAAGAGAAAGATACTCCCGTTCTACATCGAACTAGACGTGGCTCCGAAGGAAAGAAATACTAGTTCCAACGCACACTCTTCGTGGGTAACTCCCCCGCCGAGGTTGACTAAAAACTCCGCCCGAGCCGCCTCAGACGTTCCACTTAGTCCGCCCACATCTTCTCCCGCTGCCCTCGCAAGAGAGTCAGCAGCCGCTGTCACTAGACAACGAGCACAGGCCTACCAAGCCTCGCAGCTGCCAACTGCAAACCAAGGGTCGTCGAGCCTTGCTCCGCCCACACAACAAAATTCGTTGTTGCCGCTAGGTACAACACAAGTTACGCCCGAATTAGTGACAACCCAGAATCAAAACACACACACAAACCAAACCTTTCTTAGAACAATGACTGACGGAAAGAAGAAAGTACCTGAGTCGTACGAGCGGAATGCCCCTCGTTTCGATGATGAGAAACCAGAAGAGCTTCCTGAGTTCCTAGAACACATGGAGCGAATGATGGAACTTGAGAAAACCCCGGACGGCGAGAAGAATGCCTTTGTTGTGCGTTATGCCCTCCGGCGGCCTGCAGAAGAATGGCGCCATTTCGATACCTATACGGAGGACTATGAGAAGTTCAAAGCTGAGATTCTCGAGAACTACCCAACGGCTAAAGAGAGCGAGCGCGGTTCCATGCGGAAACTCATGAAGTTCCTACGGGATTCTGACGATCATGATATTGGCATCTCTGACCCGGACGACTTGATGAAGCTTAGTAGGGGGATGAACTTGGAGGCGTCAAGGCTGCTGAAGTCAAAATTAATCAGCGACCGTGAAGCTATACCCTACTTCCTTGAAAAGCTTACATTGTCGTTCCGTGACAAGATCCTGGACAACCTAGATAGGGCACAACCTCCCGCCAACGCTGCCGCAGCCGGTGCAAACCCAGCGGTTAATGTTGACGAGGACCGGACGTACACCTTGAAAGAAGTAATGGATGAAGCCAAGCGTCTCATGAAACGAAGAGACCACCAGGCGGATTTCTTCCAGAAGGGATCTGGACATAGCCGGACAGAGAGAAGCCTGTCGCCGAGACCCGTGAAGAAAGAAATATCGGAGAAAGAAAGCCACGATATGCTAGCGGACATAAAGCTATCGGTTGTACATATGATAGACCGGCTGGAAGCGCAGCAGAGTCAGAAGTTGGCGGACATGTCTACCGATCAGAAGAAAAAGCTAGCGGAGCTCGAGCAGTTCTACAAGTCGTTGCCCGGCAAAGTGCCAGGAGCACCGGATTCACAAACTCTGCCGCCCAGGCAGCAGGTCAGATTCCGGCCGGTAACTCAGGACGACTTGTGTCATTATTGTCGGGAGAATAACCCGCCTGGTCACTGGATGAACAATTGCCCTCATCGCCACGCCCATATAGCGTCCGGGGCTTTGAAAGTGATAGGTGGGAAGGACCATTTTGCAAACAGCACCCCGGTGCCAATGTACGGTCCTAAACCCCGTAGACAGCTAGTAGACGAATACCAGGCCAAGGGGCAAGGAGCTTCACAAAATGTTCAGAATATCTATTCGCAAAACATGTACTCCGGCTACCAGCCTGAAGAACAATTCCCGGCCGAATATGCTGGCGGGGAGAGTTATGGATACTACGACCCAGCGGAGTATGATCCCAGAGACGACGAAATAAAAACGTTGAGGATCGAGCAGGCGAACATGATGCGACAGTTGGTCCAACACCAGCAACAGCAGCAGAATAGGGGTGTTCAACCACCTCTTCAGCCGCCCGCCCAACAGTCGAATTCTCTGGTCGATGTAAACTTCATATCGTCCTTGTTGGCGGCAACTTTGACAAAGACGGGAGCTGCGAACGGTCAGGCGGCGGAGCTGCAACTCGCACAGACTAGGGCAAATCCCTCCCGAACGGGGAATTCCCAGTCGAACGAGGGTTTCTAGACGGTTCGAGGAAGGGGGACAAACGACGGACAAAACCCGCCGGTGCGAATAAGCCCCCGGAGGACCTGACTCAAGAAGACCGCACGCCCACTGGCCGGACTGTTGAAGTAGTCCTAGAGAAGCGTAGACCCAGAGAAAAACCAAAAACGCAGTCGATGCCCAAAGAAAGCCAGCGGGCAACGATCGAGGAAGTAGAAGATGAGGATGATGATGAGCCGCAGAAACCTGAGCTGCCTTACCGGGCAGTTCCTGCGGTTCAATATGCAAAAAGGCCCGTTGATTCTCGTATTCCGCCAGCCGGAGAGAAACAACCACCAGTGGTCGACAACAGGAAGAACTATGAAGTGCGTGCGCCGGTCGAGGAGGACAAAGACGATGCTGAGGAAATGGTCGCAGAGATCTTCAAAAGCATCGAGTATGGAATCCCGCTGGACAAATTGTTTGCAATGAGCCCTCGGCTATTGCGCCACGCAAAGAAGATGTTATCTAAAAAGAGAGTGTCGGTCAACGTGCTGGACAAGTTAGAACGAGCTTTAGCCTCACTTGAACCACCTCCACCCAACCACTCGACAGAACTACCGGGCAGCGGCAGTTTTATGCAGCCAATGAGTTCGTTCATACAGGCGGATGCCATTAGTACCAGGGATTTGCCTTTCTCTTCTGCTCCTTGTGTTCAACAACGGGCGGAGGGATTAGTGCCCAAAGGCGCCGTCGTTATTAACGACCCAGTAGTGCAGTACCTAGCGAGCCTGCCGGAAGGTGTAGCTCCCCGCCAGATATTTGTAGCCTATGCAGATATCCAGCGGGTAGTCGGACCAGACTCTGAGCATCTCCGCGTGGTTTACCCGCTGGTACATGGAGTTGGAGAATTAGAAGGAATAGTGGACGGCGGTTCTCAGATAGTGTCGATGGCGCAAGCCACCGCCATGGAAATGGGAATAGGATGGGATCCAGACATCAACATCTACATGCAGAGCGCGAATGCTCAGGTTGAGAAATCCCTGGGCCTAGCGAAGAATGTTGCGTTTAGGTTCGAAGAAGTGACCTTGTACTTACAAGTCCACATTATTCGCAGCCCGGCATACAAGTTGCTGTTAGGCCGGCCATTCGATGTGCTGGCGGGAACCATGATTCAGAATGGAACAGACGGTTCCCAACTGATTACCTTGACCGACCCGAACACGAAGAAAAGAAGCGTTGTTCCCACTTTCCCCCGGGGAACGGTGAGGCAATTGAAAAAGGTCAGAGGCGCCTCAGTAGATGTTGCAGAGGATCCGCCA
This sequence comes from Mycena polygramma, assembly GCA_029449255.1. Classification (NCBI taxonomy): domain Eukaryota; kingdom Fungi; phylum Basidiomycota; class Agaricomycetes; order Agaricales; family Mycenaceae; genus Mycena; species Mycena polygramma. The sequence continues at coordinate 211,652 of JARKID010000159.1, read as the reverse complement.
GCGGAGGCTCCCGCCCAGGCCAGTACAAATTTTCAGAATTCGATGAATTGATGCAGCATCAAGGAGAGTTCGCTGTACAAATAGAGTTAGATGAGAATCTCGAGCCACGAATTACGGCGGTAATGTACAGCGGCGAAGAAGGCTTCACTTTCGAAGAAACGAAAATGGCTTATCTGCAGGCGGCAGTACCGTACGTAGGAGAAGATGCTCCGGCTGTCCAATTGTTTCAAGATTTTACGAAGCAGGCGGCCGGGGGTTCCACAGAAGTTAAAGACAGCTACGTCGTAAAAGTTGCGAACAGGGGGCATCGCCCGCCTGCAACCTCTCAGCCGGTGGATGTCTTGAATGCTTTCTTAGCCGCCGAGTCAGATGAAGTGGCCATAGGCGAGGAACGTTCGAAGCATACGGCCGGGGAACGATGTAAGTGCTGCACATACGCCGACTGGGTTGTCCCGGGTTTTGAAGAAAACAAGACTCGTACAGATCTCCCGGCTGTCTTTACACAAGAAGAGATTAAACTTGAAGATATAAACCTGAATTTGAAGGAGGTCTTAGTGGGCAAGAAATATAAGCCGGTAGCCCTCAAGGTGCGGCCGGTGTTTGAACCACTGTCAGAAGAGTTCCGGATAGAACGCAACATCACTGGGGATCCGTTAGCCGGGCTAATTCCGCTGGATCCTAATCCGCCCAAGTTCGTTCCCGTGGGGCGATATACCCAGGAGCGAAAAGAGTTGGTAGATGAGTTGCATAATGACGGTTTCCTGAATGAAGTTGAGATGGACGCTGTCCACCAGTTGCTGTCTATCCACGAGAATACAGTAGCCTGGACGGACGAGGAGAGGGGAACATTCAAAGAAGAATTCTTCCCGCCTATCAGGTTCCCGGTAAAAGCAGACCATAAGGTGTGGGTGGAAAGAAATATTCCAATCCCGCCCGGCCAGCTAGAGGAAGTTTGTAAGGTTCTCCGGGCAAGTATTAAGGCGGACATATATGAACCCTCCAACGGGCCATATCGCACTAAATACTTCGGTGTCATAAAGAGCGATAAGAAGTCAATCCGATTGGTACACTCTCTGGAGCCACTAAACGCGGTCACCATCGCGCACTCTGGTGTGCCTCCGGGAGCGGCCGACCTGGCGGAACATTTCGCCGGGCGGTCGTGTGGTTCAACTTTCGATCTGTACTCTGGGTATAACCACCGCCTGATCCATCCGGACTCGCGGGACTACACCACTTTTCAGACGCCCTTTGGTGCGCTGAGGTTGGTTAGGTTACCTCAGGGTTGGACAAACTCAGTTCCCATATTTCATGAGGATGTTACCTACATTCTGAGGGACGAGATTCCACATGTCACCCGGCCGTATATTGACGACGTGCCTGCTCGCGGGCCGCCCACAAGATACGAACTAGGAGACGGGACAGAAGAGACCATTCCAGAAAACCCGCAAATCAGGCGGTTCGTTTGGGAACACCTAAACGACTGCAATAGAATCTTGACGCGACTTGGGTACTCCGGTGCCACAGTCTCCGGGAAAAAGTTGCAAGTTTGTAGGAGTGTGTTCAAAGTCGTTGGCCACGTTTGTCACTGTGCGGTCAAACCATCATGAAATTCACGACAATTTCCTGACGAAATTCAACACACATGGTTTTGAATTTCCTAATGATTCATCAGTGGTTCCTGACGTATCGTCATGAACAGAGGTCATGAAATTCAAACAGGTTATAGGTACATTCCTGATGTTTATTTCACGACGGTTCGTCACGGTTCTCGGGACGGTTCATCGTGATTCACTGCTATAACCTCCCGGCTCACCTCGCTGCAGAGAAACCCACACAAAACATGAGGAAGTCAACGGGAAACATAGTGTATTTTTTATGTACAGTACTAGATTCAATTTTGTGCTAGCTCTAGGGATTACACCTCGCCGTCGCCGTCATCCTCGCTCTCAACACGCTGACTACACAGGGCATAGCGCTTGTTTCCGTCCACCGAAACATCAGGGAGGTGTCACGAAGCGCCGCTGAGGTACTTGTACAGTGGATCAAAAACTAGAACACGCACCAAAGACCTTCTCGTGCAGGTGACGAATGAAGAAAACAATGGAGAAGACAAGCTGATGGACTCACCTCGCCACCCACAGCTCAACTGCGTGGGGATTACTAATCAAGCGCAGTAAGCGCGGACTGACCGGGTCGATGACTCGGGCCATGTTGAGGGACCGTAGCGGATCGGCGAAGAAAAGAATTGGATACTCACCTATGACCCATGATCCGCTCGCAGCCCTCCTTGTCGACGCAGCCCTACCAGCTCGCAGCCCTCCCCGTGGAGCAGAAGATACTACAGTGTAGATATTTTCTGCAGTCTTGCACGCCGTTTCGAGACGGCAACGCCACGGTGTGTAAGTCGTGAATTCGCATAGAACAGTTTGAGTTGGCAATCCAGCGCAGCAACAGCGAGGGCGGCAGTGACGGAGGCCTCGAGGTCACCACCCTCCTCAATGTCGACGAAGGCGGACGTTCCATAGCGTGGTGTATCGGAGGTGGTGGTGTGGGTGGTGGTGGTTCGAGTCTGAGAGACGTGGGAGTTGGGTTCGGTCACTTGTGCCTGGAGTGGAGCTGTGACATCATGGTTTAGGGCAGGCCTCGGCTATTGCTTGGAAGGATTGCGGCACAATTCATGATGTATTTTCACGACGGATTGTCGTGAAATCCCTAAGGGAAAAAACACCCAATTATGACGGAACCTGACGGAACAGACATCGTGAATGGAGTGTTGAAATTCAAAGGGTATACCCTGACAAAACGTTGTGAATCTTGAAGTTCCCGACTGTTGATGCTGAAATTCACGACGAATACTTCTCACAGTGTGTACCTATGAAGGAATGAAACCAGATGATGATAGAATTGGGGTGATTGAGCGTTGGGGACCACTGAAGGATTTCCACGAAGTAAGAGCTTTCTTGGGCACCGTTGGAGTTATGAGAATGTTCATAAGGGACTATTCGACGAAAGCCGAACCCATCCAGCGGCTAGTCAGGAAGGAGATTATATTTGTGTGGGGACCTGACCAGGCGGCCTCTATGCGAGCCCTGAAAGACGCGTTAAAAGATTGTCCGGCTCTTAAGCCGCTCAACTATGAATGGCTCTCAGCTGTTGTGTTAGCGGTAGACACTTCCTGGATGGCAGTCGGCGCACATGTTTATCAGTGCGATCCCGTCGACCCCAAGAAGAAGTACTACGCCCGTTTCCACTCCATTCCGCTGAACGAGCGGGAAGCAAGGTACTCGCAACCCAAGCGGGAATTGTTCGGGTTGAAGAGGATTCTCGACGCCCTGCAGTACTGGCTTTTGGGATGCCGCAACCTTGTGGTTGAGACCGACGCGCAATATCTGAAGGGTATGTTGGATCACCCAGGAATGGGCCCAAATGCCACTATCAACCGTTGGATTGAAGAGATTCTCATGTTCCACTTTACGTTGAAGCATGTCCCCGGGCGAACTTTTGGACCGGACGGTTTATCCCGCCGACCAGTCCAGCCGGGGGATCCTGAATATCCCAACAAAGAAATTGAGTTCGATAACAACGACCCGCCTGGTTTACACCCGGAGAGCGAGAATTGGCCGCCCATTCGCGAGTTCGAAGACTTTAAAAAGGACATTGATACACGCGGCGGGTACATGGTTCAACTCACCCAGCGGGAAGCTCGTTGGCCGGGAGATTTCTACGATGAATTGTCATCCGCCCGACCATTGCTGGAGACGGCGATCTCGGGTAAAGATATCCCTCTGGTGGAATCGTTCGCTCAAACCAAAAAGAAGAAAGCCTTGAAATTGGGACCCCGCCCGGCGGGAGAACCTCTAATTCCTGGACTAGAATTAAAGTACGATCCCGAGAAGCGGGAGCCGTATTCAGAAGAACATAGGTCCGAAGCTGGCAAGCGGGCAGATGAAAGGCTGCTGGTACTGCGTGAGTGGTGGAGAGACACTACACACCGGCCGGAAGGCATGAACGATAAGGAATTTCACAGCTTCCTGCGGTTTGCCGCCAGCTTTTTCATAAGCGGCAGCGGCAAATTGTATAAGAAAGCAGCTGAAGGATCCGTTCATCAGCTGGTAGTGGACAAGGACCACCGCATGTACATGATGAGAGCTGCCCATGATAGTCTTGGCCATAGGGGCGGATTCGCGACAAAGGCTTTAATTGAACTAAGGTTCTGGTGGCCGGAGATCGAGCGGGACGTCACCTGGTACATAAAGTGTTGTGAGTTGTGTCAGCTCCGCCAGAAAACCTTGCTAAGGATTCCGCCGGTGGTCACCTACACTCCTTCGCTGTTCCAAGTGGTTCACGTAGACGTGATGGTAGTGGGCACTCCATCTAACGGGTTCAACAAGATAGTTGATGCTCGTTGTTCGCTGTCAAGCTGGCTAGAAGCAAGGCCTATCAAGAATGAGAACGCGTGGACCTTAGCGCTGTTCCTCCTAGAAGACATTATCTGCCGGTGGGGTTGTCCGGTTGAACTGGTGACAGACAACGCACCTCAGTTCCTGGCGGCAGTAGCTTACCTGGAATCTAAGTACGGTGTGCGGGGGATTAGGGTCTCACCTTACAATTCTCAAGCCAACGGAAAGGTCGAGAACGGGCACTGGAGGAAGGGGGACGGGTTGCTCACCTTACTTCATGGTAACCGGTGCGCACCCAACTCTCCCGCTGGACATAGAAGAAGCGACGTGGTTGGTTGAGTTGCCCGGCCGCGCACTCACAACGGCTGAATTGATTGGCTACAGGGCGCAAGCCTTGGCCAAGCACTACACGCATGTTGAGGAGATGCGTGAGCGGGTGTCGGCTGAAAAGCTGGCAGCAGTCAAAAGATATGAGATTGCGCATGCTCACACCATCAAGGACTATAATTTCCAGCCGGGCGACCTTATTCTGGTACGCAACACCGTAGTGGAGAAGTCCTTGAACACAAAGATGATGAACCGTTACTTGGGACCCGTTATAGTCATCAGACGGACTGTTGGAGGGAGTTACATAGTCGCTGAAATGGATGGTTCAGTTTTCCAGTCGAAGATTGCGCAATTCAGAGTAGTGCCGTTTGAACAACGACGAGCGATTAAGCTTCCAGAAAACATCCACGACCTGATAGACCTGTCGGCGGAGACGCTACAGGAGATGATAAATGACGAGGGCTTGGAACTGTATCAAGGCCGGGACTACCAGTTCGAGAACGTCCGGCTGGGTGTGAACGACAACTATGTTGAACCGCCCGCTGAGTCTGACGAACCTTGGTTGGAGGACAATTCGGATGAGGATTCTGACACAGAAGACCGTCCAAGGCGCCCCAGAACCCGGGCGGCAGCACAGGCAGCCCGCCTGCAAAAATCATAAACTTTCTCAGAACCTTGAGTCGACCAAACCAGCTAGTATTCAAGAGATTGACTACACAAATAGCTAAAGCTGGCGGCGAAGGAAGGAGGCTACGAAACAGCCGGAAGAAAGTACGGGCGGGTGTCCTAAACGAGTGACAAAAATAGACAGGTATAACTAGGGCGCGGGAGGCTATAGACGAGTCCCCTGCTTAAGGAACCAGAGCGTCCACCCCAGTAGCATTGTCCGGGTGAGTACGAAGCTTCTCCCCGATGAACTCGCCTTCCTCAATGAGCTGTTGGCGGCAGATAAGCGAGCTGCGAAACTGCTCGTGGATTACCGCCAGCTCGACCATGATGAAGTACATTCGCTTGCGCATAGCAAGGGAGTTGTTGAGGAAGTCGGTAGACATGCTCTGCACGCTAGTGACCTCTTCCATGAGCGTAGCGGTGTGCGGACCAGTGACGTAGAACTCGGCGGTCGCTAGAAAGAAGGCTTCAGTACAACTGAGGCAGAATTGAAGAAATAAGAATCTCACCGGCCGTAAGAAAGGCGTCTTCGTGAAAGAGAGCGTCGATCCCGGCTACCCGAGGGCGTTTGGCGGCCCTGCCCTTTTTACCGGCCGGGCTGGCCTACAAACCGGGCGGTGAGATGGATCGATATAAAGGATAAAGAGGGCAACTCACAGCGCGCCCACCCTCCTTGGGTTTCTTGCCTTTGGCGGCACTCTGGGAAGCCTTGCTACTAGCCGGCTGGACTATCGTCGTCCACAGTTCATCTGAGAAATACGGGCGATGACGGCGTCAGTCACCGCGTAAACAGCATCGGCTAGCTGTACAAGACATACCTCGTCAGCAGCAGTACTGTCGGCGACGGATTCACCAACAATCACGGAGACCTCTTCGTCGCTGTCGTCAACGACAACGGGGCTCTTCTTGGCGGCGGTGGAGGACGCGAGTGACCTTCTATTAAGAAAGGGGGAGTCGCGTCAGTTGGGCAGCCGAAAGCTTGCAAAACGGGCGGGCTACCTTCTCCTTTTTAGCAGGCGGGCGCCGCAGCTGCAGCAGGAGCAGCGGCCGCCTGCTTCTTGGTGCGCTCCGCTTGAATCACCTTGGTGAATTGACGAATGGCCTCGTATCCGGCGGGATAAGAGAAGTTGGGCTTGGCCTCGGGATTGAAGAGCTGGTGATAAAGCTGCCGGGCGGCGAAACATTCCTGGCAGAGACTTTCTTTGGTCTCGTCCAGAACGTACGCTTGCAGCGGCACCAGACGAGCCTGCGTCAAAGAAGTCAGTCGGGGGGAAAGAAGAATTTGACGGGTACTCACACCAGCGGCACCAACGTCCTCAAGCTGAGTACGGCGGGCCTCGAGAGGCGCATTGTACTTAGCCAAGGAACGAGCGGTGTCGATGGCTTTGACGAAGTCGCCCTTGACGGCGACGAAATCGGCTTTGGACATGGAATTTTTTGGGTAGTGAGACGGGGAATAAAAACGAGCGGGAGAAATTGAGATGCGAGAGCACAGAAGCCCCCGCCTGCTTTTATATCTGGTCGGCTACCCGATCCATCGGCCAAGTCCGAGCTGACGAGAAGATAAATCAGGGTTCAGAAAATTTTATCGCCCCATATTCCTCTTGACGGCGGTTACTTCCGCGGGACCGGCTGCTTTCCATATGGTTTGCACCCATGGGATGCGCCCTCCTCGTGGTACCGTTCCGTGGGATCAACTGAGGACAGTTGCCATTTCAAAAGATAGGGGGAGGGGATTACGATAAGGCCCTGCATTTAGCCCAGAAAGGTCTCCTTTGAAACAGAATAATTTATCGATTCTGAACGCTCCGGCGGAAGGAATACCAGGCGGGCAAAAGGAAGAGACAGACGGATTATATTCCTGGCGGGAAACTAGCTACAACCGCATGTTGGCGGGCAAAACAAGCCCGTGTCTAGTACAAAGCACGTCGAGCCGTTCACGAAGAAGGTCAACGACGCTCGACGGGCGGCGAAGCTCAACACAGTTCTGGATGATAACGAAAAGCTCCTTGACGTCGGTGCAGCCGGACAAAACGTGGCGGATGACTTCGTCTCCTTTAGACATTAAGTCTGCGTCGAAGACTTGGTTGAAAACCGGGCGGCATTGAGCAAAGTACTGGTCATCGAGGCGCTGGCGGGCACCTTTAGAAAAGGTTAGCCGCTGGGGATATGAAAGAAAGAAGAGCGCACCTGAAGAACCTGACGGGTTAAGCTCCCGCCCACGAATGTATTCTTCGCTCCAGAGGTCGAATTTGAGATAACAGCAGTCGCGGTTCCCGATAAAAAGGCAACGGAAGCAGGGCAAAGCCCACTGAAGCCAGATACAATGGCGACCATCGGCAGTGCAGCGAACGCAGTCGTTACTAGGCTGTGTTGGGTGGCGCTCAGCTGTGTGGCCAGACGGAACCCGGCGAGAACTTACAAAACAAGTCTGGAGGAGCATGAAGGAGCCATTTTGTTCGCCAGGGAAGGCGCAATCCTTTGGGCGGAGACATACGGGTGTCTACGCGCGGGGGAGCAAGATCGAGAAGAAGTATCCTGCGGGCGGTCGCTAGACCCTGAAAATATATATCTCCGCCGCCCGTTGGTCAGATGTTGCCCGCTGATTGCCCGATGATAAGGATGATCGGTTGGGAAGAATAAAAAGAAGGATCCGCGCCAGGGTCGAGCGGGGTGGAAAAATTCGAGAAGTGATCGAGATTTGATCATTGAAAAACAGCTCCCGCTAGGTACTACTCGAGAGGCGGCGGACTACGGTACCAGCCTGCCTGAGACTCCAAAGGCGTTGGAACAAAGTCGGACAGCATAGTTAGGCGACGGGATGCGAAGTCGAACAGGAGCTGGCGGTCTTCAGCCTGGTATACAGAAATCAGCCGGCGAAGGAGTTCCGCGTTCCTGACTGGAATCGATGTAGTCCTTGTTGCTGAAGATGAGGCCGATAGGATAGCCGTCGTCGAGGCACCCCTCGAAAATCCAGGGCTGAAGGTCCCGGAAGGAGAGGTAGTGCCAGAGTTCTGCAAAGGCAGCGGCTGGAAGTATCAATAAGCGGGCGGGGAAATGGTCTTGACCGGCCGACGCACACTCGTTGTAAGAAAACACCTCAGTACCGCCCGGCGGATGCTCCTGGTACCACCACAGGCGGCTGAGGAACAAGCAATTCATATGTCCCTCTTGCCTGCAATCGGCGCACCGAGCCCCCCAGCGGACAAACGTGCAGGACTGCCTTGGTGTCCGCACACCGATGGCAGACTAGGTCGGGCTTGAAGACATAAGACGAGAGAAATGGGCGGGCGGGCTATCTGCCACCAGTACCACTCACTACCGTATACAAATGGTGTACCAAGGCTTGACTAGCGGGCGGGAATATTGACTCGTCGATACGCACGTCGCCGGGTGATTACATGTTGCGGGAAAAGGGCGGGAAGCACATGGCAGGCGGCTCAACCCCCTGAAAGAAGGTCGTGACTACTGATAGTCACTGATGAAGAAGATCGCGATGGCTCTAACGGCAGAATCAGCCGGACGGAGTTAGCCGCCGGCTAAAGTTGAAGAACTCAAGCCAGCGGTGAACGCAAAAAGAAGGCACTTTTCCCGCCAGCTTTTCACTTAAGCGTCACCCGGGGAAATTTGACTTAGAGGTTTTTCACACTTGAGATATGTACAAAATGGGCGGCTCGATTTCAAAATCTGGGCGAATACAACAAAGAAGCTACTACTAAGTAGGCTGCTGCTGTACTCTGAGGTCCGAGCATATCAAGAAAGAGGCGAAACAGACAAGTCAGAAAGTACTACGGGCGGGGAAATACGAACGCGCCAAGTGCGCGGGCGGGAAATACGATACGTGCAATAAAGAAAAGACGGAGGCCCTACTCGCCGCCCGAATCCACAACCATCTCATTGCTCTTGGGCTGGTTCTTGGGTTTGGCCGGGCGCTTGCGAACAACAGGACGCTTGACCTCCCCGACGGCGACGACGTTGGATGAGCCGCTGGCCTGCGAAGAGGCTGGCGGGGAAACCACCGTGTCCGGGTTGGTGTTGGCGGAGTCCCCAGCTTGACGGTCGCGGCGGGCTTGCTTGCGAGTTGGCCGGCCGGCTGCCACTTCCTCCATTTCCTGGCGGGCGTGGTCGCTCAAGTCGGAATCGGAGGAACTCGATGATTCGTCGGAGGCCTCCTCCGCCTCGAGGTCAAACAGCGCGGGCCCGTACGAGTCCCACAGCTTCTGGAGGAATCCAGTCGGGCGGAGACCGGTGCCGTGAGGGAAGGGCGTGCCATCCGAGTCGCGCGGTGCTGGGCGGGGTTTCGCCTGGCCAGATCTCAGCGCCTTCTCGTAGCGGAGTCGCTTGCGCAAGTCGCTCGAGCGGATGCCGGCGGGAACCTTGCCGTCGTCCTTCTTGGCGGTCTCGAAGTCGTTCGCCTAAAGAAAAGTCAAGTCAGAATGAATGAAGAAAGGACGAAAAGTGGGCGGCGAACCGTGACTGGAACCCAACGGGGTTCAAGAGAATCTTCCGCTGACGCAGGCACCAAGTAGTAGCCGGACGGCTCGAGCTCGTCGCGGGCATCGTCGTAGGTGCGGTAGAAGTCATACGCCGACTTGAACAGCGGGATGTCGAGATGGAGGTGCTCGAACTCGTAGTACTGCCAGACGTACACACGGGTGACTTCGGTGTCGGCGGTGAGCTGCTGGGCCATCGCCAGGCGGAGAAGCGTCTCGCTGGTGGCCTTAGGCTCGAACCGCTCCCAAAACTCTTGCGCGTTGAGTTCCCGGCGGGCGCGCAGAATGACCACCAAGTAGTTGAGAAGGTTGAAGTGGTACTCGGCGAGGAGGTTGGTGCGGGCGGACTCCAGGGACTCGAGCGCTTTGTACGACTGCCCGAGAGTCTCAGTGGTACGCTTCCAGCCTCCGGGAAACGAGTCAGCAAACAGTGGGCGGGCAAAAATGCGAAAAACTTACTTTCCGACGATAAGTCCGTGTAGGCCAGTAGCGATCCCCACACGTCGTTGTTGATTTCGTCCGGCTGGGTGAGGTTGCAGATCTTGGTGCCGTGCCCGCGAGAGCAGTTGTCGCACATGGCGGGGTATCCCCAGACATGGCAGATGCTGCCGCTCAGCTGGCAGACGTTGCAGCGGGGCCCGTACTAGAAAAGAAGTTAGTAAACGGGCGGCGCTGTAACAGAAGAGAAGAGACTTACCATTGGATCGGAGATGCGCATAACTTGGCGGATAAAGTCGTAAGAGATCTTGAAATATTTGCCGTCGACTGAGCGGGGAAGATCTTGACGTTCTTTGGCTGGGAGAAGCGCGAGTAGTTCGGCGAAGACAGTTTTGTTGACGCGTTTGGGTTCGTTTTTCGTGCGCGGGCGGTTGGCGTTAAACTGCTTAGTGGAGTACACGGGGGGGTCAGTTGGAGGCGGGCGGGAAAAAGTAAAAGAAAAACTTCTCTCCCGCCTGGTAACTTCGACACCCGTGGTCCGCAAAATTTGGAAGCTGGTGATCTTCTTCTGCCGTGCACGGGAAGGGGGATCCATGTCGCCATCTTCAGGCTCGTCGCCCGGCTCCGAATCCTCCTTGTCCTGGATCTTCGCCTGTACCTTGAGGTGGGCAAGGGATCCAGGGCCGCCCATGTCCTCTTCGGTGGCGGCGGCCGGGATATCCAGAATCCCGGACAACGGTACGGTCGGGCGGGCGCCGGGGGCTTTGGAATGCGTCGATTTTCCTAGACGAAACATGATGAGAAAGATGGGCGGGAAGATGGAGCGACCCAACTTACCAGTTGTGGGCGGCTCAGAATCGGAAACCACCTAAAGCCGACTAAACGTTAGTGGCCGGGCAAAAAGGGCGGGCGGGAAACTTACCAGCGGGGCGCCTTGAGAGCCCTTGGCCTTGCCTTTTTCCTTCTTACCCTTCCCGCCAACGGAAGGTTGAACCGGTTCGGGTTTGACCCTGATGGTGCCCGGCGCAACAGTATTCTAAAGAATCAGTGTGTGTTGAGACCAGGCGGGTAAAAACAAGAAGAGAACTTGACGGCCTTACCTTTGAAGTATCGCTCGCGGCAGACGGACGGCGGGAAGACGCAGACACGGAGGCAGACGGAGGCGGCGGCATAACTGAGCTGTCAGATTCCCCGCCAGAACGTTTGCGGAGTGCTTGCGCAGCCTGACTGCCCGGGAAACGGGGTTTGGCTCGACCAGCGGAAGACTAGTGGGCGTAAGCTCGCCCGCCAGTCTCCAAAGAAAAAGAAGTAGAAGGCGCACCGGTGTAGAACCCCCGAGGAAACTGGTTACCAGGCGCTCGCGTTTGGTGTTGGCGTCCTCCATGAGTATGTCCTCGTCAGGCAGCGGCGACTGGGCGGGAAAAAGCGGGCCCTACAAAAGATTTGAAGTCGTTAGTACGGTTCAAAAAGGGAACGCACTTGTGCTCACGTATGGGTAGTCGGACCCAGGGTACGGCTTCGACTCAGTAGGCGGGCGCCTCTGAGCGGGAGCGGTCGACGCAGGCGGAGCGGGGGTTGCACTTGGGCGGGAGGTGGCGTATGGGACCGGCAACGGGCGCTCGAGCTGGCGGGCCTCCGCCCGGGAAAGCGCAGGAGGCTGAGAAGGCAAACAGTCAGGCGGGCGGGAAACTACACACTGAGCAAAGGAACGAACCTCAGTGGAAGGGAACACGTCCGCTGGCCAAATTGTACCGTCCAGCTCGTGGTCGTTGATGATGTCCTCGGGAAGAGTAAATACCGCGCGGGAGAGGCCTTGGTGAAAGCTGAGGAGCTCCGAAGGCATAACCTCGTCATCGAGATACGGGAGGCACGCGGACACACTCGCTCGCTGAACGGAGAAAAATCAGAACTTGAAGCAGAAGCCGCCCACCGTGTAACGGTGGGCGGGCAAACATAAACCGGCGGACATACCAGCTGGGACGAATAAGTGGTCAACAGTTGGTGAACATCCCGCGTATCGAACGACTCGACGTTGCGCGGGCAAGCAAGCTCGCGGAGTTGATCCCAATCGTCTTCAGGAATCCGGCGAAGGTGAAGCCACAAGTCGGGCGGCGCATCCGGTACACCAGATGGGCAGCGCGACGAGGAGGCAGAACGAGATGGCGGAGGCATCGCACTGTGAAGAAACACACGCGATTAGTGAGGTTGAACTTACCGGCGGCATAGAAGTGCCTTACGAGCGGTTCATTCTCAACTCAGCAAAACAGAACAGAATTCAGAAGAGGGTTCAGGGGGGGCACTCAAAGATGAATAGCAGAAGGATAGTACTATGGGAACGGAGAAAAAGACGGGAAATTGATGGCGAACTCTGGAAAACAACCCTCCTTATATACGCCACAGCGGCGGAGTTCGAATAAATCATTTCCATTCTCCCAGGCAATAAAAATTGTCTGCCGGGTGATGTCGGAGACTCTCCGGCGACCTAGATGGTGATTCTCGGGACCTATAGTGCTATTGATAGAAGACAATCCTGGATTGTTTCCTCGGGATTGGTGTGTTAATTGCCTGTTTTGGCAGTTCTGGCACGGATTGGCTCTCTTTCCAACGATTGGTACTGCAGAACCGCAGCAGGAGAACCTCCGCAGTCAGAACGAGTCATGGCGAATAAATGGGAAAAGAATGTCCTAGAAGTGGCTGTGGGCCGGTAAATGAAATAATACCCACGGTTGAAAACTAGCAGCGCCTAAGATTAGACCGGATCGGTCGGGCCTTACTGATCAACGCCGTTGATTGACAACTGGTGTCGAACAGAAGACGCCGCCCGCCTAGCTTGGGAACTCAGAATTTACCGCCCGCCAGTCTGAATAAACTGCGGACAGTTGAGATCTTAAGAAAGGGGGAGATGATATGGTGGGTGACGAGCCACCGGTGAAAACCGTTGGTTTTCGCATTCTTGAACACCTATTGGCGGGAATGTAAGGCGAAGTTATAGAGTATACGTTCTCCTCGGAACGGTATACTTTGCCGCTGACAGTCAAAAGCGGACGGGCAAACACGCGTGATAAGAACTCAACGCTGGGCCTCTAGCTCAACGCTGGGCCTCTAGCCCAGCGGGGTTTTCGATGCACCTAACCGGCTGGCTCAGATGGGCGGCTAACCACCGAACCTTTGAGTACTCGAGGCTAACAAGAGGAACTACTATCTTAGAGCGAGCCGCCCACTTCGGGCGGAGCGTTGGTGAAACAGGCGGGCAATCTTAGAAGATAAGATTCTGGCGGGAACTTCATTTACCCGCCGGATCTATAACCCAGGAAGGCCTAGTAAGCTGGCGGGGATTTCGGAGCACTTAATCAGCCGCCCACGCGTGAGGATCCACGATCAAGGAATGATGGTTCCCGGCGGGTTGACCGAAGCAGCTTTTCCCGGCCGCTGACTCAAAGAAGGAGACAGGCGGCGCGCCCAGGAAACAAACCAGAATCCAGATGAACTAGAAGATACAGGCGGGGAGACTTGGGCGGGTAAAACTCCCAAGTTCCCTCACCGAGGACGAACGGGCGGGAAGTTGCCACCGGCGGAGAATTCCCCGGGCGGCTTGACAACCTTCTTGGCGCACAGCCGGACCATATGGTTTTGCCCGCTGACTGATACAAGATACCCACGGTTCAGAATACCCCGGCCGCCATTGGCCACACCAAAGATCCTTACCCACGTTGTTTTCCGGACAGTTTCCTTTTATCTCCTTTTGTGACCCAGCGGTTTGTATAAAGAGGCTCAGTATTCCCTGTAATTAGCCAGTAGACTATCCCCCCACTTTCGGGCCATATAGTAGACTAGAAGTTTGAACCAGACGATTTGATAGACGGAAGCATTGAAGTGAGAAGATGTTATATCCGTGCCTCGGAACTCGGGACTCGGCCCCGGAGCCGCCGATCTCTCGGAGATCGGCCGACGGAGCTCCTCCGCCGACTCACAAATCCACGACAAACACCATCGGACCTCGTGTTCGAACCGGGTTTTTACGCAATGAAGGATTACTGAGCGTTTCCCGTTTATCCGCCTTCTTTCTTATTGTTTCATCCTCATGTTCTAACTTCCATTTCCTTTTTGGTCAGTCACTATTGTTGCGCTTAGACCATCATGATATTTCCTTTTATAGATACATAATAACCTTTAGTAGTTTAGATACGCCTCCGGGTCATCGTGTATCTTTAGTTTGTTAATTAACGTTGTCTACGCTGCACCCCCTCTATACGCGACTTGCCTTGGCAATCCCGAGCTTGTCCGTTCTCGATCTCATCCGTCCGAAAGGATTCCTGCCACAGGCTCTCACCCTGCTGTTTGTGGTGTTGAGTGAAAACCTCCGCACGGTCCGGTCGATCACCTCCGACTCCGATCTCCGATCTCCGACCCGACGCCTCGGCGTAACGCCTCGCCCGAGTACCTCCGGTCACCCGGTCGGCCGAATCACTCCCTTCCTAGTCCCCTCTGCCGCGTATATAACAGTATTAACAAACTCACTGTTCAGGCATCCTTTCTAAACGCCTGCCTTCACCCGGCATCGTTTTCTTTGTTCGGTCCAGCCTCTCCGAACAACGATTCTCTGGATTAATCCGAATCACCACATCTTTGCTTTGTCGACATCTCGGACCTCTGTTCCGACGTCTTCTCTATGGGTTCACGGATCTCGTTCTTTGCTCCGGCCTCGGCCGAGCAGTCCGGTCCATTGGATTTCGGAATCTTCCCTGTGCTCTTTCCGTTTGCTTCGTCGCACCTTCCTCGACCTCTGGCTTCAGCTCTCGGTCTAGGTTTTGGAAGCGCCGAAGCTGCACTCGGACTTCAAACTCTCTCTCCTGTCCCGCATCCGCACCTTGTTCCGGTGTATAATCTCTTGCCCATGGACCCTCCGAGATTTCCCTCGGGTCCGGCCGAGATTCGGCTCTGCGACGACAAGGGGAATCCAATCCCTCGAAGCATCATGCGTACATCCGGCCCTCTTCCCAACTTTCCTTCCGGTTTCCGGTCCGTCTTCGACGTCGACTCTGGGGCTTCGGCTTCATTGTTCTACCCCTCGGACGCGGATTATCATCACCCTCGGACTTCTCTCCCCTTACCCGACAACTTCTATGGGAATCATCCCTCGGAGTTACAGCCATTCCTTTCGCAGTGCTATTTGCACTTCGCGGAACGTCCTCGGGACTTCTCCACGGACAACGACAAGATTCTTTTCGCTCTGTCGTTTTTCCGAGGAGATGCGGCTCGGCTTTTCGAAGTCTTGGCCGACCCGGTGACCAGTCCCTGGCTGGGGGATTTCTCCTTGTTTGTCATGGAGCTCTGCGATTGCTTCGTTCCGCGTGCACAGCCCGACAACTCGGAGGAGCAGCTCCGAAGGCTCCGGATGAAAGCTACGGATCACATCGCACATTTCCTCGACAAATTCTCGCTTCTCGCTTCGGTCCTTGACCGGAGTGATAATGCACTTCGTCACGCTCTCTACGTCGCGCTCCCGTCCCGCATCACTCGGGAGCTTGACTCGGAGGTCTTTCCGAGCACCTTGGATGGACTCCGGGCGACGGTGCGCTGTATCGATCATCGGTACCGGCAGCAGCAGGAGACGCTTTCGGCGAACTCGTCGCAGGATTCCGATGTTCCCGGCCCTTCGGCCGACCCGGATGTTTCTGGTTCGACTCGTTTCTTTCTGGCCTCCTCTACTCCGTTCGCTTCCGCGTCGCGCTCTTCGGCTCCTCTGTTCGTCTCCCCTCTGGACACGGCTCCTGACTCTGGGCGTCCCACGGTTCAGCGCGGTTCACAGCCGCGCCGCCGAGGGCCTCCGGAACCAGTCCGGTCCATCCTTGGGGCGAACGGGCAGATTACGTCGGAGGAGCGGCAACGGAGGGTTCGGCTCAATCTCTGCCTTTATTGCGGAGGTCAAGGGCATATTGCCGTAGACTGCCGGAAGTCCCGAAACGTTCGCGAACACCTGGCCCGCAATTCGGCCCGCGTTTCCGCGACCATCTAGATTTTCATCCATGTTTTGAACAAACCTCGGCATTCGGCCGACCGTGTCGACGATCCGAATGTGCTCCGCAGGTTTTCCATCATCCACACATCCAGTCTTTCTCTCGCATTCACGACAACTCCGTTCTCCGGCCTTCCGCCGAAGATTCGGACATCTCACGACTTTCATGATTCAACTCTAGTCCCTGTATTGCTCCGGGATTCAACTCCCCGTGCGAATTGTTTCCTTCTCTCTTCCAGATGTTGTTCTATACTTATCTGTGAATCTATGGATTTCTCTTCGTACTTGGGAATCGCTCCGGCCTTCGGCCGAGCTCCGGCGCAAAACTTCCGATAATTCCGACAGCTCCGTTCTGTTATCCATCCACTAAGGTGTCGTTTCCATTCCGGAATCTGCGTCATCCGTTTCCAATTTCTCCTCGACTTGGTTCCCGGATCCCGTGTACCCCAGCAATATCGCTCCGTTGAGCTGAACGTCTGGAGGTACCAACTTTTTCCGTTCCATATCCCCGGGATTTTAGTGTGCACACGGCCAACAACTATGTTGGATCTGTTTTGGTATTCCCACTAGGGATGAGCGGTTACCGCTTCGGCCGATTCGCGCGAAGGTCCGAACCGACTTACACCGACCAATCTGACGCCTTCACCTCGAGGTCCTCGGACCTCATTCCCACCCGTAGGTGTACCATATAGACTATTTGCCTGGCTGTAGCCAGAAACATATTTTGCCTATTTGCCTGGCTGTAGCCAGGGCCTGGCTAGGTCAAAGTTATTTAAAAGTTAAATAATTTGTCGCCTTCAAGGATTGAACCAAAAGCAAACAGGTTACATAAGCAGTCAACTTAAGTAACACCTTAACCAACTAGGCTAAAGAGCTGATACCAAAGATCAAATTGATAGGGATATACTGTAGTCTCTACAGGCACATAATAAGCAGGTTTTCTATTTATTCCGCCCCGATAGGGGCTGTTAGTGTTCGGGTGGTTAGTGGTTAGTGGTTAGGGTTAGGGTTAGAGGTTAGAGGTTAGTGTCAGGGTCCCAAGAGACGTTATTGCCTCGGTAGGTTAGGTTGGGGTTGGTTAGGTTAGGGTTTGTGATGATATAAAACAATAGCAGAACATTATAATGTGCTTGGGTTAGCTGGAAGGAAACAAACTATTTATGTGGCAGCTTGGCTCAGTTGGTTTCAGTGCTTCCTGATATAGAAATCTACAGAAACCATAAGGTCTAGGGTTCAAATCCCCGGGCCAGCATTCTTTTGGTTTAGAACCTAGTAATTTGGTCAGGAAACCTTCTTCCTGGCTGTAGCCAGGCCCTGGCTGTGTCCAGGTTTATAGGCAATTTACCCACCTGGCTACAGCCAGGGCAGAAAGGCTATGTCTTACAACTACGGCTCTCATTCCTGCCGAGACCTTCCGGCACTCCGCCGAGACCCCCTCCCGGAGAGATATTCTCTCGCCTCTCGTTCCGACTCGGTCCATCGACCTCTCGGATGTCCTATTATGGACGCACCCTCTGCTCTTCTTCTGGGTTCGTCGGTCACTCCGACCTCCAGATGAGCAACCTTTTCCCTCCATTGTCGCTTCGGCTCATCGCAGAACGCGCTCTGGACATACTCACGCCTTCCGACTTCTGAATCCTCTTCGGCCACCTCGTACTCGCTTGGTCGCCTCTCAGGATCACCCCTTCACCTTCGTGACTCCGTTACGAAGCCTCCGACTTTCCACTCTCCGTTTCCCCGAGCTTCTCCGCATCCCGCGGGTTGTTCGACTCCCTCCGAGATTTGTCGTCCGGCTCCGGACCTCCCGGATCGTTTCCGTCCCCCGCTCCGTTTCTCTCCGACAAAAAGAGAATGCGTTCAATGCGGTAGTACTCGAGTGGATTTCGATCCTCGGACTCCGGTATTTCGGGTCCTCGAGTCGCACGGAAACCCATAGGTCATGGGCACCGTTGTTCCCTTCCATCCTCGGCAAGTTTCGAACCCGGCGATCATTCGCCTTCCTTTCCGAAAACTCGGTCAACTTGCTCGGAGCTCTTCGGCGCCGTCCATTCGGATCCTCGAATTGACACGGGAACCACTCGGCCATAAGTTCCGTGGCTTTCCTTCATCACGACCAGTTTTCGCCTTGGCAGTTGTGCCATTCCTCCGAACTTCGCCGTATTCACTCGGAACCGTTCGGCCAGTCATTCCGTGGTTTCACTTCCTCTTCGGCGACGTTCTTCCGACTTTTGACAGTTGCGTGGAAAAAAGCTTTCGAAAATAGTGACCAGTAGCTCGAGTGGGTTTCGAACCCTAGACCCCTTCATTTCGGGTCCTCGGCTGGGTTGCTTTCCGCTATACCACGGAAGACATCAGATTCCAACTACGTCTTTGTTCTGGCGCGCAGCTGTGTTTTTTCTCTCTGGGCATTCCTTGTTCTTTGCTCTTCGGCAAGTTCCACCGTTCACCCTCCGTTTCTGTTTTTCGGCCCTCGGCCGACTCGGGCATCGGAACTCCTTGAATCGGGTTCACGGTTATTCTCTACAGACGCCGTTCAGTGATTAGGTTCTCAACGCGTCCGAAACGAAATCCGACGTCTGCGCCTCGGCCGACGACACTCGGAACTATCTCCGACTCGCATGTACGTCCGGACCATCGACCACACCATTGTGCACACCCTGGAGTCAACGACCGTTCACTATTCCTTATATTCCGTGGTCCTTGCTCTCCACCCCATCCAGCCTACTCCGTTTTCTGGCTACCTGTTACATGTCGGCATGGAGGACCGGCAGACAACTGATGCCAAAGGGGGACAAGACTGAATCCGTCGGCCGAGTCGGACATTCGCCCGAGGTCGGAACCGAACCGGAAAACTAGGAGTCAGCCATCTCGCAAGCACCACAGGTAGATTAAGGGTGTGCGACTGTCTAGCCTTCGGCTGCGAGAAGAATGGAAGGGAGGAAAGGAAGTGGTGAATGATCCGGACCGGAGCCGGAGCCGGGGCCGAGCCGAGGACCGAAGGAGGCCGGAGATAAGTCGGGCAGATGGTGAAGTCGCCAGAGCGGACAGGAGCACCGAGGGACAAAGACCCGAGGTCATCCGGACGGAAGTCGGAGGTCGGACCGGAGGCGAACCGGAGGTGATCGGAACCGAATCGAAATGACAGTTAAGTCAATAGAAGTAAAGAGGGAAGACGTCCGAGCAGGTTGACTTGAACCCGGAGTCGAGACAAAGCAAGGAGGCATCAGCCCATGAAAGGAAACATGGAATAACGTTAATTATACAACTAAGGTACAGGGATGTAACTAGCTGCTTAAATACGGAGAAGGTAATTGTGAATACATATATGGTAATATCATGATGGTCCAAGCGCAACAATAGCAAGTGACGAAAAGGGGAAGGAGAAGGAAAACATGAGGGTGAGACAATAAGAGAGACGGACAATAAGAACGGATAAACGGAAATACACAGTAAGCCTTCGTTGCGTGATAACCCGATGACTCCGAGGGTTGCCGAGCGTTCCGAAGATCTCAGGGCCGCCGAGTCGGCCGAGTCGGCCGGATCGATCGGAATCGGCGGAGGAAATGCCGGAGATGGTGAGTCGGATTGCACGGATATAACACTACCTTATCCAATCCCTTCAAATCCGTGTAACGCACTTCACGGAGTTCATCTGAACGACCAATGAGCCGACTTCTGGACGACTTCTACCCTTCCTTCATCTCCGACGGCTCGGCTCTGAGCCGACCGATGGATCGGCTTGACTTGACTTGGACTTCACTAAGTCCACTTCACTCTTGCTTAAATCCTCTTACTCATTCACTTCACATAATCGGACTTGGGCCGAACTCGGCCAATTCGATCAAAATTCGACAAGATATTGTTATATCCGTGCTCGGAACCCTCGGAACTCGGCCGACGGAACGGCTCCGCCGAACTCGGCCGACGGAAACACCACATCAACCTCGTGTTCCTTCTCGGGTTTTCACGCAATGAAGCTTACTGAGCGTTTCCCGTTTATCCGTCTTCTTTCTTATTGTTTTAACCTCATGTTTATATTCTCCTTCCCCTTTGGGACTTTCACTATTGTTGCGCTTGGACCATCAGATATTTCCTTATATGTATACATAATAACCTTTCCAGTATAAGTACCGTAGTCTACCTTTGTATTCCTCAGTTTGTTTATTAACGTTGCTTCGCACTTCCTCCGCAAGTAACTGAGTCGTTCCGATTCCGGTCTCCGAACCCGAACCACTTCCCTGTCCTCCCTGCCTTGAGTCACCCAGGTAGTTGTGCGCCCAGCTCCTCTGTGGCGTTCACATATATCTCCGACACTCCGGTCTTCCTCTCGGCCGATACTCGGCCGGCTCCGGTTCCGTCTTCCCCTCCGTCGGCTCGGTATATAACAGTATAAACAAACTCACCTATCTGGCTGGCTATGTCTATTCCATTCACTCCTGTTCCTGGTGCTGAACGTCGTCACTCCGATGCAGAGAATCGGGGCCGGCGTCATTCCCGTATTTTCAGCGCTTTGGTTCACCTCTCCCCTCCTCCGTTGACGGACCCTGGTCATCCGACCGATCCGAACCGTCGACGCTCCACTCAACCTGATGTTTCCACTTTTCATTCTCGCTCTCGGTCCACTCCTGCTCCGCTCGTCACTCCGGTCCATGTTCCAGGCCTGGTCACTACTCCGGCCCACAGCCCGGAGTACCGAGTTCCGTATCCGGCGTCCCCTCACCCTCGGGCGTTTCGGGACCTTCCGGGAATTCCCTTCAATATCCCGGAAGATGCAGCTTTCGACGGACCGGCTCCCGTTTCACCTTCGCCAGCGCCAGCCACCCAGGCTGCAGGCGCGGTTCCGCTTCCTCCATCATCGCTCCACAGTCGCCCCGGCACACCTGGGTCGGACGCAGGCGATGGCTCAGGAGGATCTGGCGGATCGGGCGGAGGTAGTGACGGAGGAGATGATGATTCCGCGGATCCTCCGGGCTTCCCCGCAGGGGGTGGCGGCGGAGGGCCCGGCGGAGGTAACGGTGGAGACCCCGGAAATCCGGCTCCTCCCGGCGGCCCCGGGGGCCCCGGAGGACCCGGTGGCGGAGGCGGAGGAGGCGGAGGTGGAGGTCCCCCACGTCGGCGTCGTGCGAGATCGCCCGACTCCTACGACGAAGCTCATGATACCATGCTTCGGGAGACCCTTCACACGTTCCGACATGCTATGTCCCTCCTCTCCGCGAACCAGTCCCGCACTCCGAAGTCGAACCGGTCGAACCTCCGGAACCCGGATGTCTTCGATGGTTCCGATCCTGCCAAGCTCTCTCCGTTCCTCATCCAAATTTTCCTCCACACGGCCGAACGTCCTCAGGACTTCGCCACCGACAAAGACAAGATTCTCTACACCTTGTCTTATCTCCGAGGCACCGCCGCTCAATGGTTCGAGCCGAACCTTTATGACCGGTCCGGACAGCCTCCGAGTTGGGACGGAAATTTCGAACTTTTCATCCAGGAGCTGCAGAACAACTTCGGTCCGCAGGACCCGGTCGGAGATGCGGAGGAGGCCATCCGGTCATGCCGGATGAAGCCCACGGACACCATCACCTCTTATCTCATTTCGTTCAATCGGCTCGCGGTGCTCACCAATTGGGGTGACAACGCGCTCCGCTTCCAGTTCTACGAAGGCCTTCCGCGTCGCATAAAAGACGAGATGGCTCATCGGGATTACGTCAACACCCTGATCGGCATCAAGGAGATCGCTCAGCGTGTCGACACCCGGTACTGGAAGCGCGAGTCCGAACGGAAACGCGAACGCGAACGCGACCCTCCTCCTCCGAACTCCGGCTCCGGTCATCAGTCCGGAGCCTCGGGCAAGCCCTCCGGAGATCGGAAGGACAAGCATCGCTCATCATCTTCCAACCCTTCCTCGAATCCTCCTCCTTCCGGCCCGAAGCCATCGGGCCCGAAGGGTCCGAAGCCCGGCGGCGGCTCGCCCCCGGTTCGGTCCGGGGAGGGCGGTTCCAAGCCCTACGCCGATAAGCTCGGAAAGGACGGGAAGATCAAGGATGAGGAGCGTGATTTCCGACGGAAGAACAACCTCTGCATGTATTGCGGCGGTAAAGGTCATGTCGCGGCCGACTGCAATAAGCGCTCCCAGTCGCTTCATGCTCGGTTCTCTCGCCTCGCTTCGGAGTTCTCTTCCTTGGACTCGAAAAAAGTCTAAGCAACTCGGAAACTTCCTCGCCCGTTCCGAGTTGCGTTGACTCCAGGGTGATTCCCGAGGTTCATCTCAACGCGTCCGCTCTTTCCCCTAATGCCCTTTACGTCGATCTCGATCTCTCTCCGCTTCGGCCGAACATTCCGGCCTCCGAGGTGGAGTCATGCTCAACCATGCTCCCCTCTGTACTATCTCGAATTGCGTCGGGATTCATCTCCCGCTTCCGGACACTCGTCGATTCCGGTTCTTCTCATTGTTTTATATCTTTGAAAGTCTGTGAATTGAATCATTTTGTCCCTTATGCGGTAGATCCGGTCCGTTTACGGTATCTCGACGGCTCTTCATCAATCATCAACCGACAGCTTCGGCTGCTTATCCGGTTCCCCTCCGGCGAAGTCCACCCTATGGAATTTTACGTCACCCGTCTCGATTCTCCTTGTGATCTCGTTCTTGGATACAATTGGCTCACCCGTATTAATCCGTTGATTAACTGGGCCGAAGCCAAAATCTCTTTCCGTCCTGATCACTCCCGAGTTTTTGTGTCGACACAACCGGCAGATATGCCGGATCCCGCCTCGGTAGCTCCGACTACGGACGAGGGTGTTCCGCGACCTCCGGCCGGAAACCCTACACCGAACCCCCCGACGTCTTCGCCTCTTCCCGCTCCTTCTATGGAAATTCCCGGTCCTTCTATGGACGACGCCCCGGAGCTCTCCGAACCTCCACCGATTCCGGTCGACATTCCGAGATCACTTCCGGACCCTCCGGTCGTTCCGGTACTTCCGGACCCTCCGGCTCCCTCTGAGGCTCCTAAGCCTCGTCCATTCTCTACGCCCCCACTTGTGTCGCTCGTATCTGCTGCCGCTTACTCCTCTATCATTCGGGATAAGAGTGCTGTCCAGTACACCCTTCGTGCTTGTGCTCTAGACGACCTGCAGGGTCGGGCCGCCTCGGCCGAGGGTCCCGATCTTTCCGGCATCCCTTCGGAGTATCACGATTTCGCCGACGTCTTCTCCGAAAAGGAGGCGTACAATCTTCCGCCTCATCGCGAGTTTGACCTCAAGATTGAGACGGAGGGCGGTGAAGTTCCTCCGATCGGCCACGTCTACTCCCTTTCCGAAACGGAGCTGTCCGCTCTTCGGAAGTTCATTGACGAGAACCTGAAGGCGGGGTTCATCTACCCGTCTCGGTCCAGTCACGGAGCTCCGATTCTCTTTGCCAAAAAGAAGGACGGCTCTCTCCGGCTTTGCGTCGACTACCGTGGATTAAACCGGATCACGAAGAAGGACAGTTACCCCCTTCCTCTGATCTCGGATCTCCTCGACGCTCCCGGAAGGGCACGAGTTTATACGAAGCTTGATCTCCGGCACGCCTACCATCTTCTCCGGATCGCCGACGGCGACGAGCCGAAAACCGCTTTCCGCACTCGCTACGGGTCCTACCAGTTCCGGGTAGTCCCCGAGGGCCTCACCAATGCTCCGGCCGCTTTTCAGCGTTTCTTGAACACTATCTTCGCCGATCTTCTGGACGTCAACGTCGTCGTGTATTTGGATGACATCCTCATCTACTCCGACGATCCGTCCAAACATTCGGCTCATGTTCGGGAAGTGCTCCGGCGACTCCGGGCCAACGGCCTGTTCTGCAAACTTTCCAAGTGCGAGTTTAGCGTCACCACCTGCGAATACCTCGGCTACATCCTTTCGCCCGACGGTTTCCGCATGGCTCCGGACAAGATCGAGGCTATCATGGATTGGCCGACGCCTCGGAAGGTTCGGGACGTTCAGTCCTTCCTCGGCTTCGCCAACTTTTACCGGCGCTTCATCTTCAACTACTCCGGCATCTGCATTCCTTTGACCCGGCTCACCCGGTCTAACATCCGGTGGGCCTGGTCCGAGGACTGCCAGACCGCTTTCGACACTCTCAAGCGGGCGTTCACGGAAGCCCCGGTCCTTCACCACTGGGTTCCGGGTCGGCAGATTACTGTCGAAACGGACGCTTCCGACTACGCCACCGCCGCCATCCTCTCCATTGAAGGCGACGACGGTGAAATCCATCCGGTTGCGTTCCGGTCTCGGACGCTCGGCCCGGCCGAGCTCAACTACGACACGCACGACAAGGAGCTGCTCGCCATCTTTGACGCCTTCGGTACTTGGCGCCACTATCTCGAGGGCTCTACCTTCCCTGTCGACGTTGTCACGGACCACAAGAACCTGGAATACTTTGCCACGACGAAAGTCCTCACGCGTCGGCAAGTCCGGTGGTCCGAATACCTCTGCCATTTTAACATGGTAATCCGGTTCCGGCCAGGTAAACTCGGAGGTAAACCCGACGCTTTGACTAGACGATGGGACGTCTACCCAAAAGAGGGGGATAATACCTACGCTCGGGTGAATCCGCAAAATTTCCGTCCGATTTTCACCCAAGATCAACTTTCCGCGTCGCTCCGAGCTACTTTCCTCGAGGAGATCGTTCTCCGAGCTTCGGTAATCGCCGACTTCGACAAGCTCCACTCCGATATCCGCGAACACCTCTCCGAGGATCCCGCCGCCGTCGTCGGCCTTTCCGCCGCCGCCTCCGGTGATCCGCGCTGGACTACCGACACCTCCGGTCTTCTCCGTCTCGACGGCCGGATTTACGTTCCGCTAGTTTCCGGTACTTCCGAAGGTTTACGAGTACGTGTCTGTCAATATCTGCACGATCACAAGCTCTCCGGTCATTTTGGTCAGAATCGGACGCTCACACTCATCCGACGCGACTACACCTGGCCCGAGATGCGGACCTTCGTCCGGGACTACTGCCGCTCGTGTATTCTCTGCAAGCGCAATAAGAAGCCTCGGCACCGGCCTTACGGCCTGCTGAAGCCTCTTCCGGTTCCGCTCCGTCCTTGGGATTCTATCTCAATGGACTTCATCGAGCAACTTCCCCTTTCCGGCATTTACGACACCGTTCTCGTCATCGTCGACCGAGCCTCGAAGCAAGTCATTCTCATCCCGTGCGACACGCACATCGACTCGCCCGAGCTCGCCCGACTCTTCCTTATTCACGTTTTCTCTAAACACGGAGTTCCGTCGCATGTTACGTGCGACCGAGGCTCCGAGTTTATCTCGGCTTTCTTCCGGTCCCTCGGAGCTCTACTCGACATGGAGATCCATTATACCTCCGGATATCATCCTTCGGCCGACGGCCAAACCGAACGGATGAATCAGACTATCGAGCAATACATCCGGATGTACACCTCGTACCAGCAGGACAACTGGCACGAGTTGCTTCCGCTCGGAGAATTCGCGCTCAACAACTCGCCGAACGCTTCGACCGGAATCTCTCCGTTCTTCGCGAACAAGGGATACAATCCGGCAATTACCATTCATCCGGAACGTGATGTCGCTAACATGTACGCAAAGGACTACGCCGTTGATCTCCAAGACTTGCATCAGTTCCTTCGGGAGCAGCTCATCTTCGCGCAAGACCGCTACAAAGAAACCGCGGACAAGGTCCGGTCTCCGGATCCGAAGATGCAAGTCGGAGAATCGGCGTTCGTCACGACCAAGTACATCAAGACCACTCGGCCGACTCCGAAGTTCTCGGAGACGTCGCTCGGTCCGTACGAGATCATTGCGAAACCTTCGGCCGCTTCCTATACCCTCCGTCTTCCGCCGAATCTCCGACAAATTCATCCCGTCTTCCATGTCTCGCAGCTCGAGCCCCACTTCCCAAACCCATTCCCCGACCGTGAGGACGAGCCTCCAGCCGCGGTCGAAATCGATGACGACGGGGAACCTCATTACGAGGTCAAGCAAATCGTCGACTCGAAACTCGATCGCCGCTTCAAGAAGGTTCCGCTCCGGTATTACGTGGAGTGGCTTGGCTACGAGAACACGGACGAACAATACTCCTGGGTCGGAGCCGACGATGTTGATGCCCCAGATCACGTCGACAACTTCCATCGGAAATATCCGAAGAAGCCCGGTCCGGACTATTGATCTTATCTCATCCTTGTTTTATTTCTCACTTCCTTTCCGATTTCCGATTTCGGCCACTCGGCCGACTCAATTCAAGAAAAACAAAACAAAAATACAAGTACAAATAAAAGCCCTTATTACGCGGGGCACGCGGATGTCCATTCAGACGGTGGACGGCTTGTCGGCCGGTCCGGCTCCGTCGTCTCCTTTCTCCTCCGCCGACGCCTTTCCCTTCCCCTTCGCGTCACCCACAGTCTTCTTCTCCTCCTTCGACTCCTCCGGCCGAGTGCGCTTCTTCGGAGGCGGCTTCTCCGAGTCGGACGAATCGTCGGAGTCGACGTCCGAGCTCCGCACAGTGCTCGGCGAAGACCCGGAGGCCTTCTTGATCGTCTCGATAGGCGGCTTGTCCGCTTTCTCGACGACGGCCTTGGCGCCTCCACCCGATCCCCCCGCCTCCGGCGGCCCCTCGGCCGAAGGCCCGGCTTTCTCCTCCGGCTTCACCTTCCGGAAGTCGGCCGGCCACTTCGTCCGTTCCTTCACCTGCGACGCCGGCTTCGGCGCAGGCCCTGCGTCGACCTCCTCTTCGTCGGCCGACGCTTCGAACAAAAGCCGACGCGACATCGAGTCGGCGCCGACCGGAGACATCTCCCGGTCAAGCCGAGAGAATATCCCGATCGCCCGCTGATGCCCCTGTACGGCCGTGCCCGTGTCCGAACGACCGGGCGCTCCCATCTTGTGCCCCAGGGTTTCCACCAGCGCCCGGAACTGGATCCGGTCCCGGCGGCGCTCCTTCTTCAACTTCAGGAGCTCGCGCCCCTGATCCTGCACCTGGCGCTCCAACTCCTGGATCCGGGCCCGACTGTCGTCGGACCGGGTCGGCCGGGACGCCGGAACACCCTCGTTGTCGGAATCGTCCTCCGAGGCGATCGTCTTCCTCGACACCACCTTCTTCCTCTTCTTCGCCAACGGCTCCTCTTCCGAGTCGAGGTCGAAAACCTCCTTCCCGCTCCGCTTAGCGCTCCGGCGAGGCTCGGCCGGAATCAGCGAGCACTTGACCTTCCGCTGCGAGCACCGGATGCACTGACGCTTTCCGGGCTCGAGCCGACAGGTCTCCTCGCGTTTCCGGCACTCGGAACACTCTGTACGACAAGTTAGTTCCGGGTCGAACTCGGCCGACTGTCACGCACCTTGCGGCGGAACGATCAACTTCCGCTTTTCCTCCTTCTTCTCCGGTTTCTCCCGCTTCACCACCGGAGACGCCGAGCGACGGAGCTCGGACCCGGAGTCCTCCGCATCGTCGTACGACGACGCAGGGATGCGACTCGGACCCTCCATCCTCCCCTTCGGCTTCGGAGCGCGGCTCGTGGCGACGTTGCCCTTGAGCGTCTCCGCAAACGCCGCCGTGATCGCCGCCGTGTCCTTGGCGTGCTGCGCCGCCATTTGGTCCATGACCTCCTGGCGGATCCGGCGCTCGCGCTCCTCACGCTTCCTCTTTCTCTCCTTCTTCTCCGCTCTCGCCTTCGACTCGGGCGACAGGCTCCGCTCACGGCGGGCTTTGCGTTCGGCGTTCGGGGCGGGCGAGCTGGAAGAGGACATGATGGTTTTGAGGCAAGATGAATTTTCACGCGATCCTTATATATAGCTCCACGTGCCATCAATGATCTCCCCACGCCATCCATCATTCTTCCTCGGCACACTTCCGGTCATCACCTCCTGCAGGTTACCTATGCTCACTGTTCCTCGTGGGCAAGGAACGCAAGAGGGGGATACTGTTATATCCGTGCTCGGAACCCTCGGAACTCGGCCGACGGAACGGCTCCGCCGAACTCGGCCGACGGAAACACCACATCAACCTCGTGTTCCTTCTCGGGTTTTCACGCAATGAAGCTTACTGAGCGTTTCCCGTTTATCCGCCTTCTTTCTTATTGTTTTATCCTCATGTTCTAACTTCCATTTCCTTTTTGGTCAGTCGCTATTGTTGCGCTTAGACCATCATGATATTTCCTTTTAAAGATACATAATAACCTTTAGTAGTTTAAATACGCCTCCGGGTCATCGTGTATCTTTAGTTTGTTAATTAACGTCGTATACCCGGCAAACCATCCTCCTCTCTATACGTGATCAAGCCTTGGCAATCCCGAGCTTGTCCGTTCTCGATCTCGTCCGTCCGAAAGGATTCCTGCCACAGGCTCTCACCCTGCTGTTTGTGGTGTTGAGTGAAAACCTCCGCACGGTCCGGTCGATCACCTCCAACTCCGATCTCCGATCTCCGACCCGACGCCTCGGCGTATCACCTCGCCCGAGAACCTCCGGTCACCCGGTCGGCCGAATCACTCCCCTCCTAGTCCCTTCCGCTGCGTATATAACACCCAAGTTCCGTCTATGTTCCATACAATTCTAGTCCGCCGTCCTAATGGCTGGCCACCATCCTTCTTGTCTAACAAAGCCGTGACCCAGTCGCCGTACCACCCCAGACCCATCTGGGAATCAGGCTCATCACCAGACCCACTCACAGTGTCAACATCTTCCAAGGTTTGGCCAGGCAAATCGGGCGAAAAGGTAACAGTGTTGTGTTCGAGTTTGGTTGGGTCCCAGTGTCCTTCCTCATAACTCCAATTGATGTCGTAGAACCGGAATGGAGGACCTGCGAGCGGTCTTTGGATCTGAGCCGAAATCGATCAGCAATAACCAAGCAGTAAAAGTCTACGCACGTCCTTAGAATAATCCGTGCGCTTGAACCGTTCAGGCCAAGGGACGCGACTGGGTAGGCAGATACACATCAAAGGCGACATATTCTCTCCCAGTATGCGACCTTCATAAGTGGTAGTAGATCCCTCGGTGTCAGTGACGGCACGCCGTGTGTATTCAAAGACCATGGGAGACACCGGGGTACTCACAAGCACCCGTTTTGGCGTTGACACCGACTTTTTGAAGCCGGCCTGCTAATAGGTGCCAATGTGCCAATGTGCACGTCTCCGTCGCCACCACACCAAGTTGTTGGCAAACCGGTCCAAGTGAGGGCTGAAAGATGCAGCTGAGGGGGTGCATCCATGACCATACGTGAGTGAGTCAACAGTGCTCACAGGAGGGGAAAAGGGGCTTTCCGAAGTCTCTTATAACCATACTGATTATAAATTCGAATTCGGAGCAACTTACTTGGCAGCTTATAAAACTGCAGCATTATTAATCTGAAATCAAAATTTGGACTGTCAGATCGGCTTTACAAGTACGTACATAGTTGTAACAGATAAAAGAAAAAAATGGATGAGTCAGTCTCTGCTCCTTCAAAGCATCTGAAACGTCTCAAAGAGGTGAACCAGAGGATTTTATGATTGCTTGAGGCCACGCGCAACTGCCTTTTTCGGCGAATTGGCGGTGAGGCTGAATCTGGCTGAATTCGGTAGGCCTCGGCGATCTTCGGTTTTCGGTTTTCACAGCAACCGACTCTGTCTACGCCCTTCAGGCCCTTTGCTTTGACTGCTGCTCTGTCTGTAGGCCTGAATGCTTAACAGATCATCGATCCATGTACCTGCAATTGTTCACCCTTGAATACGAATACAGCAACTCATAGGACTGCTGCCGGCCCTCGACGCCGCGCTCGTTGCTAGTCCGAGTGCTGCCATCCGCGACTCACCATGTTGCACCTCCTGGCCCTGCCAGTGCGGCGGTGTAGTCTACTCCGCACCCTTTGTTTGGTGCCCGCGCGGTGTGCAGCTTACCTTGATAGGCTGAGATGGTGCGTCCCTGTCTATTTTCTCCCGACTAGATAGCTAACGGGATGCTTTTGACTAGCGCAGACTTCCTCACTATCCGTCGCCCGCGCGGTCATACACCCATCTGCTGTCCTGCGTATGCGAGCGTCGCTGAGACCACGGTGTTGGCGTGAATGGTCGAGCTGTTCCCTCTGGTCGCCGCCCCCGCCTTCCTCCAACGGTGTATCGTCCCTCGCGCGCATCCCCGACCACCCTCTCGCACCCACCTCCGCCCTCGTCGTCCACCGCACGAGGACGCGCACATGACGCGGACTTAGTGGGGCAGTGCGGGTTTTGACTATGACGTTGTCGTCGGATTACACCCCACCAGATAACCTTGTCTCTGCCATCCGCCACTGGCGCAGCCTGGCAGGTCGCAATGCGCAGTTTTCCAGCCCGCCCCGTGCTCACTGCTGACTTGGCAACGCGAATTCGTGCAAGATAATCATGGGGAAATTTTCGCAGACAAGCACAACGCTCGCCTTCCCCGGTCTCTCGTGCTACCCCGCCCCCATGCACCTCGCCTGCGCCGTGCCACTCCCCCGAAGCTATGTGCAGCCGTCCCCGTCCTCCCTTGTGCTGCTTCCTCGGCTTCGAGTCACTCAGCGCCGCCCCGGGTATCCTACCTCCCCCTCCCCGTCCTCGTGTACCTCCCTCGTAGAAGCGCGCGTGCGCAACCGCGTGCCTCCTGCACGGGCATGTCTTCGAGGTTATCCACACCGGGACGTCTCCGCAATGTCGCCGTAAGAGGGGGGGGGGGCGGATGGAGGGCGACGACGGCTGGAAGTACGCCTTCCCCCTGGCGATCTCGTTTCCTCCCCATTCAAACGATCTCGTTTCCTGCCCGTTCATCCTCTTTGACGCTGGCTTCCCTGCCGAAGCGTTTTGTTGTCCTGTATGACACCTTGGCCGTCCCCTTCCATACCGCCGCCCGGTGGTTACACCCCGCTCGGAGGGGCGACAGTATTCGCCCGCGCGGCACGTACCACTACGCTCACGACAAGTCCCGCGGGCTCGCTTCTTTCGCCTACGACAGCTTGCGCGAGGGCCTCACCGTCGCTCGCCCCTTGTTCCCCTTTCGTCCGCAGTGGGCTGCAGGAGGAGGAGGATGCGCAGCCAGTCCGTCTGTATGAATTATAGCGGGAGCGGGCCGAGGATAATGCCTCTTTCTCCGTAGGACGGGATGGAGCGTGAGAGTAAAAGGGGTCCGGGTGCCCTCACCCCCTCGCTTCAGGCGGCGCAGTCGCCGAGGCAGAGTGAAGATGGGACTGTGTGGTGCGAAGACGACGGCGACCCTCTGCCCGCCGAGCCCCTGCTGGGCATGCGGACGGGTTCAGCGGCACGTCATTCGCGAAAAACTGGCGCGCACTTCCGACTCTCCGAGCGCACCCGTCAGATTCCTCACCACGCCGTCTTTTCCCTCCATTCCCCGATTTCAGATGTCTCTCCACATAGTCTCTCCACACGTGTTAATACTACCGGCGCCGTCCTCGTTAGTACTGTGGAAGGAAGGAGAAGTCCAGCAAAGTGTCACCCTGCACGGCGTGGCGCTTGGGCTGCCCGAGTGCTCGCGCGCCATTCGACGCCACGTTAAAGCAGGCGGTGATGGAGCGCCTGGTGTCCCCCGGGTCTGGGACCGCGGAATGAAGCTGGGGCTTGTTTCGCTCTCGTACATCGTACAGTAATTTCATTTGATATTTTCCCCGTATCACCAGCTTTTCCTTGAGCGGAGTGTGCTGAGCGGGACCGAGAGGATCCAGCTCTGAAAGCGGAGGAAGCCTGCGGGAATCCCGGCGGTACGATCCGGTTTGCTTCCCACACCTTTTGTTTACTTTCAAGTTTCTTCTAACCTCGTGCAATGTCAATATCTCTAGATCTTTGTCTCCTTAAAACTACGTCCAAGCCGCGAAACGAAACGTCGGCGAGCCGAACTCCAACTCCTGAGATTTCACTCGAAATGACTGCAGGTGTACTGCAGGTGTGCTGTAGACGCGCACTCTAAATTAATGTGACAGTGGCGCAGATAGGTATCCTGCACGAGGCATCGTGCCATAGAGACCGTTTCACATCTTGACCACCACCACTACCATAATTCTAGGATGGATATTGCTGGCACAATCACCACATTCGGCGGACTGGTTATGAAGATCAAGGCATCGATTGACAAGGTGTGATATCGTTGTCTTTTCGCGCTGGCGAATACGTGCTGAGTAGGGATGAGGTTGGCGAGAACAAAAAGAATCTGGGTGATCTCCAGAGGCAGGTTGAGGATACCGTCCAGGAACTCCAAAGGCTGGCAAAAGGACATCCAGATCAAGTGCCTACCGGGGAGCTGAAGGAAGCACTTGGATCGCTAATGGGGTGCGTATCCGATTCTGTCGTTCGTGTATTCGGAAGTGTAACCCTTACGTATAGGCAGCTGAATGGAATCAATACCAATTGCCAAGCACTCACCCAGTCCAAAGGGATTCCTGCTTCTGTTAAAGCATGGTTCAAGCGAGACGAAATCGAAGCGGAAATCGGAAAACTGAAGGAAAATAGAACAAACTGTGTCACCCAATTTCAGGTGAGACTATATATCGCGCTATTTGGGAGTCCAGGCGCTCAAACGAACATCAGTTACTGTCCACCGCTTGAACGGAGAAGAACACCGATCAGACCAAAGTCCTCGCCACTCGAATTGACGAGACCACTGGCAGAACCGAAGCGAAGGCTGACCAACTTATAAATTCGGAGTCAGTTGAATGCACTATCCGCTTTATTTTCCAGCTGATTTGAATCCAGCCGTGAAAAGAAGATTCGAGAATGGTTTCAAGCGCTCGATATGAGGGAGAAGCAGCGCGCAACTCACTCACTTCGTCACAAGGACACTGGGCGCTGGGTTTTGGAGGGCACCGAGTTCGCGAAATGGAAGGAGGAGCCGGGGTGTCTGTGGATCCGAGGAATTTGTGAGTTCTTCTGCGTCTGCCCCCGAGATGAACGCCTGACCAGTAGCAGCTGGTACTGGGAAAAGTGTTTTGAGGTAAAGCTCATCCAATATGGCCAAACTCCGGTCTAACACCGATTGAATAAACAGCTCTATCGCGATAGATCACCTTTTCGACTATCGACCGGCGAAAGTCGCGAACAGCCATCCAGCGACCCCGAATTTCGGTATCGCATATTTCTACATCGACTTCAGAGATGAAAAGAAGCAGCTGCTCGAAACCATGCTTCGGTCCATCATCATGCAGCTTTCCGAACAATCCCCCACTCCCTATTCCGCACTCGATCAGCACTTCAAGTCCTGCCAAGGCGGGAAATTTCCAACCTATGGCGACCTTCTTGCCATGCTCGACACAATACTTGCTGAATTCACCGGCACCTATATCATCCTCGATGCACTCGACGAGTGTAGTGAGCTCGACGAACTTGTCCACTTCATCTCAACCCTTCGCGGATGGGGAAAATCATTACACTTCCTTGTCGCGAGCCAACCCCGCACAATCTTTATGGACTCCGCCGCGTTCGACGGAGCACTGGTTGTTGTTCTCGAGCGAGACACCACCCATGCTGATATTTTGCAGTTTGTGAACAGCAAACTCGAGCTCGACTCCAAATTGAAACACATAAAGAAGGCGAAGGATGCTGCTCCTAAGATTGTCGACAAGAGCAACGGAATGTCAGTAACTTTTGGATATTCAAGAGTGACTTTTAATACTTATTTGATGGCAGGTTTCGTATGGCGGCATGTCTGCTGCAGGAATTGACACGGAAAAGAGTCGATACCAATATCGACAAAATACTTGCTAAGTGTTAGGCGCCGGGCGCCCTTGCCGATCCATTGGCCGATTACCTTATACACTTTAGTCAGATAACCCCTTTTGTAAAGTACATATGCAGGAGACGGCGTGACTTGGTGTGGGCATCTTTTACCCACCCAACTACTACGCCGCTCCTTGCCTTTCTTGAATACAGATCTTGGAACAGCTTAGTTCGCGGTGCTTCGTAAGAGCTCTAACTCACCTTAACTCACTTACACTTTTTTAAGCTCCACTGTTTCTAAAAGAAACAACTTCTATATTCTGAAAGAACAGAAATATATACTACTTCGATACCCACCATGGACAGCGGTATCGATCCCAACCCTGTCGCCAGCAGCGCTGCGACAGCACCTTCCGAGTACGTCTCAGCCATGAGCACTACCGGTCCCCTCCTCGGAACGACGTCGAGCACGGCGGTTCCGAGCACTGACACGAGCGCCAACCCTGGGGCCCGTTCCCCAGAAACTCGCCCAGTCCCATCCACCCCTGTGGCGGGTGGTTCTCCTAACCCAGATGCTGGAATCTTTCAGTATCTGCTTTACCATGACGATGAAGGTCGTCCGTACCTGCGTGACTCCAACGGCGTACGCTACACCGTGTCTGCGGTCGGCCCTTCGAGCGACAGGAACTATGGGTCATCCCCGTCTGGGATACCCATGCACCACTCGGTGTTGTTCTCTACTGAGCCCAGCACCGAGTCCGCGCTGTCGGCGTCTTCTCCCGAGCGGACGAGCGCCGAGAACTACCCTGCGCTTGCGTTAGATATAGACCCAAATATACTGAGTAGCGACCAAATCTCCCAATTGAATGCCATCCGTGGCCACTTGGGTACCGCCAATTCCCGTGTGCTAGCAGCTACAGCAATAATTGCTGAACATCAAGCTGCGACAGAGGATGTACACGAAGTTATCCAAGCACTAAGAGGAGAGGTGCTTACCCGAGTAGACTCCCTTCGGAACGAAGTGAACTCCCAGCGCTCCCGCCTCAACCGAGTGCTGGACAATAATTTGAAATTGGTCGTCGAGACGGGCGCCTCTGGCGCTCAAGTCAAAGATCTTCTACTCATTATGAATAGAAACGGGGGTGCACATCGGTCTGATCGCCCCGCCCCGACGATGGGTACTCCCGTCGTTGCCCCCATGGAACCCCTTCCCGCGGAGATACGCACTGCAGTAGATGCAGTAGTACCTCCGCGTATGGATGGGGAAACTTCTGAGGTGTTCGAGCGCCGGGCTTGAGGTGTCCTGCGATCTAAATCAAATGTGATCGCTGCCTTTCCCCTCCCCATGATACCTGCTGCCTCTCATATGTGCTATGCACCGTCGGTTCGTGAAGTCGTCTTCCGCCCAACGGGCCACGCGCGCGTTTGAGAGCGTAGCCTGGAACCCGCTGCTAGGACCTGAAAAGCTATACTCAGACTTGAAGGAATGCGGAGAACGGATGGTGGAAGCACCATCGTTGTTCACGTTCCGTCATCGGTTCTTGCAAGCGCTCCCCAAACGGATCAGCAATGAACTCCGCCTGCATCGCGGGGTTACTGCTGAGTTTTCCGACCACCAGCTGATGCGCAGCCACGCTCGTCAGATGTGGGAGGTCGACAACGCCATTCGTATGGAAGCGGCGGATGACCCCACTGCCGGTGGCAGTGGTCGAACGCGCAATTATGCCGGCAGCAGGCGCCACAGCGAGAGGCACTCCGGTGACCGCGCTGAGCGGACAGCTCCACGCCCCGCCACCGGTACCACCTCCACCGATCGCGCCTTAATGAGCCGCCGCGATGAGAGGGATTGCCGTGACGACAAAGACCGCCCCCGCTCCGACAAACCACCTGCGGGTAAACCGTCAACGACTGCGGGGTGCTTTAATTGCGGCGGTACAGACCACTACGCATGGGATAAAGCGTGCCCCAAGTATGATGAGAATCATAAGAGTCGGGATCGCCCGAGAGTAGCTGCCCAGAGGGTTCTGGAGAGCTACTCCGACGAAGACACCGATTCTCCCTCCTCAGACGACGACTCTGAGTCTTCTGCTGAAGAGCATGACCCAAAAGCTGCACCCGACCTTGATACGTTGTTAGCGATCGCAGAATCCAATGACAACGACGTACGGGTGGCCTCCATGCGAGAAAGATCGCGTGTACACTACTACTCCATGAGGGTGGTCGAGGCGGAAGATGATAGCGAGAGCGAATCATCTATTACGGCGAGCTCACTTTCGGATAGCGAGGGTGACGTTGAAGACACGCCCAGCACCCGGACGCCCACACCCGTTCCCTTTGGTTACAACCCGGGACCGGTGTGCGTGGTTTGCCATGACTGTGCCCTCATAGTACGCCAAGTCCCCGCTACTGCCGCAAATGGGCTAATCACAGATCGCGAATACACCGTTTGCGAGCACCTGGCTAGCGTGGGGATTGACACCTCCCCTGATGTCCCAGAGGAAAGTCAGTCGGTCGCACCAACGATCGAGGAAGCTGTTACCTTCGAGGGATACGACCTTAACGCCTTGGGAGAACCTGACTTCGAGGCTGGAGTGATCATGGACATCACCTCCCCCATGGAAATGGGGTTTCAATCGGCGGCCGACGAGCTGTTTCATCATGAGCAAGCTCGATCCCGGCAGGGAATGAGGTCGCTTACTGCGTTGGAGTACGACACAAACTTGCGATGGCTCTCCCGCTATCGGCTGTACGAAAATAATGAGCCAGATCCCTCAGCAATAGACTGGGAAGAGACTCAACGGGCTTCCCTACTACAAGACCCGGTTTACGGTGTTGTCGCTCGAGCCCATGCCATGCTCGAGGAACTTCGAGTGGCCAGGATTGAAGAGGCCCGTCTGAACGAACTGGGACCAGGAACGCCCTGGACCCAGGAACCTGTACAACGAATAGTCAGCGCTCAGCTAGGAGAATGGGCCCCAGTTCACGAGTATAATCTTCGCGCCCAGGATGTGCTGCGGCAAGCTACGTCCACCAGACGGCTAGCTCGCAGCATAAGGGCGTGGATGGAGGTTATATCCACAGAACGCAGGGACGTCGCGCTTAGCGGACGTGCCGAAGCTCTCTGGGACGCTGCCTACTGGGAAGCTCGCGAGCTATCTGCTCGTGTGTCCCAGTCCATGGAGGAGTCACAAATCGCGCTAATTACCGCGAAATACTTGCGAGACGAAAGTCGCAAGGCCATTTCCGCGAGAATTGCGATTCGCGCAGGAATGAGTCAAGAACCTCATCTACCTGCGCGATTCCCTTCCCTCATCCATCCATTTGACTCGCACTTGGCAGCGAGGGAGGACGTTACCGCGGGGGCAGAGGCTATTCGGGAAACTGTAGGCCTCTCACCTTTCCAATTCTATTCCCCTCCTCCGCTCCCAGCCGCGGAGCTCGCGCCCGCTATGCGACGCTCCCCTGGGGTCGTAGTAGTCAGGCAAGAAAACATTGGTGTGATCCCAGTTGACGAAGCTGGTTACTGGGTGGAATCCACCCCACTGTCAGGATCAGAGATATTAGGGTTGGCAGCCGAGGCCCCGATAGTGGAGTCCGGCCCGACGTCCCCTTCCGCCCCGATCAATAACGATCGGGATGACACCCCTCCTTCGCCCGTCACCTTAACCGATGAAGAAGAGTACAACATCAACAACCCAGGCGGATATACCTGGGCTCAAGAGCAATATCTGCGCGAACAGGCCATGGACGAAGAGCAGGAACGAGGCCATGCATGGTCGGACGTCAAGAACTTCGACCCATACACGTCGCGCTTCATACGCGCAGGACGAGTAGAGCTGGATGACGGACCTCCTGAAAAGGAGGGAGATTTACCTTTGGATCCCAGCCCTGTTCTCGAAACCAATCCTATTGTACGAGAATCTTATGATGCCACTTTGGAAGAAGTACCTGTCTGCCCTCGTGCTAGCGATGAGCTTCTATTCACTGCAGTACGACTGACCGGCAAACGGGAAGCGGAACGCGTCTACACTATGCTGGATTCACATGGAAATGTGTACTGGAAATCAGAGGATCTACCACGCGACCATTTTCTACATCCTGAATTCCGCGGCGTGCATGAAACGGCGATATCTACGGCAATCCTGGAGCACGCCCGCGGCCACCCGGAGAACGCGGGGTATTCTGAAGAGGAATACACCTCTGGCGTGGCACCCCGGGATAACCGCACGAGGTATGGTATCCCGGATGGCAAACCCTCACTACTCCCTGGTGTAACGTTCTATGAGCGTATCACTAGTTCTGACCCCAGCGAAGATAGCGATCACGAACTCCCTGGATTTCGTGTCCAATTCCTATCTGCCCGTGTGGAACACTCTGGCAACATTCGCCGCACTGAGGAAGTCGGCCTCCTTGACCAGCCAATACGGGGCAAAGAGCAGACAGCTTGCATCTCCGCATTGTTAAATATCAATGGTACTCCAGCCTACTCGTTAATCGACACGGGTAGTACTACCAACTCGTTGTCGCCCGAATTCGCGCACGCAACTAAGGCGCCGCGCATATCTCTAAAAGAACAAGTAACGCTGCAGCTCGGCTGCGTCGGTAGTCGCTCTAGGATCAACTACGGTACCCGAGTCCCAGTGGATTTCGGGGGCGTCCGGGGCTACGTCTACTTTGATCAAGTTAACCTTGACAGATACGACTGCATAATAGGAACACCATTTCTGAACAGACATGGTGCCATCATCGACTTCGCTAGTAGGGAGCTCAGATTCCCTAACGGAAAGACTGTCGCCGCCTTGCCTTTGCCCGAAGAAGCGGACCTTATTACTCGGCGCAACGCCGCTCGCAAGGGGATCGTCTACGGCAAGAAACCAACGGCCAGCGCGGCACCCGCGCCCACGGTCTGACTGTGCAGCGCCCGAATAGTGGAGGACCCACCACGTTCGGATTGCGCCACACAAGGGTCCACATCCACGAATAAACCCCGATCCAAGGTGTTGATCGAGGAGGAAGAAGAAGAAGAGATAGACGTACTGCCTACGTTACCGGCAGATTATCTCTATTGTCTGGAAACCGAGGAAGATGCAATTGCATCTCTCAACAAGGATGACCCTGTTGAAGACAAGGTACTCGAGGAGATCGAGGAAAGCAACGCCCACGAGGCGGACGGCGGCGACGACAGTGCCGATAGCACTGACGAAGCGGAATTTTTTGACGCGCAGGACCTTGACTATGAACCCTGCGCGGAATGCGAACAAGAAGACGAGGCCGCGCGGGAGAAGCTCGCGTCGCAACCGCGCGTACTACACATCGATATCGATCATGTTGATGAAGACGCGCACACCCCAAAACGCAAGCGTAGGGATGGCATGCCAGACATCACCAGCTATTCGGTGATTACACCCCACTCGTCGAAACAACGAGTCTCCCGCATGCACGACCTCGACCCTGGCGGCATCAACGATGAGGCCGTCGAGGAGGCCGTCTCCATAATGACCATGTGGAGGATGGAGGTTGACGAGGCGCCTAAGGGCTCCGAACCAGTGGCTTCGCCGGATCGACTGGAACCTCTTCGAGCCAGATGGTTCGAAGCGTGCACGGACCTTATGGGTCCTATCCCGGAAACGTTGCCTCCCTTCTGGGAGATAAACCATGAAATAAATTTGGTTGACGATAGCCTCATCTATGGGTACCATATGCCTAGGTGCTCTGACGCACTGCGCCCCCAGCTGCGGGACAAGATCAACAGATATGTCCGTGCAGGTTGGTGGGAAATGCGGCCTGTACCGCAAGCTGCACCCCTGCTTTGCATCCACAAGAAAACG
Source organism: Mycena polygramma (assembly GCA_029449255.1). Classification (NCBI taxonomy): domain Eukaryota; kingdom Fungi; phylum Basidiomycota; class Agaricomycetes; order Agaricales; family Mycenaceae; genus Mycena; species Mycena polygramma. The sequence continues at coordinate 171,836 of JARKID010000159.1, read as the reverse complement.
GGGAATTTACGCACCGTTGTGGACGCACGCAAGCGGAATGAGAACACCATAAAGGATGTTACTCCATTCCCTGATCAGGACAACATACGCATGGACGTCGCTAGAGCGAAATTTCGCTCAAAAATCGACATGTCCGATGCGTATGAACAAATCAGGGTACGCAGTGACGACGTGTGGAAAACGGTGTTCGCAACGACGTTTGGTACCGCTGTCTCCAACGTAATGCAACAGGGCGATTGTAACGCGCCTGCTACTTTTCAGAGGCTTATGACGTGGATATTTCGAGATGAAATAGGGACATTCGTCCACGTATACTTAGATGATATATTTGTTTTCTCAGAATCTGAGAAGGACCACGAAAAACATTTAAAGACAGTATTCGACATACTGAGACGTGAACAACTATATTTGAGCAAGGCGAAATGCGACTTGTATTCTAAAAATATGGACTGCCTCGGCCACCGTATAACGGACCGAGGGTTGCATGTCAACACGGACAAGATGGCCCGCATCTTGGAGTGGCATACGCCACGATCCCAACAAGAGGTCATGCGGTTCCTAGGGCTAGTTCAGTACCTGACGAATTTCATGCCGGATGTAGCGCACCTCACATCCCCGCTCGAGTCTATTTGCCGCGGGGGACAGACATTTGTCTGGAGGCCATTCCATCAGTATTGTCTTGAGCAAATCAAGTTAATCGCCAAACGAACGCCAATATTGAAACCCATAGACCCGTCTAAACCAGATCCAATCTGGTTGATTTGCGACGCGTCCTCCTGCGGCGTTGGGGCTGTATACGGACAGGGCCCAAACTGGCAAACATGCCGCCCTGCAGGATTTATGTCAAAGAAATTTACATCAGCGCAAAGGTCGTACAAGACGTACGAACAAGAAGCGCTGGCGATTATAGAAGGCCTCCTCAAATGGGAAGACAAGTTACTCGGGCGGAAGATAATGATAGCGTCCGACCATAAGGCGCTAGAAGCTATCAAGACCGCTGCCCGAGGAAGCCTCAACGGCCGACTCATCCGTTGGGATGAGTATTTGTCAAGATTTGACTTTGAAATCTTTCATGTACAGGGTGTCCAAAACAAGGTAGCGGACTGCCTGTCAAGGTATTATGAAAATGATATGTTAGTGGGGACTACCGGCTCGACCCCGACTTGGAGGACATGACTCGGCTTCGTGCCGAGGAACTGGCAGACTACCCAATACGGTTGTTCGCGGCCCGTGTACACATCGACGCGGTCGAGGATCGCGTGCTTGAGGCCGAAGAAATGGCCAGACACGCGGAAAAACTGCGCGACGTAGGCCATGACACGACGTCGATCCCGCTGGCAGAGGCGTTGGCGGCAGACCCCCCTCTACGGATAAACGTGGAGGGCGACATCATGTTCCTACCAGGCGTATGCGCCGGTTACAAGTCGGACGCGTTTTTCGCCAAAGTATTGGCAAACCCAGGGCACTTCCCTACGTTCTCAATCGAGGAAGGACTTATATATATGGACAACTTACTGGGACAGCGTTGCTTGTGCATACCGCGCGCTGCGGGTATGAAAGGCCCACGAAGACTGACAGAACTGGTCATCGACCAGGCGCACAAATCGATTGGACATCTAGGATCCATGCGCACGGCTCAATACATGCGAAGATGGTATTGGTGGCCTAAGCTGGGAAAGCACATAGATGCGTTCTGCGCGAGCTGTGGGACATGCCGCATGTCAAAGCCGCGCAGTTCGCTCCCCGAAGGACTATTGCACTCACTGCCCATACCCCGCCACCCGTGGGATTCCGTGGGCATGGACTTCGTAGGGCCCTTCCCAGAATGCCTGGGCTATAACTACATGCTAGTGGTTATTTGCAGGCTGACGAACATGGTGTCACTCACTCCTATGAAAGTGACTGACACGTCTTCGGATGTCGCCTGGTTGTACGTCCGAGACGTGGTGCGACTACACGGTGTACCTGCGTCCATTGTGTCAGATAGGGATTCTAAATTTACCGCCAAATTTTGGCGGGAGCTGCATCGACTTACCGGGTCGAAACTGATGATGTCGACGTCCTTCCATCCGCAAACGGATGGGGCGTCTGAAAGAGCTATCAGGAATGTGTCCCAGATACTGCGCTCGGTAGTGGATCCAGACCAACGGGACTGGGTGTACCATATCCCGATGGTGGAATTTGCACTGAACTCGAGCATCAGCGCAGCAACGGGATATGCGCCGTTCGAGCTGAATTACGGGTATGTGCCTCGGATGACGAATATAGTCGCCGAGGACACTGAATACCCGGGAGTTCGCGATTTCGTGGACAAAGCGCTAGCCAATATAGCGATAGCACACGACTCCATAATAGAAGCGCGCGTCGCGGCAGCGGAACAGTCGAATAAAGGCCGAATGGAGGACTCAATATACGCCATAGGGGATATGGTGTATCTCTCCACGAAGAACTTGAATTTGCCAAAAGGGCGGGCGCGGAAGCTTGCCCCCAAATTCATCGGGCCGTATGAGATAACGTCGGCGAAAGCAGAGACCTCAACGTACGAACTTGCGTTGCCTGAAGAATTGCGCAAGAGGCGCATACACCCTAGATTCCACGCATCGCTCCTCCGTCCCCATCAGGCGAATGACGAGGCAATTTTCCCGAGCAGAGAGGCAGCTCGCTTCTATGATTTCGGGATGCCCGAGAACCAAGAGTGGCTTGTTGAGTCAATTCTTGGTCACGAATGGATTGGCCCTCGGAGCGTTCGTTTCATCGTTCAGTGGACCGCTGGAGATAGGACGAAAGAACCTCCGAAGAATCTCAACGAGACGAGCCACTTGGATGAATATTTCGAGTTGCATGGCGTCGAGAGATGGCAGGATCTGCCAAGATGATGGGATCATCAAGTGACGAAACGAAGCGTGGGATCCACGCTTGAGCGCTCCCGTACTGTTTCGTGCGGCCCACTGGGCCGCAGGATTTTGCTTATAACCCTTATGCCTCGCAACGGATCGCCCTCTTTCCTCTCCCGTTCAACTGCTGCGTTTATACTCCGCTGGATGTCATTCGAAGATTCTAACATGGATACCCCGTGGAACAACAGTGATTCATTCATCGAAAATCGCTCCGGCGAACGCAACCGCTACCTCGCTCGGGAGCTACTTTCTCGCTGGGACGGCGAGCTGCCACGACCAACGTTCGTGTTCGGAATTTATGCGCCGCTGGATGGCCCGATCCCACCCTTCCACGGGTGGGGAGTTGTGCAAGACTACCCTGGAGACAATCCAGATACTAGAATGAATCCAGGTGCGCCCGCACCACCGATTAACACGCCAGAAATGGTGCCTCAAAATAATCCAGGACCGCAGAGCCCGGGGCAGCGCTCCGGGTCGGTGTCCACCGACGACTCCCGCCGCCACGACTCGTACGCCCACGAGGAAGAGCTACGTTACCGCGCATCACACAGTATGCGCGATCGACCACGCATGCGCGACGAGCCTGCGTGGGGCGAGGGCAATCGCGACTCTCGCCGCCCTACACCCTACCCCAGGTACGCGTTCGAAGGAACGCGATCGCGCAACGGGCTTCCTCCAATGAGGCCCGCGCCGCCGCCGCAGCCTCGTGTGACGCCGCAGGTGCCGCCTGGTATGGTGCGCATGGTGCCCGACCCCGTGCGCACGTTCGACAACCCCGACCTGTCCATGGCTCCCCGTGGACCTGATGGGCACCCTCAATCTGAGTGGGCCATCAGGCAGGCGGGGCCGGACGCTACTGTCGATGATGACTGCCCTCCCCCGGACCTGCGCTACGCCGCCGCAGAAGAAGAGCGCATCGTGCGCGCGCGGAACAAGCCGTTGAAGGAAGGGCGTACCAATCAGCCCGTCTGGCGCGAGGATAACCCGCGTCTGCTGGGTCGCTTCTACAGGGCCCAGATTACGACGCTGGAGCAGGCCTTCAATTTGATATTGTTCCTAGACGCTGGTCAGCAGGAGGCTAGGGAGCTCTTCGAGACGCTGACACAGAATCTCGCGGCTTTCCCTCATCACTTCCGGACGGAAGGCGAGGCATATCTGATGCGCAACCAGCAGGATATCGAGGCGGCGTGGTGGGTTACCATCACAGGAAAACGCCGCGCCTCGCGCCAGGAGCGTCATCCTGGGCCCGCGCAAGCCAGACGCCAGGCGGCGCAGGGTATGGGTCCGTTCACTCCACACCCTCCTACCATCTACACCGACAGAGGCAACCCCCCTCATTATCAAGGCGGGGTGTCCTCGTCGTCGGCATCTTCGTCATCGACGCGACCATTCTCGCGTGTAGATGACCCCACGCAACCTCACCCTCGCGTCGACGCACCGCGCGCAGCGCGATATGGACCTCGACCCCCCGAACCGGCGCCACCGAGGCCGCCAACGCCTGTCCTGAGTCAGGACGACTCACAGGGCTACTTGGGTCGTTCCCCGCCGAACGTCAATGACGTCGCCCCGGCACTCAGCGAGTTCATCGACATCTCGCTGGTACCGAACACACGGTGGACAGCGGGCGAGCTATCTGGCCGATACCAGCAAACGCACCCGAGCATGTGGGCTCGGGGGATAATGAATTCGTCGGGACACATCGCCACGACCCTGGGCGACACCGCGCGCCGCGAGGACGTCCTCGCCCATCACACGAATCTCGCTCTCGCACCCGACCATCGTCGGGCACTGAACCATCAGCACCACCAGTTCACCCAAGCTGTGGTGAACTTGTTCTCCGTCCGCGGTTTGTTCGCGCACATCGTGCAGGAGGGCGGCTACCCGATGGACATGGTGCCCATGCGGCACTACGACTCCCTCACCGACAATATGACGATTTTCCTGGCGGCGGCATGGTATGTCACCCACGGCATCGTGCCCGGTTCGCCGGACGTCCTCGCTCTTGAGGAGTTCGCGCGCGCCCGCCGCAACATGCAGGCGGGGAATGCAGATGTCACCAACGAGGAGTGGGCCGTCGACGACATGGACGCCGTCGCGACGCTGGGGTTCACTGCCCCGCGGATCCCACTCTGGGCGGATATTCATCACGCGCCCCCCCGACCCCTCGCATCCGCTAGTGGCGCCACCGCTGCTGCCCCTGCTCCTGGGACAGGGCTCGAAGGATCGGCACACGCGGTGCCGATGGAAGACATCGTGAACGGGCCCGCAGAAAAGCCCGTGGAAGACAAGCCCGAGTAGGGTGCTGCGTCCAGCAGCACGCTACGAGCGAGTTACCCCGATCTTTCGCGTCAAGCGGCGGTCAGGTCATATCGCGTTGGGGTTTCGTTACAATTTTTTGCGCTACGGACATCTATACACCCTCCTTTACTGCCAACTAGTCTTGTCGCGTTATACATGTCATATTTCATTCGTGAAAACGAATCGTTTTTGAAAAACTTTGCTTCATTCTGGAAATGAGACTGCGAGAAATCACAGGACGACTTGTATTAATACAAGGTAATCGTCTATCGGACTCCGTACCCTCGTCCTAAGGGGGGAGAGTGTTAGGCGCCGGGCGCCCTTGCCGATCCATCGGCCGATTACCTTATACACTTTAGTCAGATAACCCCTTTTGTAAAGTACATATGCAGGAGACGGCGTGACTTGGTGTGGGCATCTTTTACCCACCCAACTACTACGCCGCTCCTTGCCTGTCTTGAATACAGATCTTGGAACAGCTTAGTTCGCGGTGCTTCGTAAGAGCTCTAACTGTTATATCCATGCAACCACACCCCTATCACCTCCGGTTTACTCCGGTCGACTCCGGTCATCACCGGTTCCGATCTTAACCGGAACCGCTCTCACGCATCCGCGACTTGCGCGCGGAACGGGTTTTTACGCAATGAAGGATTACTGAGCGTTTCCCGTTTATCCGTTATTCTTTATTGTCTCTGAACTCATGTTCTACTTCTTCATCTCCATTAGTCCACTTGCTATTGTTGCGCTTGGACCATCATGATATTTCCTTATATGTATTCACAATAACCGTACTTAGTATAAGTACTCCTTTACAACGCATGTATTCCTCAGTTTGATTATAAACGTTCTTAGCCTCTCTCGCTTTGCTCTGAGTCGTTTCCGGCTTACCTTCCGGTCCTCTTCGTCGTATCTGCCTTCCGGTCTTAACCGGACTTCAGCACCAGGTAGTACGTACGCCCAGCCCCTCTGTGGCGACTACGATATATCACCCGGCACTTCGCTAATCCTTTTCCGGTTCCCATATCCGGTTCCGGTTCCGGTCTTCTACCGGAACTCTCGTCTCTCCCCCCACTCGTCGGCTCGGTATATAACAGTATAATCAAACTCACCTACCTGGCTTGCTATGAGTCACAACATCCCATTCACTCCTGTTCCCAACGCTCCTATTCGTGATGCTCCCCCCCGTGAGCGCCGCGAATCTCGCTTCCATTCCCAGATCGTTCCCTTCACTCCACCAGTGCTCACTACTTCTGGTGCACTTTCCGACCACCGTCGTTCATCCTACAACGACCCGGCTCACTTTCGCTCTCGTGTTACTCCTCTGCCGTCTGTAACTCCGGTTCACATTCCGGGCTTTGTTACCACCCCTCGGACTCCAGAGAATCCTCTCCGCTATCCAGTTTCTCCTCATCCCAACGTCTTCCACGATCGTCCTATTCCTTTCATGACGGCTCATATCGAGGAAGTCGACGAGGACGAATTTGTGCAACCTGCGAATGTTCCGGTCACCCCTTCTCCTGCGCCCGCTGCGTCAGGCGAAGCCGCTCATGCTTCTGCGCCTCCCAGTCATCAATCCGGTTCCGAACCGCCTAGTTCTCACCCTTCTCGTCCCGAATCCCCGGGAGGAGGTGGTGGTGGGGGCGGCGGGGGCGGAGCTGGAGGTGGCGGGGGTGGTGGCGGAGGTGGCGGTCAAGGTGGTGGTCCTCCTGCTCCTCCTCCCCCTCCTGGCGGTGCCGGGGGCGGTGGAGGCGGTGGTGGTGGAGGTGGCCCTCCTCCTCCGGCTCCCGGTCGTCAACCGGATGGCCCGGAGGATGCCCTTCTTAGGGAAACGGTCCTCACGTTCCGTGACGCCATGCTCATGTTCGCTCAGAACCAGTCTCGCCCTCCTCGCTCCAATCGCTCGAACCTCCGTAATCCAGACACGTTCGATGGATCCGACCCTTCCAAACTCTCGTCGTTCCTCACCCAGTGCTACCTGCATTTCGCAGAGCGTCCCACCGACTTCGAACACGACGACGATAAGATTCTTTACATCATCTCTTATCTTCGTGGGACCGCTCAGCAGTGGTTTGAGCCCAACCTCTACGACGACTCCGGTTTCGTTCCGGACTGGGCCGGAGACTTCCCCACCTTTCAGCGAGAGCTTCAGGACAACTTTGGTCCTCAGGACCCTGTCGGCGACGCTGAAGAGTCCATCCGGTCTTGCCGGATGAAGTCCACGGACACGATCATCACGTACACCATCCAGTTCGACCGCCTCGCTACTCTCACCCGCTGGGGCGATAACGCCCTCCGGTTCCAGTTCTATGAGGGCCTGCCTCGTCGCATCAAGGACGAGATGGCCCACCGGGACTACGTCAACACGCTTCCGGGCATCAAGCAGATCGCCCGGCGCATTGACGCCCGGTACTGGAAGCGCGAGGCTGAGAAGACTCGTGAACGTGAACGCGAGAAGCCTTCTTCCGTTCAAGCCACGACCGGAAACTCTGGTCACAACTCCGGCGGCCAGAAGGGCAAGAACAAGTCTTCGTCTTCCCCTTCTGCCAATCCCACTCCCAATTCCAACTCCTCGCCTCCTTCCGGACAGAAGCCATCGTCCGGGAAGACTTCCGGTCAGCCTAAGGCTAGCGGCTCCGGCTCTAAGGCCAAGCCCTACGCCGACAAGTTAGACAGCTCCGGGAAAATCAAGCAGGAGGAACGGGATCGCCGCACGAAGTTGAATCTCTGCATGTACTGCGGAGGTGCTGGCCATACGGCTACGGATTGCAAGAAGCGCCCTCCTGCCGCCCAGGCTAAGGCTGCTACTGCTGCTCCGGAAGCACCCGCTGCGGAGTCGAAAAAAGTCTAAGCAGCTCGGATACCTCCGCACCCGGTCCGAGTTGCGTTGACTCCAGGGTGCTTCCCGAGGTCCGTCTCAACGCGTCCACTCTTTCCCCTAATGCCCTTTACGTTGATCTCGATATCTCTCCTTTCCGGCCAGACGCTCCGGTCTCTGAGTCGGATCTATGTTCAACCATACTTCCCTCTGTACTCTCCCAAATTGCCGCGGGATTCATCTCCCGCTTGCGGACACTCGTCGATTCCGGTTCTTCCCATTGTTTTATATCTGTGAAAGTCTGTGAATTGAATGGTTTTTCCCCGTATGCGGTAGATCCGGTTAGACTCCGGTATCTCGACGGCTCTTCCTCCATCATTAATCGGCAAATCCGCCTCCTAATCCGCTTTCCTTCTGGCGAAGTCCACCCTATGGAATTCTACGTCACCCGTCTTGACTCTCCTTGCGATCTGGTCCTTGGATACAACTGGCTCACCCGCATTAATCCGTTGATTAACTGGTCTGACGCCTCTATCTCTTTCCGCTCCAACTCTTCCGGAGTCTCTGTGTCGACACTCCCGGCAGCTATGCCGGATCCCGTCTTGGTAGTTCCGGTTACGGACGAGACGCTCCCGGAAATTCCGGTCGATGCGCCTACACCATCTCCCCCGACGTCTTCGCCTTCTCCAGCTCCTTCTATGGAATCCGGTCCTTCTATGGACGTCCCTGAGTCCTCTGCGCCTCGTCCGTTCTCTTCACCCCCGCTTGTGTCGCTTGTTTCCGCTGCGGCGTACTCCGCCATCATTCGAGACAAGGGTGCTGTTCAGTACACCCTTCGTGCTTGCCCCATAGACGACATTCAGGGTCGTGCAGCTTCTGCTGACGATCCGGACCTCTCCGGTCTACCACCGGAGTATCATGACTTCGCTGACGTCTTCTCTGAGCAGGAAGCGTACAATCTTCCTCCTCATCGAGAGTTCGACCTCAAGATCGAGACTAACGAAGGCGAAGTCCCTCCGGTCGGTCATGTCTATTCCCTTTCCCAAGCTGAGCTTGCTGCCCTTCGAGAGTTCATCGACAAGAATCTGAGGTCGGGTTTCATCTACCCGTCTCGCTCTAGTCACGGCGCTCCTATTCTCTTCGCCAAGAAGAAGGACGGCACTCTCCGGCTTTGCGTCGATTATCGCGGGCTTAACCGGATCACGAAGAAGGATCGCTATCCGCTTCCTCTGATCGCGGACCTGCTCGATGCACCTGGGAAGGCACGTATTTACACTAAACTCGATCTCCGGCACGCTTACCATCTTCTCCGGATCGCTCTGGGGGATGAGCCCAAGACTGCTTTTCGCACTCGCTATGGTTCCTACCAGTTCCGGGTTGTACCGGAAGGCCTTACCAACGCTCCGGCTGCCTTTCAGCGCTTCCTCAACACGCTCTTCGCCGACTTGCTGGACGTCAACGTCATCGTATACTTGGACGACATCCTCATCTACTCTGACGACGACTCTCAGCACACGGCTCATGTGCGAGAAGTGCTACGGCGCCTTCGGGAGGCCGGCCTGTACTGCAAACTTCCTAAGTGCGAGTTCAGCGTTACCACCTGCGAATATCTTGGCTACATCCTTTCCCCTGACGGCTTCCGGATGGCTCCGGACAAGATCGCGGCCATCGTCGACTGGCCTACGCCCCGGAAGGTCAAGGACATTCAGTCCTTCCTTGGCTTCGCCAACTTCTATCGACGATTCATCTATAACTACTCCGGCATCACTATCCCTCTTACTCGTCTCATCCGGTCCAATATCCGGTGGGATTGGTCGGAGGCTTGCCAGGAGGCGTTCGACACTCTCAAGCAGGCCTTCACAGAAGCTCCGGTTCTCCACCATTGGGTTCCGGGTCGGCAGATCACTGTCGAAACCGACGCTTCTGACTACGCCACCGCCGCCATCCTCTCTATCGAAGGCGACGACGGTGACATTCACCCCGTTGCATTCCGGTCCCGGACCCTTGGTCCTGCGGAACTCAACTACGACACGCACGACAAGGAACTCCTCGCTATCTTTGACGCCTTCACCATCTGGCGTCATTACCTCGAGGGCTCTACCTTTCCGGTCGACGTTGTCACGGACCACAAGAACCGGGAGTACTTTGCGACGACGAAGATCCTTACTCGTCGTCAAGTACGGTGGTCCGAATACCTTTGCCACTTCAATATGGTAATCCGGTTCAGGCCCGGAAAGCTTGGAGGCAAACCGGATGCGCTAACTAGACGATGGGACGTCTACCCTAAAGAGGGGGATAGCACTTATGAGCGGGTGAATCCTCACAACTTTCGCCCAATCTTTTCCCAAGATCAACTTACCGCATCGCTCCGGGCTACTTATCTCGAGGAGATCGTTCTTCGAGCTACCGTCATCGTTGACTTTGAGCAGCTCCACTCCGACATTCGCGAGCACCTCAACGACGACCCCGCCGCTGTCGCTGGACTCTCGTCCGCGGCTTCCGGCAACCCGCGTTGGACTACTGACGCTTCCGGTCTACTCCGGCTCGATGGTCGCATCTACGTTCCTTTGGTTTCCGGAACGTCTGAAGAGTTGCGAGTACGTGTTTGCCAATACTTGCACGATCATATTCTCTCCGGTCATTTTGGACAGAATCGCACTCTCACCATCGTTCGCCGCGACTACACCTGGCCGGAAGTCCGGACTTTTGTCCGGGACTACTGTCGCTCATGTATCCTCTGCAAACGCAACAAGAAGCCTCGGCATCGCCCTTATGGGTTGCTGAAGCCTCTTCCGGTCCCACTCCGTCCTTGGCATTCAATTTCTATGGACTTCATCGAACAACTTCCCCTGTCCGGCGGCGAATTCGACACCGTACTCGTTATCGTCGACCGGGCGACCAAGCAGGTCATTCTCATTCCTTGCGACACTCATATCGACTCCCCTGGCCTCGCTTGGCTCTTCCTTATCCACGTTTTCTCCAAACACGGAGTCCCCTCTCACGTCACTTGCGACCGGGGCTCTGAGTTCATTTCTGCGTTCTTCCGGTCACTTGGCGAACTTCTCAACATGAAGATCCACTACACCTCCGGTTATCATCCGGAGGCTGACGGCCAGACTGAGCGCATGAACCAGACGGTCGAGCAGTATATCTGGATGTACACTTCGTACCAGCAGGACGACTGGCACAAACTCCTGCCGCTTGGCGAGTTTGCACTTAACAATGCGCCCAACGCCTCGACCGGAATCTCTCCCTTCTTCGCGAACAAAGGCTACGATCCGGACATCACCATTCATCCGGAACGCGACGTCGCCAACATGTACGCCAAAGACTTTGTCGTCAATCTTCAGGATCTCCACCAGTTCCTTCGCGAGCAGATCACTTACGCTCAGGAGCGGTACAAGGAGACCGCTGACCGGATCCGGATACCGGACCCGGTTCTGGAGATTGGCGACCAGGCGTTCATTTCCACCAAGTACATCAAGACGAAGCGACCTACGCCCAAGTTCTCCGAGACCGCTCTGGGTCCTTACGAGGTCATTGGCAAACCATCTGCCGCCTCATACACCATCCGGCTTCCCCCTAATCTTCGACAAGTCCATCCGGTCTTTCACATTTCCCAACTCGAACCGCACGTTCCAAATCCTTTCCCCGGTTGTGAGGAGCCACCTCCGGCTGCGGTTGAGGTCGTTGACGGTGACGAGCACTTCGAAGTCAAGCAGATTGTTGACTCGAAGATCGACCGGAGGTGCCGGATTAAACTCCGGTATCTTGTTGAATGGCTTGGATACGAAAACACTGACGAACAGTTCACTTGGGTTGGCGCTGATGACATTGACGCGCCGGACCACTTGGATAACTTTCATCGTCGTTATCCGGGCAAACCGGGACCGGATTATTGAGTCGTTGATCCTCTTAATCTCATTTCACACTCTGACTTCACTCCATTCTTTTCCGCGTTCCAAAATTTACATTGCGGCAATTTCAAGAAAATATTCTATCTACAACCGGTCTTTTCCGGTTCCGGACGCTAGTCGTCCTCGCTCTCATTCTCCTCCTCCGGTTCCGGTGCCTTCTCCTTCCCCTTACCCTTGGACGACTTCTTCGACGCAAGAGGCTGGTCGTCAGACTCGAGCTCGTCTTCATCGTCGCCCACCGGTTCCGGTTCCGGTTCCAGACTCGTCTCCTCTCCCGACTCATCCCTCGCCCTCTTCGCGCGGCTGATCCCTTCCATCGCCTCAGCGACATCCATGGCCACTTCAAAAAATCCCCCGGGCGTCTCCCCATCGATCCCCTCGTACACCTCGAGGATCCGGTCGAAGTATTCCGGAGGCAGAATGCCCCGGTTGCCCGGAACCATCTGGATTAGTTTCTGGACCGCGACGGTCAGAAACTTGATGGTCCGGGCGTTCGCCCGGTTCAGCCTCTCCTGTGCTCTCCCCTCGTTCTGGACGACACGCATCCGGCGCCGCAAGGCCTCGTGGTTCGCGTGCAGCACGCGCATCTCCTCCGTACGAGTGCGCGGCAACACCTCCACGGGCAACGGGGTCTTGGGCGCCACGACGGTGGACCGGGCGCGGCGTTGGCGACTTGGGCCAGCCTGCGAGCTTCCGGCCTGCGAACCGGAAGCTGCCTGCTCGCGCTTGAGGCGCCGCTGGTTGACGCGAGGGCCGGCTGGGACGAGGTCGCATCGTTTTTTCTTCTGGCGACACAAGTCGCACGTCCGGACGCCGGCACGACCGGAACGCACGCACTTGTCGCCAGTCTCGCGACAGGCAGTGCATCCTAAATTCCAGTTAGTACTCATCCGGTTCCGGTCACTGCGACGCACCTTGTTCCTCCTCATCGCCGCTCTCCTCGCCGCTTCCCTCGTCATCCTTCTCCCCTCCGGTTGCGGGCTTCTCGCTGCCGGACTTCTCCTCCTCCTCCTCGCCCTCAGTCCCCAGAACCTCGATCTCGGGCTCCTCCTCCTCGCCCTCCGGTTCCGGGAACTCGAACTCGAACTCCGGCTCGTCGACACCACCTCCGGTCGACAAGTCGAGCTCGTCGTCGTCGTCGTCGTCGTCACCCTCGTCTTCGCGACCCTGGTCCATCGCCGCGAGCTCCCTCGTGAGCATCTGGAACCGGGCGCGGTCCTCACCAGTGGCGGTGTCGTTCTGGATCATCGCCCAGAGCCGCCGCTGCTCCCGGACGTGGTCGTCGACGATGCGCTGCTCCATCGTCATCCGGGCGCGCTTCGCCTCACGCTCGTGCTCCCGGATGTCGGCGGATGTGGCGCGGCGCTTGCCCTTGCCCTTGCCCGACTCCTCGTCCTCACGGTCCTTCTTCCCCCGCTCCTTCTCCTCGCGCTCCCGCTGCTTCTTCTTTTTCTGGCGCTCCTTCTTCTTCTGGTTCCGGGCGGTGTTCTTGCCCGGGCTACCGGAGCCCCCCTGGTTGCTGCCGCCTTGCTGCTGCTGGGATCCGCTGGCGTGCGACGACATTGTGGTTGGGAAGAGTGGTGGTGGTGGTGGTCCGGTCTCAAGAAGGGTGGGAAAGTCCGGATCGCTGCGCATTTTTCTAAGTCAACATGCACGTGATCCTCCCACGCACAGCCCTTGCGCACGGACCATTTCCCTTCGGCATATCGGCATTCTGGCACATTCTCGACTTATCCATTTATTTCCCAACTCCACTTCACTTCCGGTTGCGGTCATCCTCCACTTCGTCCGGTCCCTTGGGGGCAAGGGACCTAAGAGGGGGATACTGTTATATCCATGCAACCACGCCCCTATCACCTCCGGTTTACTCCGGTCGACTCCGGTCATCACCGGTTCCAATCTTAACCGGAACCGCTCTCACGCATCCGCGACTTGCGCGCGGAACGGGTTTTTACGCAATGAAGGATTACTGAGCGTTTCCCGTTTATCCGTTATTCTTTATTGTCTCTGAACTCATGTTCTACTTCTTCATCTCCATTAGTCCACTTGCTATTGTTGCACTTGGACCATCATGATATTTCCTTATATGTATTCACAATAACCGTACTTAGTATAAGTACTCCTTTACAACGCATGTATTCCTCAGTTTGATTATAAACGTTCTTAGCCTCTCTCGCTTTGCTCTGAGTCGTTTCCGGCTTACCTTCCGGTCCTCTTCGTCGTATCTGCCTTCCGGTCTTAACCGGACTTCAGCACCAGGTAGTACGTACGCCCAGCCCCTCTGTGGCGACTACGATATATCACCCGGCACTTCGCTAATCCTTTTCCGGTTCCCATATCCGGTTCCGGTTCCGGTCTTCTACCGGAACTCTCGTCTCTCCCCCCACTCGTCGGCTCGGTATATAACACTAACTCACCTTAACTCACTTACACTAAGCTCCCGAACGATCTATTCGGAATCTATACCCGCTTTCTTCAGTCGATCGACGAGGACGATTTTGTCTACGTTGCAGCACTTTTGCGCTGGGTCACCTTCTCTGTAGAACCCGTCACCTTGTGTCAGCTCGACGAGGCCCTTGCGATCAACTTTTCCGAGCCAGATCAATGGGTGTTCGAACCAGAGAACAGGGGCAGGGTGGATGTGGTCTGTGGTTTTGTTATATTACGCGGCGGAGGGGACTAGGAAGGGAGTGATTCGGCCGACCGGGTGACCGGAGGTACTCGGGCGAGGCGATACGCCGAGGCGTCAGGTCGGAGATCGGAGATCGGAGTCGGAGGTGATCGACCGGACCGTGCGGAGGTTTTCACTCAACACCACAAACAGCAGGGTGAGAGCCTGTGGCAGGAATCCTTTCGGACGGACGTGATCGAGAACGAACAAGCTCGGGATTGCCAAGACAAGTCGCGTATAGAGGGGGTGCAGCGTAGACAACGTTAATTAACAAACTAAAGATACACGATGACCCGGAGGCGTATTTAAACTACTAAAGGTTATTATGTATCTATAAAAGGAAATATCATGATGGTCTAAGCGCAACAATAGCGACTGACCAAAAAGGAAATGGAAGTTAGAACATGAGGATGAAACAATAAGAAAGAAGACGGATAAACGGGAAACGCTCAGTAATCCTTCATTGCGTAAAAACCCGGTTCGAACACGAGGTCCGATGGAGTTTGTCGTGGAATATGTGAGTCGGCGGAGGAGCTCCGTCGGCCGATCTCCGAGAGATCGGCGGCTCCGAGGCCGAGTCCCGAGTTCCGAGGCACGGATATAACAGTATCCCCCTCTTACGTTCCTTTCCCACAAGGAACATGGGCGAGGTCGTTAGAGGTGATGATCGGATATGTCGGAGGAGGAAAATGTGCCGAAAAATGGTGAAGGGAAAAGTTGAGGTCGAGGCACCGAGATGCCGAGATGCCGAGATGCCGAATCACGTGGCGAGCTTTGCAGGATTACAAATATTCCCACGAGTAAAAATTCGTCATCATCATTCTTGCTCTCAACCACGATGTCCACTCCGAAACCGACTCCGCCGCCGTCGCCGCCGACTCCGTCGCACGAGGCCCCGAGGCCCGAAGGCGAGAAGACGCCTGTGCGTTCCCAAACCCCCGAGGCGGAAGTCGCCGCCCGCGAAGAGCGTAGGAAGGCGGATGTGGCGAAGAGGGAGCGGAAAAAGAGAACGCGGGAGAAGTTCGCGGCTGCGGAGCGGGCGCGGGTGGCTGCGGAGGTGGAGGCCGCGGCGGAGCGCGAGAGGGCCGAAGGGCTCCAGCGCCAGCTGGACGAGATGCGCGCGCAGTACGCGGAGCGAGTCCAGGGTAGGCTGGCGGAGCCGGACCCGAGCGGCGCGATGGGGTGGGCTCGGCCGACGTCGGAGGTGGGCTCCGACTCGGAGGTGGCTCCTCGCCCAAGCAAGAGGCGTAGGGAGATCTCTCCCGAGTCGGGGCTGCCGGCGCTGCCTCCGCGCGAGGTCTTGCCCACTCGGACCTCGGAGATGCGTCTCCAGGTCGAGCAGTTGGAGCGGGACAACGCTCGGATGTGGCAGAGGATGGCCGCGTCGGAGGATCGTACGAGGGTGCTGTACGAGATCCTCGCGCGGTTCCGCGGCGTCGGAGGTCGGGGCGGAGAACTCGGCGCGACCGACGAGATGTTGAGTCGCGCGTTGGTGGAGTTCCCCGTGGATCGTCCACTTCCGACCCGCGTCCGGTACGTCCTGGAGGGGAGCGAGTCGGAGGAGGAGTCGGAGGAGGAGAGGCCCGACCCGAAGGGGAAGGGGAAGGGGAAGCCGAAGCCGAAGCCTCCGCGCCGTGGGCGCGAAGTTCCGGAGGTCCTCGTGACCAACCAGGATGCGCACCACGCGGTGCTTCGGAGGGAGACGAGGGAGCGGCGGAGGGCGAGGTCGCCCGGAGCTCAGCGCCGAGGCCGAGTCGCGGACGAGTTGTTCCCGCCGCACTTGGACACCTCGGGGCTGCTTCGGCTGTCGCCGAAGGCGGAGGATGCGGGCGTCGAGCCCCACGTCGAGCAGGCCGCCGCTGAGGCCGGGATGACTGTGGAGACGTACCGGCTGGTCGTCTCGACGGTCGGAAGTCGGCCGAGGGGGGACGGAGATGGATCGGAGGTCGCGAGGGAGTCGAGTCCCGTCGCGGGGCCCTCCGGGGTGGGGAGTTCGTCCACGCCCGACGTCGGCCCTGAGGCGGAACCCTCAGGGACTCGGAGGTCGCCAACTCCGGAGCTCGGAGGTGCGCCGACGGCGATGGAGGTGGAGGGTGGTGCGCCGACAACGACGTCGGTGGTGACCACGGAGGACGTGGAGATGGGCGGAGCGGAGCCGAATGGCGGCGCCGATGCTCCGACCACTCCGGAGGTTGTTGTGATGGGTGGAGTCGCGCCGGAGATCGGCGGAGGAGCTCCGACCGCATCGGAGGAGGGGAAGGAAGGAAGCGAGGGTGAGGAAGTGGCGTCCGGGCCGGGTGAGCCCGTTGTAGAGTAGATTTGGACTTCCGTATGCCCTGCGTCAAAGGGTTACCAACGCAAATGACTCGTAGATACTTTTCTTGTTTTGTATATAGTCGAATCTTGATCGAATTGGCCGAGTTCGGCCCAAGTCCGATTATGTGAAGTGAATGAGTAAGAGGATTTAAGCAAGAGTGAAGTGGACTTAGTGAAGTCCAAGTCAAGTCAAGCCGATCCGTCGGTCGGCTCGGAGCCGAGCCGTCGAAGATGAAGGAAGGGTAGAAGTCGTCCAGAAATCGGCTCACTGGTCGTTCGGACGAAACTCCGTGAAGTGCGTTACACGGATTTGAAGGGATTGGATAATGTAGCCAGAAAGCGGAGTAGGCTGGATGGGGTGGAGAGCAAGGACCACGGAGTATAAGGAATAGTGAACGGTCGTTGACTCCAGGGTGTGCACAGTGGTGTGGTCGATGGTCCGGACGTATGTGCGCGTCGGAGTTAGTTCCGAGTGTCGTCGGCCGAGGGGCGGACGTCGGATTTCGGACGCATTGAGAACCGGAGTCGAGTACCAGTGCGAGAGGATTGTCGGATAGAACCTGGAGTAGCTCCGAGGC
The DNA here is from genome assembly GCA_029449255.1 of Mycena polygramma. Lineage (NCBI taxonomy): Eukaryota > Fungi > Basidiomycota > Agaricomycetes > Agaricales > Mycenaceae > Mycena > Mycena polygramma. Next base: position 154,344 of record JARKID010000159.1, on the reverse strand, counting down.
TCGTGCGACAGGGAGAATTCGGAGGATTACTGCGCAGAAGAGCTAATTGAGAGCGTAATCAGCGTCGATTCTGGCGTAGAAAAATCAAAATCTCATCGGAAATCGCGGAAATTGATAGGCCTATCCCCCCCTTAAGGGTAGACGTCCCATCGTCTAGCGATGAATTCCGTGCGAGAGAATGAATTCTCCGAAAGTCGGAAGGGTTTTCGCCCGAGGTTCCGAGAGCCGGAAATACACGATATAGTGGTCTTTTGGCCCAGTTGGATGGTGCAATCGGAGGTATACCGGAAAGTGGAACGGAGGCGAAAACGGAGGAAGGAAAATCGCGAAGTCGGAAGACAAGGCGAGAAGGAGGAAATCCGCCGAAAGAACGGAGAGGCGGACAAGGAAGCCAAGCTCCAGATACGCCGAAGCGAAGGAGAGGCTGACAAGGAAGCCAAACTCCACATAGACCTGGAAGCTTGGGGCCAATCGACAGAGGAATCTCGGAGGTGAACGGAGCACAAGGCTCGCCCGAGATTTCCGAAGAAGATAAGACGATGCTTCGCAGACAGCAATCGAGGTCCGAAGTCGTCGGAGAAGTTCCGGAGGTGTTCGGAGGAGAATCCCGGAGACGGACAGAGCTCCAGAGACGCGAGGACAGAAATTAGTGGCCGAATACCGGATGTGGCTGACCCAAAGCGATAACGCAACCTAACCACTGAACGGCGTCTGTAGAGAATGACCGTGAACCCGATTCAAGGAGTTCCGATGCCCGAGTCGGCCGAGGGCCGAAAAACGGAAACGGAGGGTGAACGGTGGAACTTGCCGAAGAGCAAAGAACGAGGAATGCCCAGAGAGAAAAACACAGCCGCGCGCCAGAACAAAGACGCAGCTGGAATCTGATGTCTTCCGTGGTATAGCGGAAAGCAACCCAGCCGAGGACCCGAAATGAAGGGGTCTAGGGTTCGAAACCCACTCGAGCTACTGGTCACTATTTTCGAAAGCTTTTTACCACGTAACTGTCGAAAGTCGGAAGAACGTCGCCGAAGAGGAAGTGAAACCTCGGAACGACTGGCCGAACGGTCCCGAACGCAACCCGAATGACCCGAGAAGACGGGGTCTATGGATCGAATCCTATTCGGGGCGCTGAGTGGACCGGCCGAGGTTCCGAGTGAATACGGCGAAGTTCGGAGGGATGGCACAACTGCCAAGGCGAAAACTGGTCGTAAGGAAGGAACAACGGTGTCATGATCTAGGGGTTTCCGTGCGACTCGAGGACCCAAAATACCGGGGTCCGAGGATCGAAATCCACTTGAGTGCTACCGCCTTGAACGCATTCCCCTTTTTTTTTCGGAGAGAAGCGGAGCGGAGGACGGAAAAGATCCGGGAGGACCGGAGCCGGACGACAAGTCTCGGAGGGAGTCGAACAACCCGCGAGATGCGGAGAAGCTCGGGGAAGCGGAGAGTGGAAAGTCGGAGGCTTCGCAACGGAGTCACGAAGGTGAAGGGGTGATCCTGAAAGGCGACCAAGCGAGTACGAGGTGGCCGAGAAGGATTCAGAAGTCGGAAGGCATGAGTATGTCCAGAGCGCGTTCTGCGATGAGCCGAAGCGACAATGGAGGGAAAAGGTTGCTCATCCGGAGGTCGGAGTGACCGACGAAACCGGAAGAAGAGCAGAGGGTGCGTCCAAGTAGGACATCCGAGAGGTCGACGGACCGAGTCGGAACGAGGGGCGAGAGAATATATCTCTCCGGGAGGGGGTCTCGGCGAAGTGCCGGAAGGTCTCGGCGGGAGTGCCGGAATGAAGTCCGAAGACTTCGAGGTGAAGGCGTCAGATTGGTCGGTGTAAGTCGGTTCGGACCTTCGCGCGAATCGGCCGAAGCGGTAACCGCTCATCCCTAGCGGGAATACCGAAACAGATCCAGCATAGTTGTTGGCCGTGTGCACACTAAAATCCCGGGGATATGGAACGGAAAAAGTTGGTACCTCCAGACGTTCAGCTCAACGGAGCGATATTGCTGGGGTACACGGGATCCGGGAACCAAGTCGAGGAGAAATCGGAAACGGATGACGCAGATTCCGGAATGGAAACGACACCTTAGTGGATGGATGACAGAACGGAGCTGTCGGAATTATCGGAAGGTTTGCGCCGGAGCTCGGCCGAAAGCCGGAGCGATTCCCAAGTACGAAGAGAAATCCATAGATTCACAGATAAGTATAGAACAACATCTGGAAGAGAGAAGGAAACAATTCGCACGGGGAGTTGAATCCCGGAGCAATACAGGGACTAGAGTTGAATCATGAAAGTCGTGAGATGTCCGAATCTTCGGCGGAAGGCCGGAGAACGGAGTTGTCGTGAATGCGAGAGAAAGACTGGATGTGTGGATGATGGGAAAACCTGCGGAGCACATTCGGATCGTCGACACGGTCGGCCGAATGCCGAGGTTTGTTCAAAGCATGGATGAAAATCTAGATGGTCGCGGAAACGCGGGCCAGGCGGGCCAGGCGTTCGCGAACGTTTCGGGACTTCCGGCAGTCTACGGCAGTATGCCCTCGACCTCCGCAATAAAGGCAGAGATTGAGCCGAACTCTCCGTTGCCGCTCCTCCGACGTAATCTGCCCGTTCGCCCCAAGGATGGACCGGACTGGTTCCGGAGGCCCTCGGCGGCGCGGCTGTGACCCGCGCTGAACCGTGGGACGCCCAGAGTCAGGAGCCGTGTCCAGAGGGGAGACGAACAGAGGAGCCGAAGAGCGCGACGCGGAAGCGAACGGAGTAGAGGATGCCAGATAGAAACGAGTCGAACCAGAAACATCCGGGTCGGCCGAAGGGCCGGGAACATCGGAATCCTGCGACGGGTTCGCCGAACGCGTCTCCTGCTGCTGCCAGTACCGATGATCGATACAGCGCACCGTCGCCCGGAGTCCATCCAAGGTGCTCGGAAAGACCTCCGAGTCAAGCTCCCGAGTGATGCGAGACGGGAGCGCGACGTAGAGAGCGTGACGTAGTGCGTTATCACTCCAGTCAAGGACCGAAGCGAGAAGCGAAAAGTTGTCGAGGAAATGTGCGATGTGATCCGTAGCTTTCATCCGGAGCCTTCGGAGCTGCTCCTCCGAGTTGTCGGGCTGTGCGCGCGGAACGAAGCAATCGCAGAGCTCCATGACGAACAAGGAGAAATCCCCCAGCCAGGGACTGGTCACCGGGTCGGCCGAGACTTCGAAAAACCGAGCCGCATCTCCTCGGAAGAACGACAGAACGAAAAGAATCTTGTCGTTGTCCGTGGAGAAATCCCGAGGACGTTCCGCGAAGTGCGAGTAGCACTGCGAAAGGAATGGCTGTAACTCCGAGGGATGATTCCCATAGAAGTTGTCGGGTAAGGGTAGAGAAGTCCGAGGGTGATGATAATCCGCGTCCGAGTGGTAGAACAATGAAGCCGAAGCCCCAGAGTCGACGCCGAAGATGGACCGGAAACCGGAAGGAAAGTTGGGAAGAGGACCGGATGTACGCATGATGCTTCGAGGGATTGGATTTCCCTTGTCGTCGCAGAGCCGAATCTCGGCCGGACCCGAGGGAAATCTCGGAGGGTCCATGGGCAAGAGATTATACACCGGAACAAGGTGCGGATGCGGGACAGGAGAGAGAGTTCGAAGTCCGAGTGCAGCTTCGGCGCTTCCAAAACCTAGACCGAGAGCTGAAGCCAGAGGTCGAGGAAGGTGCGACGAAGCAAACGGAAAGAGCACAGGGAAGATTCCGAAATCCAATGGACCGGACTGCTCGGCCGAGGCCGGAGCAAAGAACGAGATCCGTGAACCCATGGTGAAGACGTCGGAATAGAGGTCCGAGATGTCGACAAAGCAAAGATGTGGTGATTCGGATTAATCCAGAGAATCGTTGTTCGGAGAGGCTGAACCGAACAAAGAAAACGATGCCGGGTGAAGGCAGGCGTTTAGAAAGGATGCCTGAACAGTGAGTTTGTTAATACTGTTATATTACGCGGCGGAGGGGACTAGGAAGGGAGTGATTCGGCCGACCGGGTGACCGGAGGTACTCGGGCGAGGCGATACGCCGAGGCGTCAGGTCGGAGATCGGAGATCGGAGTCGGAGGTGATCGACCGGACCGTGCGGAGGTTTTCACTCAACACCACAAACAGCAGGGTGAGAGCCTGTGGCAGGAATCCTTTCGGACGGACGTGATCGAGAACGAACAAGCTCGGGATTGCCAAGACAAGTCGCGTATAGAGGGGGTGCAGCGTAGACAACGTTAATTAACAAACTAAAGATACACGATGACCCGGAGGCGTATTTAAACTACTAAAGGTTATTATGTATCTATAAAAGGAAATATCATGATGGTCTAAGCGCAACAATAGCGACTGACCAAAAAGGAAATGGAAGTTAGAACATGAGGATGAAACAATAAGAAAGAAGACGGATAAACGGGAAACGCTCAGTAATCCTTCATTGCGTAAAAACCCGGTTCGAACACGAGGTCCGATGGAGTTTGTCGTGGAATATGTGAGTCGGCGGAGGAGCTCCGTCGGCCGATCTCCGAGAGATCGGCGGCTCCGAGGCCGAGTCCCGAGTTCCGAGGCACGGATATAACAGGTTTGCTGGAAGGACTGGTCACTGTTCTCCCCGCTACACCCACATCAAGTCAACATCAAGCGCGACTAAGCCTAGCACACTCATCGGTCAACGACTACATCGTGTCTGAGAAATTCTTGGAGCAATACAAAGAAGACCTGAAGGAGGCACATTCCCACACATTCCTCGCCCAATCATGTGTCACATATCTCCTTCACTTTGAAAACAATCCTTTGAATGCCAACACATTGCCTAAATATCCGCTGGCACAGTATGCAGCCCAGTTCTGGTCCCATCACCTGCTCCAGTGCAATGACCGGGGTGTCCTACAGCACTCAACCATGCACCTCCTCGAACAGGGTAGCAAACAGTTCGCTGCCTTGAACTGCGTCTATGACATTGACAACTCATGGCGTGACCCAGATTGGTCACGGCACGCTCCGTCACCTCTGTATCTATGTTCCGCAATTGCATATATTGAAGGGGTCAGATTACTCCTTGAGCATGGCGCCGACGTAAACACAGCGGGCGGGGAATACGGCAGCGCGCTGCAAGGCGCGGCTTCGGAAGGCCATATGGACATTGTCCGCGTTCTCCTCGAGAAGGGCGCCGATGTTCACATATCGGGCGGGTGGTATGGGAGCGCACTGCAAGGTGCGGCGGCGGCAGGCAATGTGGACATTGTCCACCTCCTCCTCGAGAAGGGTGCCGACGTGAACGCAGCAGGCGGAGAATACGGCAGCGCGCTGCAAGGCGCGGCTTCGGAAGGCCATATGGACATTGTCCACCTCCTCCTCGAGAAGGATGCCGATGTGAACGCAGTCGGTGGAGAATACGGCAGCGCGTTGCAAGCCGCAGCGGTGTGCGGCAAGGTGGAGAATGTCCGCGTCCTCATCGAGCACGGTGCCAATGTGAACACGACGGGCGGGAAATACGGCAGCGCGCTGCAAGGCGTGGCGGTGAGCGGCAATGTGGACATTGTCCGCATCCTCCTCGACCATGGCGCCGACGTAAACACAGCAGGCGGCGAATACGGCAGTGCTCTGCAAGGCGCGGCTGCGGTAGGCCACATGGACACTGCCCACGTCCTCCTCGAGAAGGGCGCCGACGTAAACACAGCAGGCGGATATTTCGGCAGCACGTTGAGGGCCGCGTCCGCAAACGGCCACAAAGGGATCGCTCAGCTGCTTCGCGAGCATGGAGCACTGGACGCAGCACCGGGTGAACCAGAGTAGAATTCATTGTACTGGATGGTGCATTGATACGAAGTCCTGCGTATTAGACAAAATCAACATTCATTCACAGAGTACTTATTAGCGATACTTGTAAATCCGGATGAGAAAGCTCTACAATACATACACGATAACGCAGTCCTTTTTCTCATTCTTAGGATGCTCTTCCTCGACCAGCACGACAAGCTAAGCATCTGATCAGAGTTGTCCTCCTCGGCTTGGATTTGCTGTGCGAGGAGATGGCGGTGAAAGTCATCGGCTGGCTCGAGCGTGATGCCGCCTGCGGCGATGGCGAGGCGCGGCGGCGGAGGTGTAGAGGCAGCGCAAGGGTAGGTCTATGTGACGCACTTAGTGTCAACGGAAGCCTAAATGTAGAGAAGAGAGAGTACGCACTGTTCCCATGCGTCTCGATGTTGATGGCTGGTCGCTCGTCGTGGGTGGTCTGGCCGAGGAGAAGAAGCCCAGGCACGTCGAGAATGGGAAGTACGAGGCGATGGTGTCGAGGGCGTAGTCCCGTTGCAGCCACCGAGGCCCACGTGGCACCCGGAGAGGCGGACGCAAAGAAAGCCTAGAGCAGCACAATCCTGGAGAGACTGGGATAAGGAACAAGAAGGGCATGAAAGGGGGCGAAGACAACGCACTAGCACGGGGTCGGCGGGTGCATCGAGCAGCAGGCCCGTGGTAGCGCCAAAGATGCGCAGATTGCGGACGGCAGCGGGGCAGCGGTATCGGAGGGTATCGGCTGCGCGACGGGCACGGGTTAGGCAGGACCAGTGTATACACGCCCCGCTAGTTCCAGGCGTACGCAGGCGGCGAATTGACGGTAATTAAGGGAGGACGACTGCGCAGGATTGTGTGCCATTCGGCGCGGCGGTGCGTGCAGCAATAACAACTCGTTCCCATGCTTGCGCTGTGATGATCCCCGCCGAGGATCTCGAGCGCGGAGTGAGCGCCGAGCAGCGTGCTTTGAGTCTCGCTGTCTCGTTGGCTGAGGAGGTGGGCCTTGCGAACGGCGACGGAGCTGGACGGCACGTTAACGGTTAGTAGAGCGCACTGGTCAGTAGATAGATTACGTACCAGGCTCCGCAGAATCCACGATGCTGGAGGAATCTATGAGAGATAATCCTATGAAGCGGGGATGGGGTCGCGAGCGCGAGCAAGTGCTGGCAGGGAGTCGGAGCGGAGGAAGCGATGCATGGGAGCCGCGAGGGCTGATTTTTTCTTCTTGCCAGATTGTGGCTTCGCGTCTAAAGCATTGCGTGCGGTCAGTGCGGAGGTGTTGGAGAACGCGCCGCCGCCGCTCAGCACCGCGCAGGCACGGTATGCGCCGAGTCCGAGTCACCGCACGTCTGCCCGCCCGCCTCTCTCTCAGCTTCCCACTCTTCAATCGCTCCGTCCAATTTGTGTTCCCCTCTCCCCAAGAGTCCCTGCTTCCTGCTTCTCTGGTTAGGTCCCAGAAAGCAAAACAACTCCCCAGACCAGCGCGAGTTTTGAAGTCCTTTCTCCAATCTCCAAGCCAGCAATTGAACAACTGGGAATCGTGGGCGACGCACCGTGTAGTTGATTGGCAAGATCGCACTGTGACTCTCAACCCAACCCCTCTGCGGAATCGAGGTCTGAAGTATCTGGAAGAAACCCAACAGAATATCAATACACTGAAGGAAACAGACTCGTCTTGAATGGTCTGCGTTCGCGCTGGCGAGTTCAAGTTCGCTCATTCACGTGTGGTTTGCGACTCCTTGCATAAGCAATATCTGTTGGACGTAGGTGATCTTCAAGTCAAAAGCAAATGATGAAGAGGGATATGTACTTGCTTTTTTTATTCCTTTGTTCGAGAAGAAATGCAGCCTAAACCCGCGGCAGCACAGCTAGAATCGGGCGCCGGGATCGCGGACGGGAATGAAATCGACTGACGGCGTAACGGACCAGAGCAAATTTTAACGCATCCGGTTCGACGACGTGGACGAGAAGCTGGCATGAAACCAGGCTGAGGGTGAGTAAACGGGTTCAAAGGAGACACTCATGATTGAATCCATCGTTGAGTTCTCGGTGTCTCAAACGCATCATCGTAAGGATGCACATGGATAAAGAAAGATCCAAAGAACGCGCCAGAACCGTGCGAGGATTCAACGAAAGACAGATATGGTGAGTGCTGCTTTGATTAAAAGTAAACGATCCAGGTTGGCAGCATTCTCGAGCCTGGAACATTTCAGTAGCGGAAACGAATGCCAATCAAGGGGGTTGCGAGGTACAGGGTCCAGCATTGGAATTTGAAAGAAATCTGGAGCTCAAAAGAGTGTTGGTTTGATTTCAATTTTGAACACAATTCCAGGGTTGCACAACCTGTTGAATTCTGGAGAACCAAAGTCAGTTTGAATTTCGACGAGGCGGAAAGGCCGCACCGTCGATTCTGGCAGTCAATCGAGGTAGCGAGATTCATAAAAAGTATACAGCCCGGCGTACCTGTTTTCCAGATAAGTCTGAAACCAAGGCACGGAGTCTGTTGAACATCGAGAGCAAATGATATCGTCCTCTGACAGCGTTGAGCCCAACATGAAGGTTGAAACTCACCTGGGCAGTGGCAGCGATGGCAGCCTGAAGTCTGGGATGAGAAAGTCCAAGTCCATGGCCGAGATGGCCGAAGCCATGCCTAAACTCGATCGAAGGGAGGGGACGATTAAGTTGGAATTGCCCAAGACCTACATAAAGCCTTTAAGGTTCATTGTGGGATGCGACTACTTCTTTGTAAATAATTGCGAGAACGGCAACGCCAGGAAGCGTGAGAGGTACATTGCTTGCGGTTGGTACGAGATTTGCTCGAAGTCGATACCTTCGAACGTTGAGAAATTTGAGATGAGATAGACAACTAAACTCAACTAAACATGTCGCGAAACTGAGAGGAAGAAGGATCAATCCAACATCTATATCGAGGAAGCTGTCAAGGATGTAAGATTAGAAATACCGAAATCACGAGTTGTACGTGATGTTAGTGCTTCACGTTTGAAGGACCGTACGATGGTATGTATATGCATATCTGAACAATTATCGAAAAACGACTGAGACCAGGTCAAACTCGCGTAGCGCAAAAGCAAACATGTGGAGGGCTAAAATCATCAAAAAAAAAAATGGCAAGCGAATCGCAGAACCAGGCATGTCCAGCTGAGTAGAGAATTTTGAAACCAACTCAGAGACATCGGTGGATAGATTCCAAAGAAGCCACCGGATGGAAGTTTCAACCGAGGTTGAATCCTGATGGTAGTAAGTATCGATTGAGGCGTGAGCCGAGATGATAGCAGTTGGAAAGACGTCCGCAGAAAGACATCGGATTTTGGATGAGTGAAAAGGGCGCGTATGGAACCAGCCCCAGTGCAAGAAACATTCAGGGACCAGCACATACGTTCATTGGAACGAGTCGGGTGCAATCGAGGGAGTGACTGACTAGGTTAATGGAGGAAGGGCCCGAGAAGAAATTGGTGTAGATATATCCACTCGAGAAACGAAGTAGAAAGAAGACCGGAGCGCATATCCAGCCAAGATGAACAAGAGATGAATCCGCGAATCCGCGCACGTAACGACATCCATCCAGATGAGCTAGACCTGCGGATCCAGAATCAGGGACCAGCCAGAGGGATGCCTGAAAGTCGAAAGGTACATATCAGATAAAGAGAAGGTGAGCGATGATAAACCCAACCGCACAGGAGACCAACACGCATACATACGGCGAGGCAAAATGAATCGGAACAAAATTGGCGCGCACTACTTGAAAGAGTCGGATAGAGTGAGCAAGGGGGTCCAACGATAAGAGAAAAAGATATCACCTACAAAAGTTTTTTTCCGGGTGGTCGCTGACCCCTCCCCCCCACCCACCGTGGGAAATTGCCTTATATAGGCCTCAAATCAACTGATTTCAACGATTTTTTTCGCTGAATCGCTTCCAGGCACTTGTTCGCATGTATCTGAGAGGCCCACACAATAAAAAGTGTGTTGTGGAACGAAAGTTTTTTCTCACAAGTCACGCCGGCGATCACGACACGTGATAAATTCCCGAATCGGGAGTGGCTGTTCCATCTTATCAGCTCTTATCAGGCCCGATATAGGAATAATCTTTTGGGTTCAACCTCCACGACGACTTTCCCTGGCACTTTGGGAACACCATATTCGTGATCAGCACACAAAACTGCACCAACGAAGACCCGGTTTTGGAAATTCTTATCCTTGGACCCCCTTGAGAGTGAGCATCAAGAATGAAAGCAGGGGCTAGAGAGGGATACAGCACGGAGTCAAGGAAAGGGAAATAAGCACAGCAGGAGTATTCAACGCCGGCGTGCATATAGCCAGAAAGGCAAGTCAAATCAGCCAGTCCATTGGAACGAACAAAGCCCGACGGAACCAATCGCAGTCAATGAATGGGATGAAGATGGGAAAAGTCAAGATTGATGTCGCACGGACACATATCCAGCCAAACGACGTGGATGGAATGGAACGGAGGGGGATATCATAGAGGAAGTGGAAAGCGGAAAGACCGTTGGAGAATAGCGTAAGGATTCGAGGAAAACAGAGGAAAACCAGGCCCAAGTCAGGTTTATGCATCCAACAACAGGGGGCGGCGGAGGATATGAGTAGGTTAGCGACACATGTGGGTGGCTGAAAATGGACGGGGATAGACGTACTAGCGAAGCGGTGGACAGACGAGGAGTGCGTGTTCATAGTAGCACGCACCCGACAAGAGCGAAGTGGGGTGGGGTGAAATTCGGAATGAATGAAACCCGGAGCTGTTGGATGATCAGGGAATTCTCGTAAGTCTGGATAAGTTTGGATTCAATCAAGACTCATGCACAGGGTCTGACGTACCTGAGGCGGAAAATTTCGGCGGAACGCAACTCTCGTTTCACTGGATGTGTTGAATTACAGACGCACTTGATGACTAGCTGAAGTCTGGGGTATTAATCAGCAATTCAGGTGTCTGGGGACGCCAGTACGCCACGTGTAGCGAGATAAGACCGTTGCGATTCATCACTGTGTGATTCAGAGGGAATGTAGGTCCGGTAAAGTTTCTCAGCAGGTATCTTGGGATTTGAGAGACCGCGTTCGGTACAGGATGGTCTGAATCAGAAACGCAAATGTTAATACAAGTTCGTGGAGGGAAGCTGGATCGCGCACCGTATCAAGCATACTGAATTAAGCCAGCCAAGTCGTCCCATTACAATGGATGGAACCTTGGCCCATTTTCCGACATTTGCTGAAGTGTGAAATTCCGTCGTGATAGCCGGATTGGAACACCAAAGATTTCCATAACGGTTCCCTGAAGCTGTAAGAGTCGACTGAAGCTGTTTTCGATGTGCCAGGTGCCGGTTGCATGGTGCCGCACCGAGATTCGTATTCTTTTTTCCATCTACATAAGTGATTGCTAAGTGAACAGGCCGCTTGAGAGGACGATTAGAGCAGCTTTGAGACCGAGAAGAGATCCATGCGAGCGCCAGAAACGAGACGGGGAATTGCCGACGTGGATTGACGATGGGATGCTGAGTGGCGAAAAAATGGCATGGCCGCGCGGCGCTTGCAAAGCGCACCTGCCTTTTTCGGCCATTTGGTGGTTCGGCGATGTTCGGACCTTCGGCTTTTCAGCGTTGTTAACGACTCGCTCTCAACGCCTTCGCGCTCTTTTTGCGCCTGCCTCGATGGCTTTGACCTTCTCATCTTGGGCCCTGAAGCAGCCTCCCTGAAAGCTCAGAACTGCTACTTTGTAAATAACCCCTTCGCCAAATGACGCGACACCCTCAGATGATCGTGTCCGTACCCGTGGATTCAAGCGCAACGCGGACACCCCGATGCTGTCGAGCGGATAGGTAACGGTCATCCAGCGCTATCCCAGAGAGTTAGAGGCGGAGGTTCGCATGCCACGCTCGCTCATCCATCTGTGGCCTCTACACCCTTCCCTCCGAGTCGCGCAAGCCCGGCGGCGGCAAGAAGCGCTCTTCTAGCACAACTCTAACGTCGTCGCTCCACCCCAGGAAAACGGAGAAGCGACGTGTAGGGCGCTGCGGCTCCTTTACTGCGCTCTCGTCTTTGTGCCCTCTTTCAGCGAGGTGCACTCGCCGTGCGCACCTTCATATCGCCTAACCAGGGCACGTACGATGCCGGTTTCCTACACCCGACGCGCTCGTCGCTCGCTACTGTATTTGACCTGCGCACCCTGCAGGTCTCGGAGATCTCCTGCTCGCCGCATCGTGCGTCCTTTTCCCCTCTTCTCTACCACGCGGCTAACTGGATGTCTCTTTACGACTCTCCGCAGGCTCGTCTCTAACACGTCTCGCCGCCTGTCCGTCGCCCGCGTGCTCGCCACCCGCTGCAGTTGCCCGCGTATGCGCGTGTGCTTGGAGCTCGAGGTGGAGACGCCGAGTTCGCCCACCTTGCCTACTATCTACATCTGTGCCTCGTCCGCGCCTTACCTCGAACGGCGTGTTGTCGCCCTCGCCGCGCATCCCACCACCTCCATCGACCGCGCAAAGCCGTGCGCATGATGTCCAGGCTGTGGGAGCCCGAGGCGACGCTGCAGCCCAATTACGCGCCGCCCGATAACTTTGTCGCTATCGGGGCAGTACGTCAAGACGCAGTCTCTCAGCCCGCCTCGCGCACGCTGCTGGCCGACACAAAGTCGTTCGTCTTACTCCCTTCCTACTCCGTTAACTGACGAGACTTCGCAGATCTGCCAGTCCGGCGCTCTCCTTCTCTCTCGTCCGACCCCCGATACCGCACCTACGCGCCTGGCCTTGCCCGATGCCGGACGCGCGCGGCCGTCCTCGTTCGCTGCTTCGGCTTTTCCCTCGACTTGGCCACCACGCACGCCCTACCTCCTCTCCACTTCTTCGTATGCCCCTCTTACAAGCGCGCGCGCCCCACCGTGCTCTTCTTGGACGCACCTCGTGAGGCTTATCCGCACCAGGATGTATGCCTGGCGCAAGTCGGCGCGAGTGGGATATAGGTGAGGGAAAGCGGAGGGGGAGGACGGCGACGGCTGGAAGTGCGCCTCGCGCTGGCAATGTCATCTTTGCCGTCCATCGTCTTCGAAGTCCAGCGTGTCGCGCTTTCTGCCTTCCAGGTCACCTCCTTGGGTTGCCCGCCTCCGTCAATGAAGATTACTGGCGCCTCCTCACAGAAGGAAGCCAACAGTTTGTTGCCTTGAACTGCATGCATGACATTGACCTGCCATGGAAGAACCCAGATTGGTCACGGCACGCTCCGTGGCCGCTGTATCTGTGTTCGCTGATTGGATACGTTGAAGGGGTTGAAATACTCCTCGACCATGGCGCCGAGGTAAACGCAGTGGGGGGAAGATACGACAGCGCGCTGCAAGCTGCGACTTTGAGAGGCCACATGGACATTGTCCACGTCCTCCTCGACCGCGGTGCCAACGTGAACATGGTGGGCGGGGAATACGGCAGTGCACTGCAAGGCGCGGCTTCGAAAGGCCAAATGGGCATTGTCGACCTCCTTCTCGAGAAGGGTGCCGACGTGAACGCATCGGACGGAGAATACGGCAGCGCACTCCAAGGCGCGGCGCAGAGCAGCCACGTGGACATCGTCCACCTCCTCCTCCAGAAGGGTGCCAACGTGAACACGGTGGGCGGGGAATACGGCAGTGCGCTGCAAGGCGCGGCTTCGAATGGACACATGGACATTGTCCGCATCCTCCTCGTGCATGGCGCCGACGTGAACGTAGCGGGCGGAGAATACGACAGTGCGCTGGAAAGCGCAGCGGTGAGAGGTCACACTGACATTGTCCGCGTTCTCCTCGAGAAGGGCGCCGATGTTCACATATCGGGCGGGTGGTATGGGAGCGCACTGCAAGGCGCGGCTTCGAATGGACACATGGATATTGTCTGCATTCTCCTCGAGCACGGCGCCGAGGTGAACGTAGCGGGTGGAGAATACAACAGCGCGCTGCAAGATGCGGCTTCAGAAGGCCACATGGACATTGTCCGCATCCTCCTTGAGCACGGCACCGACGTGAACACGACGGTGCTGCAAAGCGCGGCGGTGAACAGCAATGTGGACATTCTTCGCATCCTCCTCGAGAAGGGTGCTGACGTGAATGCAGCGGGCGGAATGTACGGTAGTGCACTGCAAGCTGCGACACTGTTTGGCCATGTGTCTACTGCCCGCTTCCTCCTCGAGCACGGCGCCGACGTGAACACAGTGGGCGGAGCATACGGCAGCGCGCTGCAAACAGCATCTGCAGAAGGCCGCATGGACGTTGTCCGCCTTCTCCTCAATCATGGTGCCGACGTGAATGTAGGGGGCGGAGAATACGGTAACACACTGCAAGGAGCGGCATCGTGGGGCCATATGGACACTGTCCGTGTTCTCCTCGAGAAGGGCGCTGACGTGAACACAGTGGACAGGGAATATGGCAGCGTGCTGCTCTGTGCAGCAAGGCCATGCGGACATTGTCCGCACCCTCCTCGAGAAGGGAGCCGATGTGAACACAGCAGGCGGCAAATACAGCAGCGCTCTGCAAGGCGCGGCGGCAAGAGGCCATGTGGACATTGTCCACCTCCTCCTCGAGCACGGCGCCGACGTGAATGCAGCGGGCGGAGAATATGGCAGCGCGTTGGGGGCCGCGTCCGCAAAAGGCCACGAAGAGATCGCTTCGCTGCTTCGCGAGCGTGGAGCTCTTGAAGCGGAATCGGGTGATCCAGAGTAGAATTCATTGTACTTGATGATGTATTGATACGACGTCCTGCGCATCAGAGAAAGGGAAGATCCATTCACAGAATACTTATTAGCAATACTTGTAAATCCGGGTGAAAAAGCTCTACAATACATACACCATGATACAGTCCTTCTTTCTTCTCGCGCTTGGGACACTCTTCACCTCCCGCAGCACAACATCCGATTCGTCCTCCTCGCCTTGGATCTGCTGCGCGAGGAGGTGGCGGTGAAAGCTAGGCGGTCCTGGCTAGCTCGGGTGTGATGCCGACCTCGAAGACGGCGGGGATGCACAGGGTGTGTACGACGAGCATGGGCTTCAGCGTGACAGCGGAGGTGTGGAGGCAGCGCAAGGGTAGGTCTATGTCACGCAGTCAGTGTCGACGAAAGCCCAAACACAGAGAGAAGGGAGTACACACTGTCCAGATGCATCTCGCACACGGATCTCGAGGTCGATGGCTCGTCGATCGTCGTCGTGGGTGGTCTGGCCAAGGAGGGGGAGCCCGGGCACGTCGAGAACAGGAAGTACGAGGCGACGGTGTCGAGGGCGTGGTCCCGTTGCAGCCACCAAAGACTACGCTGGAAAACGGGATTCTCTCGGTCCACTGGATGTTGCTGAATTATAGACGCACTCGATGGCGAGGGCAAAGTCCGGGGCATCAACAAGCCAATTCAACCGGATAAAAAGGACAGCACACCTCTCAGGCAATATAACGGGTTAAAATAGGTGGCTGTATGCCGCAGAAGAAATGTATGGTCCGAATCAATTTTCTGGGCAGGTATCTCGGGAACGGATTCAGGGAGACCATGTTGATGCAAGGGCTAATAAGGTCAGAAGACGTGATGTCAAATTTGGAGGAGCCCAGAAACTCATAACCTCGAGCACATTGGCTTTCAGCCAGCCCTAGTCACCATTTTCCGACTTTTGCTCAAGTATAGAATGCCGCCGCTGTAGCTACAGCAGCAAGCCAAAACCTATCAGAACAGCGCCCGAATACTGCCTGTATCAATTTAGAATGCACTTGATGCGCGAGGTGTCGGTTGCATGACGCCGGACCGAGGATCGGGGGGTTTTTTTTTTGCACCTAATGGAACAGGGCGCCTGGGAGGACGGTGGGAGCTGCGCTGGGGCCAGAGAAGACTCGTATGAGCGCCAGAAATGAGACGATAGTGCGCCATGCGCGAGCCCTTGACGCTTGAGTTGGGACTGTTGCCGACACATGCTGCATTCTACGTCTCCGTGTCGCTGCTGCCGTGGCCATGTCGTGCGTCCTTCTTGCCTTTTCTCCACCACTGGGCTAACGGGATGCCTTTGCGACTCGCGTAGACACCTCACTACCTGTCCGTCGCGTGGGTTCGCCAGCTCGCACGCCGTTGCGGCCGCGGTGGGCTACCGCGTATACGTGTTCGTATACGTGTGTGTTTGAAGGTGGAGACGCCGAGTCCGTCCCTTCCTTTCCATCTACAGCTGTGGCTCTCCAGTCCGCGCTCTTCCTCCACTGGCGCGCCCTCGCCCTCGCCCTCGCCCTCGCCGCGCATCCCCCCACTTCCATTGACCGCGCAAAAGCCGCGCCTATGATGCCCGGGCTATAGGAGCCGGAGGCGACACTACCGCCAAATTGCACGCCGCCCGATAACTTTATCGCCGCCCTGGCAGTATATCCGTCAATGCGTAGTTCCCGCGCACGCTGCTGGCCGACACCAAGTTGTTCGTCTTATTCCTCTCCTACTCCGTACCAGATAGCTGACGAGACTCCGCAGATCCGCGAGTCCGGCGCTCTCCTCTCTCGTCCGACCCCGATACCGCCCATCGCGCGCGCCTTGCCAGATGCCGGGCGCACGCGGCCGTTTCCGTTCACTGCTTCAGCTTCCCTCGACTTGGTTACCCCCGCATGCCCTCTTCTCCACCTCCCCGTCCTTGTATACCCCTCGCACGAGCGCGCGCGCACGATCCTCCGCACCGTGGTTTTCCTGCGCGCGCGCCTCGTCGAGCTCATCCGCACCGGGACGTATCGGTCGCAATGTTCGCGCGAATGTATACGGCGACAGCTGGAAGTGCGCAGCGCCTCGCTCTTCACCGTCCATCATCTTCCAAGCCCAGCATTCCCAGCGAATGGCGAAGCGCTTTGTTCCCCTCTACGTCATCTCCTGAGGTCGTCCGCTTCCGTCTCGCTGAAAACTATCAGCGCGCACCTCCATCACTCGGGAGGGCGATATTATCATGACCCCGGGTACCCGCGCGGCGCGTACGGCTACGGCGAGTCCCGCTGTCCCGCTTCTTACACGCACGCCGGCATGCGCGACAGTCTCACCGTCGCCCGCCTCTTCTTCTCCTTCCCCGTCGCACTCGACAACTTGTAGAAGAGGAGGATGCGCGGCGGCGGCCAATTCGTCCGCACGAAATGGGGTCAGGCCTCTTTCTTTTCCCGCAAGGCTGGATGGAGCGTGGGACTGCAGGTGTGTCCGCAGGGGATGAAGCCGATCCATGTGCCCGCACGTCCTTGCTGGTGCTTCAACTTCCCCCTTGACTTGAAGCTGCTCAGCGCCGCCCCAGATGTCCTACCTCCCCCTCCCCGTTCTCGTGTACCCCCTCACACCAGCGCGCGCGCAGCATCCTTACCAGCCTGGTCTTCCTGCGCGCCACGTGGCCACACACGCGCGTCGAGTTCTTCGCACCAGGACACAATGTCGGCGTCGTTTGGGGATGTGGAGGAGGTCAGTGGCGCCACAAGTCTGGCCACCATTCCGGCTCTCCGCATGACTGCCCCTCGTCCACACATCTGTGCATCGTCGGCACCCCTGGACCGCACCTCTGCGCATCATTGGCGCCGCCGTCGAGAACACCAGCGAGGATGTTGTGGATCGGAGGGAATGAAGAGGAAAGCCCTGGGGAGGAAACGAGGAGGGCCTCAGCGAGGACTTTTTTTCTTGATTATAGAAGCAAGCTACGCAGGTACTAGATGACCGGATGCGAGATATTATACGTGTACTGGATCAGCGAGTTAGTAATGCATGGATGTTTTGCGCAGATGGAAAGCGGTAAGGAATGAAGGAAAAATGATCGAACACAATGTTCCGAGGGCAGCCAGACCCAGTACATCTTCCGGGGCTAGAAAGCCCTCGGAAGATCATGATCATGGAGGGGCTGCCAGTTTTCAAAAAATGTAATTTGGTTGGCAATTACTACATGACAACGCAGCAATACAAGGACGTCGAAGAATGCAGTGTAATATACCGCACGCGGAAAGGGCATTGTGGTTTCAGCGCCGAGAGACAATGTCAGCTTTCAAGCTCGACCAAGAACCAAAAAAAAAAAAATGCCACAGTCCGTCATTCGCAAGTGATTGCGCTAACGACCAGATTAATGCGCAGCGGGAGCCAGGAGAAGGTGCGAAACACACCGGGATGGGAACATCGTTGGGGACAGAAAAAAAGGAGGCTCTTCCTCCTTTGCAAGCGTGCGCAGCATCTGCGGTAATGCGGTGCAGCGCGAGTTGTTGGCGATTATGATCCTGGAAGAGTGGGAGGTGTGTCAGTGTCAGACAACGAAAGACAGAAGGAGAAAGATGGAAATTCCAGGCACAGAGGCAGGGCAAGGTGCATGGACAGAAACGTGAGCGCGCAGCCCAGTTTCCTGAACTGTCGGGCTAGCTCGGGCGTGATGCCGACCGCGGCGAGAGTGCGATGAGCGCGGCAGCGGAGGTGCGCAAGTAGCGTAAGGGTAGGTCTCTGGGACACAGTTGCTTACTGCCCACACAAACGCGATCTCGAGGCTCAGGATGCTTTGCTTGTCTTGAATGGTCTAGGCGAGGGAAACATCGAGATGGAAATCCGAGGCCACTGACTCGAAGGCCTTGGGCCCGTTGCGGTTACCCACGGGGCAACGGAGGAGAGACAGGCGTAAAAAGTGGAGCCCGAGCAACGCAATCCTGGAGGGACTGAGACTAAAAGGAGCGAAGAAAGAGGGCATCACCACCGGATATTGGCGAGTGCGTCGAGAGGCTGGGAGAGGTACGTCCCTGCGGCATGCGACGGCCAAGCTGCGCAGAGTGCGAACGGCGGCGAACGCGCGCGGGGGCCATGGCAAGCGTGTGATAGCGAACACGAGTATTGGCTGCGCGTCGGGTATGGGCTAGGCACGCGCGGGCGGTAGAGGGAGAAGAGGAGGGCACGATGGTGGTAGAAGAGCGGAAAGAGGACGTTGCGGCGCGCAGGATTGCGTGCTGCGTGGTGCGTGCAATAACGATTTATTCCCATGCTTGCGCGGTGAAGAACCTCGCAGATGATCTCGGGCGCGCGTGCTGGTGGGCGTCACACTTAGTATCCTAGCTTGGTGGGTGTCGAGCTGGCGGCGGGTGTCTACACGAATCTCGTCAAAGATCAAAAGTAGTAGGGATGGAAAGGAACGCACCATCTCCAGTGGCAGGTACACCACGTCGGCGAGAACATCAAGCAGGCGCGCGGATATTCCCAAGGCCTTGCGCACGGCGATTCCGTGAGATATCCACGACCAACAGCCCAAGCAAATCGGCTCCCCAAGCTTGTCGCAAACCGACAGGGATCGCCATGGGTGACAACGGCGCCTCTTCCGGTACTGCTGGCCGCTTCCGCCGGGCTGACGCGACCCCGAGGCTCAAGCCATTCTCCCTTCAGCGCGCATCCCAAAGCCGAGATTCCATCACGGTTGGAGGCTCATGGACGCCATGAAAGGTGGAGGAGGGCGGCTGATTGATGAGAGATTTCCGTGGTAGAATAGCAGCGAGTGGGAAGGAGCTGTCCGAGGCTGAGCGAGCGGGGAGAGTGTGGGGAGAGCGTGCGAGAATCCATCATGATCTACATCGATATTTGATCTGCGGCCTTTTTGCTGTCTTCTTCTTCCAGGTTCCGTTTATCCGACGATTCATGCTTCTGGGTGCATGGACCTCCAGGAGACTTGAATCCTTGAAAGCTCCGCCGAGCCCTCTTTCCATGTCCACAGCGACCATGCCACTCCCTTCCTCTCGAGAGTCGAATTCGAATTCGGATCCCCTTGACATAGGAGCCTGTTCTTCGACTCTGTTGGCAACACTCTGCCGTGTACGAAGCGACTTCGCGTTCATATCCGCAGCCTCGATCTTCGCCTGTTCTGTTCAGTCAACCTCAAGCAAGAATTTTTGCGTTCATGACGAACGCAGTGCCGCATGGACCGTCGCGGGGCACTAGCTTTCTTCACATCAACCTCCACCATAGCACGTCGTTAAGTTAGCCCCTTATACGCTCGTTGGGCCATCAATTGACTCGCAAACACGAGTCCCGAGGTGGGTGATACATAGGACAGTCTTGTTGCTTACCACATTCTGAAGCCCGTGTCCCCTTCCTCGTACACCGTCCTGTCCTGCCGATATACCCCAGACCATAGTGGTTCCCACTTCGTTCCGAGCCAATTGTCCTCGAAATATTTGACTACACTGTCGGGCGCCAGGTCCTTGATCGTGTCCTCCCAATGTGACTGAAACTCCGCGGGATCGGTGATGCGATACTATTTCTTGAGTTCGGCCCAAAGCTCCGGGTAGTGCACGATCGAGATGTGTTGCTGCCATGCGTGGGGAACATGCCACCAGCACAATAACAATTGCGAGAGAGGATAGCGATAGGCAATCTTCCCCATCTGCGCGGCGTCTCGATCAGACATGAATCTGCGTGGGTCAATGTCCGGGTTTCGACGTCGTATATGCATCAGGAAATAGTCAATGGTTTGACCCGTCCCGTTCGAGGAAATCATGAATGCGACCGGCATTCCGTGTCCGTGCCGGTCCCGAACGATCAACGTGAAGAGGAGCATGCCCTGATAATATGTCGTGTTGTGCATCGCGTCGAGGCCAGCAAAGTCCCTTCCCCAAGCTTGAAAACATTTCTGTTGGTACGGTGTCTGAATTCCGAGAGCAAAGACGTCGGGTCCCAATTCTAAGTCAGGGGGAGGAGGATCGCAGCTGGCTTTGAAGAAGAGAAGGCCGTCGATTCCCCTCAGATACTCGACCCACTGGAGCGTCGATCTCCTGTCATCTGGGTCCAAGCGGATCGTTTCGGCTTCGATTTTCTTCTCGATGCGACGTATATCGGCGCGCTTGATGAACTCTTCGCGTCGAGGTTCTTCGGCATGAAGGGTATCCAAATTCTTTTCAGAATGGTCACTGCCACGAACGCGTGCTAGCTGTGACATAAACGACGTCAGTAATAGCTCTATCCCGACGAAAATATTGGATATTTACCACAATGTCGGGCCGTACACCTTGGCGCAAAAGGTCCTCAATTTTGTTCTTGACGACGTTGGAAATGCGGGTGTAAACGAGGTTCGCCGAGCCAATGGGATGTGAATGGCTGGCTTCGTACCGCCCGCGAAGCTTCTCTGTGGAGACGTAACTTTTTACGAC
This sequence comes from Mycena polygramma, assembly GCA_029449255.1. Taxonomy (NCBI): domain Eukaryota; kingdom Fungi; phylum Basidiomycota; class Agaricomycetes; order Agaricales; family Mycenaceae; genus Mycena; species Mycena polygramma. Next base: position 133,429 of record JARKID010000159.1, on the reverse strand, counting down.
CAAGCGGCAAGGGCAGCCCGACGCGACTCGTTTGTTCGGTATCTTCCTCGTCTGGTCAGGCTTCTTGGCTGTGTACTTCTTCTTCCCACCAAATCCCTGACGTGCGCAGACCCAGACGTGTCGGACCAGCCACTCCCGCTCCCGTTTGTTTTTATTCGGGATAGAATCCTTGCGGAGTAATTCAATGGAATTTTTGCTCTCCTCCGCGGATATCCACGCCTCCAGGTCGTCGAAGGAGTCCCATACAAACGGGTACTCACCATCGTCGGCGTCGCGCTCGAAAGACCCGTGCTTGGCATTCGAAGAGAGGGTAGGCTTAAACTCTTTGAAGGACGAGGGTGGCTGTGGTGTGATTCGGACCGCAGTGTAGCTATTGGAAGGATGTTCTCCTTGCGCGATATAGCAACTCGTTCGGCCCTTAGGGGTTAATGGTGTTGGAAAGCAGTGGGGATTAAGGTCTGACTATACCTCTATGTGTTATGTAAATGGGTGTGTGGGGCGTAGGATGTGTGTGTGTGTGTTAATTCAACTTCTCCTGGGTGGGGAGAGGGATGATATTCGTGGGTCTATTCTCTTGGGTTTGTTAAACCTGTTTGTTAGCGACAAATGGATGAAGCCAAAATATATACTATGTACTCTTTATGCTGCGTTGAATCCCGTTCTGTGGCGATTCCAAAGCTTCCTAGACGGCGTTATAGCTCGCTATCCTTTCTGCACTCCTCCCCGGTGAACAGGTGCTGCGGGACGGCTGGATATCCCTCGGGATTCCACAAATAACGGCGACGACGCTGTGTATGTCGTTTGACAGGATCACAGACGGTGATTTATCCAATATGGCTCTGCTCCTAAGCTGGACTAGGTGCGAGTACGGCTAGCGGTCGTGGTCCGTGGGTGAAACGACTGCGGTCTAAGCAGAACCGGGTGTTTTTTGGTGCAAGTTGTCAAGTCCTGTCTCCTACACGGCAATATGCCTGCGAATCCGGTGCTCCATTACGGCAACCTGCTGGGTGGTAGACTTGGGGGCGTCTGTGGTGGGGACGTCCTTGCAGAAGGGGAGGATGGTAAAGTGCCTGGACCAGGGACAAGTGAGGGGTGGGCGGTCAAATGCGTGAACGAGGGCTCTTTTAGATGTAATTCAGAGGATGAGATACAGGGGAGGGATAAGAGCCCAGTAATTGACTGACTACTTCCGCTTCTCGCGTCTCCCTTTTATACCTTTCTCTCTATGCCGTACTGGACCGACGCGCGTCCCTCCAACCGTTGGTAGCACATGGTGCACTGCGGTCTGGAACGTCATGGTCGTCCTCCCAGCTCAGGAGATGGCTATTCGGGGATGCGCGCCGGCCTGGTCGGGCTAGGCGAAGGGAACACGCATATTCCTGCCCGAGGAGGCGGGTGAATTACGTGATTTCAGCAATTCTCCTAGCCAAGGAAGTGGAAAGCCACCAAATCTGCGGTTTGTACCGCATGGACAGGCTCGACACGAGGCTAGAGTATATCCGATTGGTTGTTCGTTGGCGGGGTACGTGTGTCCCCTGGCGACCTTGGGCGGGGAGAACTCGTGGTGGTGCTGAGGCCGCGCGGCCTTTGACCAGTCCAGGAGGGCTCGAGTGCCTTTTGGTGCTTTGTGGAAATATCGGATGAAATGGGATAAGTGGTTGGTTCAATGGGTGTAGACAGCGTCCAGGAGTGCTTTGGGAGTACTTTGGACGGTGTCGAATGCGAAAAGGGAGGCGTTATGAACAATCTCCCGAGCCAGGAGATTGGGCCAAATCGGGAAATCTGGTTTCCTCATCGGGAAGCGGATTGTCGGGTGCGATTATATATCGGTTAGGAGGGGCCATGAGGCGGTGTGCAGTGCGTAGCACAAACACCAGCCTCACAGCGTCGTTAACACCGTTTGACGCGTTTAAAATATCTGAACGCGTCCGAGAGATGAGAGGAACGACGGGGACACGATTTTGAGGCAATTGGCCTGGTGGAAGAGGTGGCGGACAGAGAAAAGAAAGCCAGTAGTGGTGGCCACCCATAGTTCCATTGTTCTTGCTCTCAAAAGGGATGTGTGACATCCGGACGCGCCGGAGAGGGTGCAGAAAAAAGAAATAACGAGGAGATTGATGGCAAGAGAGGTTTGCCGATCTCACGTGCAAACACCGCCTTCCCGATAAGGAGATGCTTAGTCATGACTACGAGGGCGGACGGTCAAAGACTCCTTTCTTTGGGTCGTCGTTCCCAAGGTGAGTGACACAGTTCAATTGGTTGTATACTTCTGGCTGCTTATCGCCGTCAAAAGTCCATTTCACCGTCGTTTCGTCTCCGCTGAACACATTCCACCCTAGGGTAGCTAACGGGTCTTATCGTATCGTCAAGCGTATTCAAGTTTCGCACGTCCGTCTCTCGGGGCTGACTTCGATCATTGTGTTAATTCTGCTCATAGATCGTTCGTATTAATTACTTCCTCGCATTCTTTCTGGGGCTATGCCGAAGCGAACCGCAAACCGGCTATGGAATCTGGCACAACCTCGGGCTTCTCGGGCGATATCAAGCCTCTTCAGTTCAGTTCAATCTTGAAAATTTGCTGCTCCGTTTTACTTCGCGTAATCTCTCCAGCTGCTCCACGAAACCGCTGCAAGCCATACAGTATCATTTTGACTTTACTGACTCTGGAACCGTCTCCGATCCACACAACTCGTGAATTATCCACGGGCGAGTCAATAAGTAATATTGGCATGGCCTTGAATGAACTCAAGTCCAACCGAGATGCGTCCATCAATCGGTAACCATTCACTTCAGGGACTCCCTTTCCAGTCCCACAAGTAGTTATTCGATGGGATTTCCGTCCTCAAGACGGGCTACTTCGGTCACGGCTTGCGTCGGTGCGTGTATCAGCTCTTCTTTCATTCGAATCGCCGTCGGTCTGAACCTGAAGCTTCTGCAACTCGAATTCGAGCAGTGAGTTCAGCTAACCCTCGTCCGATTATTCTCGTTCGCGGTACGTATTTACCCGCAGCCATCCACTCGTATCACGCGCTGCGATTCACTGAATCCAAACTGAATCGCGGCTGGTACATCTCGACTTTTCCTTGCGACAGCCCCGGACCCTCATAAGGTGCCTCCAAGCTATTACAATGTTCGAAGTCGAGTTGCCCAGTAACGCACCAAAGACGAACACGATACACGATCTCCATAGAACATACCCCGCGTGTTTATCAGGCCTATCCTGGATCCAAATATGCGCTTCCAACGGACGATATTGAGCGGCAGAGGTATGGACAGGTTCCTCTCTTCCCTCGAGGTATGTGGCTGAGAAACGGCAGACTGTTGCTCCAGCATGATAATTTGAAGAGCCTGTTCGAAAACAGGATACTCCTCGCTCCTGTCAGTCTGGACCGCAGCGATAAGGTGTTGGAGATCGGCACTGGGCCTGGTGGGTCATTACCGTTGTCTCAATCTGAACGTGCCAGTGGTGTTCAGTCATCCCTGGTAATTACTAGTAGGACTCTGGGTCATGGATCTCGCCAGGACATTGGATCCATCAGTGCCCATCGTTGCCGTCGACATTGAGTTGCGCCTGTTCCCCCAAAGAATATCGAATTTCGGGTCGAGTCGGCGATGAACCTGTCTTCGGGATGGAGCGATACATTCTCGCTTGTTCACCAGCGGCTCTTCATCCTGGCGCTTCAAGAGCCTGAATGGCACTAAGATATACAGGTCGCTGAACTGCAAGCTGTTGAATACTCTCCGTCGACGCCGACTTCCTTCCAGTATACGCGTCGTGCAGAAATGGGTGTATCGGGGTCCACTGTGACCTATGAAGGCGCGACTTTCGGGGAGAATATGCTGCCTTTGGTTCGCGTCTGCCTACCCGATCGTCTTCCCTGGCCCGAGAGATTCAAACGTTCGGATGAGGTGAGAGCTATCCTGCGTCTCGCATCCCAAGATTGACTTGATTCCAGATGGGGAGGCCCCGCACTGGTCCTCCTTTCGAATTCTACAATATCAATTGGGATGGGTATACTGGAATCCACCCAGAGTACTTTGGGGGCCTTACTTTTTCCCCGGATGAGCCCGGTCAAATCGCAGATGATATGTCGCCTGAGACCGACGAGGGCCATGAACCCGTTTCTACAGTGGGTCTGGGTTGGCATGGAAATTGGGTGACCACTCTGTTGGAGAAGCAGGATCGCGGCGAACCGTTGGGGGAAAGAAACGAGATCGTTTTAAACACTGCCAGAGCAGAGGACGCGACATGGGGCATGGAAGTCCGCCTGCAGGTGAGTTCACGACGATTTATCGCCCAAAAAAATCTGAGCATCTCCTCTTATTTTCCAGGCTCTAAAGGCTATTGAGATGGATCCGGACTTGTACGAAGATGTCGAAGCTCCCGAGGATCGCTCACGAGGTATCTCCGCGTATGAAGTTCGAGCCACAGTTCTCCGGGTGTTCGTGAAGCCCAAGGAGTTCTTACAGATGCAAGAGCCAGATGAGGATTCGGAGAGTGAGGATGAAGATGACGAGGATATCGAGGATGAATGAACGACCTTTTGACGCCTCTTCGACAGCAAATCCAACCATGTAATGTAATACCCAGATATGTAGTCCAGAACGGGTCAAGCCCAAGGCTTCCGCCTCGATGCTCTTTTCAGTGCTCACTCGTACACTTTTGAGGCGGAGAAAGTGATCCAGATAATCACCCGGTCGCTGTCCTCACCTATATGAACGGGGTACGACCAAGTGTGACGGTATGAAGCATACGCGACATTATCAAGGCCGCAGGACCAGTCAGTTCAACCGTTGAACCTGGTCGTTTTTACCCTCAACATCAATCGAATGCTCGGGCGGTTTGAGCGTTGGTTCTTCGACGTGGGTCGTTCTTATTTGAATGTTCTGGGAACCATTGCTTCCATTGCCGAAAAAAAATCCAGGGTGAGTCAGGTGTAAGGAGGGATTGCGGCGATATAACGAGAATCGAATGACAGTTTTTGTTAGAGAGGAAAGATAACGCAGAGATTTCTTCGAGTGCAACGGGCGGTACAAAAAAAAAGTGTCATCCTCAGGCAGCGTGTGTGGTGAGTATAAAGCAGCAGGCGGTGCGGGCGGCCAAAGGATCAGAGATTGCGGTCCTCATCAATGATGAGCGGCAACACAATGTCGACAGGGAGCAGGTGAGTGTCGTGATTGTCTACACGAATCTCGTTAAGTCATTTAAGCAGCAGGGACGACAAGAGAAACGCACCACCCGTGCACCAGTGTAACCACGTCGGAGAGGGCATTAAACAGCGCGCGCGGATGCTCCCAAGTCTTGCGCAAGGTGGGGGTACGTGGCTTCCTGTCGCCGAGCACCAGTCCTGGTGCTAGTACATAGTCCGAGTTGGAGGCCGACGGTCGTGACGTGTCGTGAGCAGCTCTTCCGGCACTGCGCGGCCAGGCTCGAGCGAAACCGAGGCTAACACCGCTCTGTTGCATCCAAAGGTCGATTTGATACGGACTCAGAAGATGGGCCGGGCTAGTGTCGTGGGAAATAGGTCCCTGTGAATTACATATGCAAATTAACCCGGCTAATTAGATGCTAATTTACCTATGTGTCGCTGGTGAGCGAAATGAGGGTGTAAATTACTTCAAACAGTCGCATGGTTCCAGGCCGGAATCCTGCCAAGTTCGGGTTGTTCCAAGGATATTGACTTCATAATTCTTCCGCGGGACGTCATCGGAAAGTGATTTGAAGATTTGAACGTGCTACACACACGGGCGGGGCTTGGCAGCAGCTCCTTGATCGTTGAACAGTGAAGAAAAATTGCTGTAAAAAAATCTAGTAGCCCGCTGCGCGGCAATGCCCGCTATCTGTCTTCAAGGGTGAATTATTGATATCATGAATGTAAAAGTACGGCATACAGGACTGGTCCGCAGGTAGGATCTAATAGGTACGATGAAAAAAAGACAAGCAAAGGTTCTTGGAAGACTTGAGCAGAGTGGAGACGACCGAGAATGGGACCCCGTCGCGGACAAGACGACGAAGTGGTATAGTATGGCTCCTGTTACAACAGGTGGAAACGGTGCATATAACGTGTGCTGTGGTAAATGGTGAGCCTGGATACATTCAGGCTTTTGACGAAGCCGCTTACGGGGTATATTGGACGTGGAGGTAGCAGAAACGGGTGGACTCGGATGGATATGGGCAGCACACCGGAGTTTGGTGCATGGTGCCGGAAGCACAATCGGTAAGCTGATGACCAAAGTGTCGAGTAAATGTGAAGACCACAAAGGGAGGGACCATACCAAGCGCGAAAACGGGTGGGGAGTTTCCAGATACAAGGAGATGCGGACGGGAAGATGAATTGGGTGCCGTGCATGTGAGGGGTTCGATGGGATTTCGATGATATAGAGGAGCTACGGCTGTTACTCGGGCAGGGTTGCGCAGGGTGAGTGAGGTTGGCAGTTGAGGGCCACCTCGGCGAACACGGCGGGAGCCGAATCGAACTCGGAGGTGCAAGGAAGGCAGTGGGAATTCAAGAGCTGTTGGGCTAGGGTTGAAAGAACCTCGTTGCGAACAAATTGTCGGGGGCTGTCGTTCTGATCGAGAACTCAGTGATAATTTGGAACGAAGGAGAGGGACACAGACTGATGGGTAGCCGGCGTCAGGCTAGAGCAAGCAACCTTTCCGTGGTTCGAGACCTCGTTACTATTCGGAAGCTGGTGTAAGGTCCAAAGGCATGGTTGATCATCGCCTTCGCCGTTTTGAGCTTGGGCCCGCGACGGGGGTCGAGTCTTCCAAAGTCACGGGCTCATCGAGCTTTCGTTTGCGAAGAGACCGCGAAGAAGCGGCAGTCCGAGACGACTGGCTGCTCGTCGGGAGAGACGAGCCAGAAATCGGCTGATCGATAGGTGTGGCTCGACCGATCGGACCGGGAGTGACGATAGCCGCGTTGTGGCGCTGCAGCTGATCGACGCGAGCACCTGCCTTGTCCGCAGACTCGACGTCGGGCACGTCTGCGTTGGGCGCAGACGTGCCATACACTGTTATCAATTCTTTCTTTGCCTGCTCTGCTTCTTCTGCCGTCCCGTACCGCATGACTGTCTGCAATCGAAGATATCTCAGTCGACGAAACTCTTTCCGTACATCCTCGGACTGGCGGCAACAGATCTTGTCTTCCGAGAACGGTGTTAAGATCACCAGGCCTTCCAAAGATGTCGCGCGAGAGACCATCACATACGCGGACTCGGTCCCATGGCAGCCTGTAAAATTGACGACACAGGCAGGGAGAGTCTTGCCCTGGGCTTTATAGACGGTCATGGCGAATGCCGGAAGGATAGGCAATTGTCTCCGCTTTATGAGAACACTTGCGCCGGAATGTGGATGCTTGAAAATTATGTCCGTGGTATCCTGGAGGCTGACGACATGATAATCCGGCAACTCAGGCATTATACCCAACGTGGTGTCCGGCGCTTCAATGATACAAGAGAGTGCGTGCCGACGACCATCTTCGCCGACTTGGTATCGTACCTTGACTAGTTTTCCCATGCAACCATTGACAACTCCACCGAGAACATCAAAATTCTGGGATATCGTGACGGGCATTCCAATGACGAGCGGGATTCGACCGAGTCGAGAATTTGTCTTGCCAGAGTCAAGCTGCATTAGCTTCTCTTGGACATCTGTGTTGACAACAGCTGTATTTTTGGAGTGAGTGTCGACGGCATAATACCAGTGCAATTCTTGACCGGTTCTCGCAGCAAAATCGTATGCCATTTTCACGTTGAGGGCATCTTTCATCGCATTTTCGGCAACGATGACAGGCGCAGAGGACCAGGGTTCGGTTTCCCAGTCGATATCCAGATTTTGAGGCAGGCGAGTGTTCAACAAATCATAATCAGCCTGTGTACATCTTCCATCTCGTAATCGGGCTAACAGTTCAACGAAGGGTTGATGTTCAGGGCCGGATTGACGCATATTCTCGGTCAACATCACAACCGTGTCAACGCTGAGCCAGAGGAGCTTGCCAAAAACGATCTTTTGCCCCGCCTTCGTAGCTGCCTTGGCAATGGCCTTTTTGTCGAGGTGCGCAAATAAGCGGGTTTGACCAACCGGAGGCAACTGTGCAAAGTCTCCAGCAAACACGACATTGATACCGCCAAATGCTAGGTCATTCCCCTTGGCTATACTCAAAGCGTGGCTGATATCGTTGAGCAGCGCACAACCGACCATGGAGATCTCATCGATGAACAGATAATCGACTCCCTCCCACATTGCCCTGAGCTCTCGTTGGGATTTGAGTGACTTAGCAGACCTATATTGGCCACCGAGCATCAGTGCTGCATGCAAGGTCATCCCGGAAATGTTGCGCGCTGCTACCCCAGTGTAAGATGCCAACCTGAACCGTCTTTCCTCGCCGTGACTTCTGAAAAAATCTCGGAGTGCGTTGATGACACGGGATTTGCCTGTTCCTCCTGCTCCGCCAAGGTACATTCGTAACGGCTTCTTGTTCTCGGACTGACTGTGTTCAGCAACGATAGAGAAAGCTCGTGCTTGCTCCAAATTGAGACCTTGCTCGTTGATGATTGACCGTACGGTAAGGGGTCCCTCCGGATCGGACGAACTTGAAGGCTCATTCCTGTCACACATAGCGTCGACCTCCCTGATCGCGACTTCTGTTCGTTGAGGAATCGGCTCTCGGAATGACGCTCCATCTCGAATTCCACCTTCGCGACTTGGTTGCTTGTCGGTAAGGTCAGAAGATTTGGGGGTTCAGTTGGTGCAGCTAATGCAGATTTTTTCATCTGTTCTTTGCGAGCGTCGTACGCTTTGTGCCACAGGGTCTCTTTCTCAGGATGCCGATCCCGAACTACTTCATGAACCCCCGACAAAACTGGTGCTTGGTTGGGATCTATTCGATTTGCAAACATTCCACATTCCTCTGCACACTGTAGAGCCGTGAGTATATCTAGATCGGGAGGCTTCCATCGAAGATAAGTGTTCTAGCACCGAGTCATCTGTCTCCTCACCGAATTCGTCACAGTTTCTAGAACCTCGTTGCAATTCCAAACTCAAGCCAACTTTTCTGCGGCTCCTACGGTTCGCATAATGCGCATCCCTGCTGTCCTTACACTCGTGCAGTATTTGCATGTTGTCGATGCATTTCACGACTTCCTCGGGACAGGTACGCAGAAATTGCTGATATGCATGAGACCAAGACTGATCTGCATGTCGTAAATCGGCGGCATGTCTCCATGGCTTGAACAGAATTAGCATCAACCGGGCATGCTTCTCGACAGATGCTGGCTGATCCCGACGAGGTAAAGCAGGTCCAATTGGTACTGGAACCTTGCGCTTCGCAAAAGTCACAACCTTGATTTGATTTCGAGATGCTGCGAGAGGAAGCGTACACGAGGTAAAGGTCTCCCCTCAAAGTCCAGAATATTACTCTCATTCCACCGTTCATTTGTCGGAATTTCATCTGCACTTTCAGGAGAATCTTCCGCGGCGTCAACATCTGCTTTGGGCTTCCGCTTCTTGACTATCTTCTCCTTGACTGTTTGCGCAACGAAATCCCATACACTGACATTCACAAGATCTCTGCCTCTCGATTGATAGTCACAGGCCTGATTTGCGGTTGGCTTCAACTTCCCCGTCGCGTCCAGGGCCAAGGTAATGAGGTCTGACTCGTCCTCTTTATCACTGTCATGCGCGTTAACATCGTCATCAGCATTGCCTGACAGAGAGTCGACCTCGTTCAGGTCATCATCAATTCCGGCTGGATCCAGATGCTGATCGTCCGTGTCTAGGGATGGGGAAGCGTCAGAAGGCATGTCAGATTTCTTTGGATAGCACTCCGGGCTTGGATCCTCCTTCTCTATATGTGCTTCAAGACTGGTCCAATACAGATTGGTAAACTCGTGACTGGTAAAGTGGTCTTCGTAGTCCATGAGATACGAAGCTACTTGTTGGCCGGACAACTCTTGCCTCGAGATCATTGAATGTGCGCACTTCTGCAGCAATCTCTTTGCCCTGGATGTAAGATTATCTTCTTTGGGGTTGAATTCTCCGAGTTGGTTGACAGCTAATTCCAGCGCCGCATACGCCACATGTGCCTGCAACTGGGTCTTCGTAATGTAGTCGGTGATATAGTACAACACGGCTTTGGCGGTCGGCCCAGAACCAATGAACTTTATGTCCATGTTGCACCGGATTGCTTGCAACATCGTCTGGTTGAAGTTGTTTACCAGACCATCCAAACACTGCATGGTAAACTCTCCTGTCTCCGGGTCGAACACACTCACCAAATTCTTGTTGGCCGCATCCAGGTCAAAACGGCACTCTTTTGGATCCGGGTAACCTTTCCAATACTTGTAACAGGTATGAGTATGCCGGTGATGTTGACATCGTTCTGCCAGGTTGTGTAGGTCATTTCCTTCTGCATCAGCTGCGTCTTCAGGTGGAATTCCAGGCCCCGGACCTCTCGTCGCACAAGGATGAAATTGCGACAATGGTGCATTCAAATCTGGTCGAGGTTCGTCCGGAACAGAGGTTGAGATGGTGTCCTCCAAGAAAGCGATCAGTCTTTTCTGAAACTCAACATTCCCACCATTTTCGAGAGCTTTGGCCTTGATTTCATTGGGATTGAGCGCTCCGGAGACCCGTACCATCATATGACAATGAAGACTACCACGCCCCTGTGCTTCTACGGTCCCATAGTACGCCTCGACAACACCGAGTACACCGCCTTCGTCAATTTCCTGCTTGGGATCGAAGGCCAAAATTGTTTTGATGAATGCTTTCATATATGTGTTGAAGAACTGTGCGGCTAGGAAGGGATTCTTGGCAATCGAAACGGCTTGATCGACATAATTTGGGACATCCTTTGGAAGCCACACATCCAGATCAATTTCCGACCCTGCTAGAAACTTCACCAACGGGTTATAGACATCAGCGGGATTGATAGTAATGTAAAAGCTGGGTAAGCCTCTATCGACCATCAGTGCACGGATCTCATTGCGCATGACCAGTTTGGATTGTGCTGATCCAGGTACGTGTGCATTTATTAGGTTGACCTCTTTCATCAATTTCAATACCCTGCGCTCTTCCGGTGAGTTCGCGGTGACACTGTCCCCGGCTGCGATGCGCTCCGAAACCACATGCAAGACAGCCGGGGAAACCGTCCCGAATTGAGCTGTGACATAATCAAAGTTGGCACGCTTAACTTTCAGGCTGGTGCGTAACAGTAATGCTCTACGTTGAATCATGTTGAAGGCCATGAATAGGAACAAATAGTGTTCTTGAAAGCGACGGTCTGCGAGAGAGCATAAGTGTTTTATATGGCGCTTGAAACCCAGAGGCGTAAACCGAGTACTGTCCTCCAATCCTCCAAGGCCATAGGGGAAGAGAGTCGGATACATCATAGGAAAAAGGTGCGGATTATTGAACTCGTTCACAGCCTTGGCGTCATGGGGTATTTCGATGTAATTGTTACCTGCCTTTCCCATATGTTTAAGTGCCGCTGCACGCAGTTCATTCGAAGGAGCGCTTCCATCAACATCGGTCACCACGACACTCTGGAATTGTGTTGGTGTTGGAACTGGAGGACGAAGGAGGTCCTGAAGGTCTGGAATCTTTTCCAGAGGATTTGGGGGTGCTGACGAACCGGGGACGTAGTCGGAGGTTGTGGAATCTATACCAGCATTAAGAATGATGTGTTGGATTTCGAACGGCGGGATGAATTCGTCGGGCTGATCGGCCAGAATTTTGGGATCTACCAAAACATTGTGATAGAGGTGGTTGTGAATTTTCAACCATGCGAGCACCTTCATGACTCGCTCCTTGCGAACAATAAGAGATTTGGCTTTGTTTTTCAACCACTCTGTGGGGGACTTGGATCCGACGAATATTACACAGAGCGGAGTTACGATGTCCGAAATGGAGGGAGGAAGAGACAGGGCAATAGCGGATGGCCGCTGCGGGTATATGATAATATGGCCACGAACACCGCGCTGTGTAGTTGGGATGTTGGACTCCGAACCATAATCATCATCGCGAAGTTGGATAATCCAACACTTGGCTCGACACAGTGCTATCATCACCTCTTCCACCATGGTGAGATCCTTCAACTCCGGAGGAACGGGTCCGAGATAATTTCGGTTTCGAATTGCGAGGGCAGGGACACGGTCATGCACCAGATCTGTCCTACATTTGCGACAGACAACAATTGCAGTATCACCCGAGTCCATGTCTTGAATCAAGCAGTCGGGTTCAATTAGCAAGCTGCTGTAGGGAAGACCGTCTCTTGGCATCGGAGGTTCTGGACAGCGACCATCTAACCATGGTCTTGGCTTGAAATTATCGTCAACTTCCATTGGATCATAGCTGGCATTCGATTCATCGTCTGAATCAGGCTCCGGGTGAGGTTCACTGGAGCCCATGCAAGTATTCGCAGTCGTGTCATCAGGTCTAGACCGCGGTCGGCTCAATAGCTCGAGATCAAAATCTTTCAGGCACAGGGTGGTGTATTCTGAGTCTGGCCGCCGTTCTGCGCAGCTACCACACACAAATGTGGATTGGGACTTGGATGATATTTCCATGTCAAAATTGGCCAACAGTTTATTTTTCAAGTGATTGGGTATAAGCTGGGGCCACTCGGCACGCAGACGGGCCTCAACGCGAGCTCTGTCTGCGCGCCTGGTGCCACTTGGTGCTTCAGATGAAGGTTTTCCTGTATAGAGTGCGTAAACAAAAGATTTGAGACGGCGCCGCAACACCTTGAGCTTGTCGGACTCCACGTAGGCCACATCATACAACTGAAGGACTGGACTGGACTGGACTGGAGTTCTATTTAATGCTGTACCTGGCCGTAATGGCTACGCAGCAGTACACTAGCTATACACTAGTCGGGTATGTTAGGCTACAATAGCTGGGGTGTTGACAGACATGATATACGAGGACAGAACGGAAAGGAAAAGTTGATAACTGATGGGAAACTCGTGATAAAAGGATGGATCGAGCGGGGATTGTATGTTGTCAAAATATAGAGTAATGGGTTCTCTGAGTAGTGATTGTTAAGAGGGAAGATGAGGAGGGAAAGACGGATTAGAAGTAAGAGTAAAGTAGATAAATAGATGATATGTAAAAAGAGGAAAACAAGTTGGAGACTCAACTGAACCGGCGAGTTTGGGTAATGAAGTCGATGGCAGGTTTCAAGAGTTTCGGGTGGTTCAGAAGCGATCGAACATCCACCGCGCCCAAGAGGCCTGCACCGTAAGAGGCTGCCTGAAGTGGACCACGCAGGTGCTCCCATGCCGGACAATGCAACAGAAAATGTGCACGCGACTCATTCGCTGCGCCGCAGGCTTCACAGGCCGGCGTGGGCGAGAGGCGGCAGCGGAAGCGGTGCGCGTTGAGGGCGGAGAAGTCGGTGCGGAGCTGGCAGAGGATGGAGATATTTGTGCGCGTTGCCGATGACAGGTAGGGAGAGCGGAGGATAAGAGACGGAGGTGAGTCGTCAATCTCGCGAAGGAGGCGTCGGAGAGGCCCCGTTTTCAGAACCGGAACAAGCTCCTTGAGGATATGAATCTGCATACGTACAGACGGGTCATCGTGTTCCCAGTCCGAAGCTTGGGTACTGAACTGTGAGTCGACAGATGTACATCCCAAATGAGATGCGCGTCCTTCATAATGTGTGCATTGACCAGTTCCCACATGATTCCAGATACTGACCCGTAACTCCTCCGCTTTGAAATACTTGGTCGCACCACGTACTGGTAATCCGTGAGACCGAGCAAGCGATACTAGAGTGCCCCTCGGAAGCTTGTCGAGACTTTCAAACAAGACCCTTGTAGGGAGTGCAGCAGAATGCTGTTGAACAATAAACCGTTGCCGGGTTGCAAGTGTCGTGAGCAATGCTGGCCGCAGAGTGGCTGAGCCTTCTGGGAGTCCAAGACAAACCCCGATAACATCTATGTGGGATTGAGGCAATCTATCACAGGAAGCAGACAGAATAATGCTCAGGCAATCGAAGGCCATTGACTGCTGAGTATTGAATTGGGAATCGAACTGAGCACAATGGCATGCATGGTCCGAGATGTCCAGACTTCGGTCGCAAGTCCCGATACATGCACCGGATAATAGATGAGACAAAAGCGCGTTACGGGCATGAGTAGCTGAGGGATGGTCGTGAGGGATGTGATGAGATTGGAGAAAGGTTTTTAGGGTGGGGAGTTCGGCCAAAAATATGTTGATCAAAGGATCGGTAGACAAAAGAAGAGAGGATAAGCTGGATGCAGAAGACGATGATGCGACATGAAGTGGAGCCTTAGAAGGCCCAGCAATGGGACGGATTTTTGGGGGACTGGGGGTGATTATGATAGGTAGGGACGTGGATGAAGGAAATACGGAAGCGGGGATATACATTGAGGGCAACACAGAACGGGCAACGGTTTCAACATTATAATGGTCATAGTTCAGAGTTTCAACGGTTTTATTATCAAGGGCGCGAGGCCCGAGCACTATTCGGCTTTGGTCAGCTTTTGAGAAAGTGAATGCGCAGAGAAGGGTGCGTACCAGGAGTTCCATCAATCGCACCGACCCCCGAAGAAGCGTTCACATCCACTGATACTCCTGTGATCAAGGTTTTAGAAAAGGAACGGCAAAAACAGTACAACACTCACTGGGCCGATAGAGCAGTGCAGCATCTGGAGTAAACCAGACAATAATCAGTAGAGTGTTGTCGAAACAACTAGGTTGCGTACCGCCCAAGGGATGATCCGGCAAAGCTAGAAAATTCCATGCGTTGAATGTACTGCCCAGGCGATGATCGGAATCTAGCAGAGACTCCCGCAGTTGGGGGGCCCAGTCGAGACCGAGACAAACATCGGGGAGGGAGGGTGTCACATTGTCTACGTTGACGTCGACATAGGTTGTCGTCGAGAATGGGCGATAGGCCGGGATTGCGGTAGTCAAGAGAATGTGCCCATCAGGTCGGAGATGGACCGTGCGAGCGAAAGGGCCAGATAGAACAGTCCGAGGGTTGCCTGGAAAAGTCACAGAGGATGCAAGAAAGCCTTCGACGTAGATCGACATCCTGACAGGAGAGAACAGCGGGAAGGGAGTTGGGATCAAGTTGGGGTCAAGACTTCCACCTTTTATGCGGTACAAGCAAGGCACAGGGCATAAAGGGGGTCTGATCGATCTATGCGAAACACGGAGTCGCATTTTGAAATGTGTTGCGGCGGGAGAACTGAAGATTCAAGATCACATGGTGAAAAGAGAAAGATCAAAGTGACGCAAGAAAGTGACGTCAGCTTAGTAAAAAGTTGCAAAAACGAGTCCGATCGCTGTTTCGAGGGTTTACCGACCATTGTACTGGGTCGCCAAAAGGGGAAAAGCACGAAAAAAATGAGAAAAAGAAGGAAAAAGAGAGAGATTCAAGGAATACCATGGACCGTGGCCTGGAGCTTGACTATGGTGCCCGTCGCTTAGTCACCACCTAAGTTGAACTAGTCCCAAATTGGCCGCAGGTGATTTTTTTTCCAGTGTGCCTCCGGCGCAAGCTCCAGGGTATTTTCCGTGTATATGCTGTCCTATTCACTGGTGAAACACATGTGAAATATGTTTGTTGGTTGTGACTGACTGGATTTGACCGAGAAGAAGTCTGCTTTCCAGCCAATTTCCAGCTGTTGAAACATGACAGGAAACCTTTCAAAACCACATCTCTATACAAAAAGGCACCAATTCAAGGTCTTTGTGAGGTGGTAGCACTCACTGTTCGCAAGTGGAGGCCGTGATTGGCCGATCAGTCCCAATTTGGCCCTCCACAAAAGAATTCCTCCTTCAATTTTGACGCCAATAAAAATCCCTCTTGACAAAAGATTTGTCTTGCTAAAATGAGTGTTTTGGCAAGAGGGATAAAACATCTGATTTTTTCTGAAGGCGGAATATCCGGTGTCACAAAGTAGCGGTGACTAAGTGAAGAGCACCATAGGCAAGTAAAAGGTAGCTCAAAACAGCTTCGCGACATAAATTCGGCTCTGGATTGAACCAATATGTCGGAAAGGAAAGGCTATGGGAGGAAGAGCAGAGCATGGATTCCATCCAGGAATCTGCAAGTAAATGCACAGAAGTGTATCGAAGCAAACCCAAGGTATGCGAGACAATGTTGATAGCACAGCTCAGAATGAGAGCAAAGAAGGATTCACATGGATTAGTGCAGCCTGTAATGACCAGAGACAAATGTAGCACACAATTGTTGTGTGGATGGCCGTGACGGAGTAGGAAACCAAGGGAGAGTGATTGTCAACGGGATAAGGTGAGGTTGCATACACCAATTACAGCCCCACGGTGATGTTCCAAATCCTTTGGGCATGCTGGATGATTGCCAGCATCAATTCAAGCTGGTGTAGCTGCTACAGACAGTGTATTTGGAGACGGGGCAGTCCCGGAAGGAAGGGGACAAAGGCCCCGGTTGACGCACAAAGAGCACGTGTTTTCGTGTTTCGAGTACGGAATAACCGGCTTGTAGACTCCAAAGATGTTCTCAAATATTTTCACGTCCAGAGAGTAGCCGTGTGGCCATTAACGACGCGACGAACGGGGAGGACATGTTAAGTGTGACGTTACAGTCACATCATCACACATAACATTTGACGGAGGAACGACTTCAATATTCAGAACTTTCTATAATCACAATTTTTAGCCATCAGAAGCAGCTACATGAAAGTTGTGTACCCAAATATTTTGGCTAATTAGTATGGCGAGTAGAGGGAGAAGTGAGTGCCGCCGTTATGTGCCATCAGTGGCTGTGGTAGATAACAATGTTATGTGGCCCAGCTGATCCGTCGGTAAACCGTTTCGAGACCACTGCAAAAACCCACTACTAAAGATAGCGGGAACAGTCTTTAACGGTGATGCGAAACGTAACGAGGAAGCGAAATGCCCCCCGGTTTGGCCACTTGGAAGTCAATCTGCCAGTCGATCTTTTTGTGAGTGAAAGGCCTCAATATGACATCCATGTACACAAAAGGAATTTTGGAAAAAGCTGGTGTAGCGCCGGCGCGACGCGGGTTTGTTTGGACCATCATTTGGCCCATTTTCTGAACCTGTACGGAAATTCATGCTCTGAGGCGCAGATGACCAGTTGAATATTGGAACTGGGGTTTTCAGGGTCAAAGAGAACGAATATACACACCCCGAGACGCCATGCTGCATGTATCAAGCAAGTTGAATTGTTTTGTCCTGTTTCGCATCCCCGTTTTTAGTCACATTTTGATCAGACCGAAAATGTGTTCGTCCTGGATGAAAACAACACGAAATCTCTCAATTCTTTGCACTAAAGTGTAGCTCGGAAGGCAACGCACCGGTCTACAAACAGAAATGATGCCATTGGACCGGTAGTCAGCCTGCAATCAGAGCCGGAGTCTGAGCATTTCGCTTCACAGTTAAAGACTGAATAGGTAAAATAGGTCGCCGCTGGGACCAAGAGGTACCCGCCGGAGAATGCCGAGACACCGCCTTATGGGGTGGGGGGTCTCCGGCCGGTGTTATTTCACTTTTTGGAAGTTGCTCGGAACTTCTCAAAAACGTGTTTGGAAGGGTCATGAAAAAAAGGGGATTTTTGGGGAGTCCTGGCAGAAATTTGAAGACCACGCCACTTGACGGAAAGCCATCAGGATGAATTCCGGGCGACAGAATTCTGGCAGCAACGGACCGAAAAAAATGATTTCGCCCAACTTTCCCGAGGAAATTCCCCGATTTGGGGCCACACGTGATCGTGAGACCCTCGGCTAATGGGGGTGGGGTCCGCGAGCCCTTAATTCACTTTTTCGACCCGATGTCGAGAATTTCTTGGGTGGGTACCTCTTGGCTGGGACCAAATGTAAATTACCGATGTCAACCAGCCACCAAAGCTATTTCCCGCGACACTAAAGATGGCTGAAGACGGGGGGCGGATGATTGAGGAGATGATCGCGGGCGCAGTAGAATGGCAGTGAAAGGAGCTACGAAGGAGACGAGCAACGGACTCCGTAGTAAAAGCGTCGGTTCAGAATCGATTGAAAAGCGCAGAGCCACGTAGAGAGCAGTGAGAGCGCGCGACATCCATCATGATCGACATCAATATTTGATCTGCGCCCTTTCTGCTGTCCGTGTCTTCGTCCTGGTTCTCTCTTCCTTTCATCCGAGGATTCTGGGCCTGCTTCTGGGTGCATCGAACTCCAGGAGCCTTGAATTTTTCAAAGCTCCGCTGAGCCCTCCTCCCATGTCCACGGCGACCGTCAGGCCACTCCCTTCCTCCCGAAGACTCAAATTTGAATCCCCTTGATTCTTTCATAGGAGCTTGTTCCTCGAATCTGTCGGCATCGATCCGGTGGATACGCAGCGACTTTGCATTGCTATCTGCGGCTTCAATATTCACTTCAACGTCAAGCAACAGGCGAATCTGCAGACTGGCTATGCATCTCGCGGACTCTTGGGCTTCCAAGTTGTTAGGTGATCTCACTCTTGTGACCAATCTCGATTATTCGCTGCCTTCTTGTTTTTCTTCAGCTGCTCCGCGGAACCGCTGTAAGCCATCCCTTGTCGTCGCGACCTCACTCTGTGATCCCGTCGTCTTTCTGCTTTAGCGCCTATCCGTACACTATCACTACGAGATTGGCGAGAGTGAAAGCAAACTGTCGGGGAACTCCAACGCCGGGGGCAAGGGCATGGAGAGAAAGCGCGTACAGCGGGAGTCAAGGACAGCACTTGAAAATCTCACAGAGTGCCTTCACATCTTAACGATTCTACTATGGACTTCCACGGCAACTTTGAATTGCATCGCAGAAGTCGACGCGAACCCGAATATGCACCTCCGCATACGTCTGTGTTGATTGATTATACGCCAGCAAGTACCTTCAAATCCGCCCAACTCACACGTTCGCTGAGTCGAGCCGATCGCAGCCCGAAAGAAGTACGTCCCACGCACAAGCCCCTCGCTTCACGCCGTAGCACCTGCCCGCGCGCAGCACCTTCTTGTGAAGTACTCTGTACGTTTGGTGCTCGTCTGGACTGTTTGCGGGCATGAAGTGACCGATACGACTTGCATCTCGGCTCTAATCAGGATCTACTCAGCGATGCGAAGCGAGTCTGTGCCCAAAGGAAACCCCAACATGGCCCTCGAGCCGACTCCGTCGCAAAAGAAGTCTGCCCCGCGCACAATTTACCCCTCGGTTCACGCCCTGAAACCTGGCCGCTCCCAGGACCTTCTTGTGAGGTACGTTGTACGTTCGGTGCTTTAATTTTTAAAGCGTTGAAATTTGCCTAGGCACTCGTCTGGAGTGTTTCTGGGCATGGTTTGGACACCATAACTTGTATATTTACAACCCTGTTTGGGATAGAGGTATGAGCGTTTTCAACCACGATTTACTCATTGATGCGAAGTAAGCTTGCGCCCGATTCGAATGCCATGCCCCTCGAGCGGATCTCATCGCGAAGTAGGCAGGTCCTCCCCGCACAAGCCCCTTGACTTCCAAAATGACCGCTGGGCCACGGCGACGCCTTCTTGGGCGAACTTTAGTTGCGAGCTAGTAATGCCTTTTGTTGAAATTTTCTAGGTTCACGACTTTCCTGAATGGTTTCAAACGGGTTTCGCCCGGATTGATTCCAAACCAATTCTGCACTGTTGAGTTACTCCACAAACCAGAATCAGATGCAGGGACTCACATCCCGCAGCAGCTTCAATCATACTACGGGTTCGTTTCGGCACGGTGCAAGGGTGGTGGCGTTTCAAAGTTCCAAAGATCGAACAGTTCGACGCTACGAGTCAAGTCCGCGGTAGCGTTTACACACCCCTAAGCCTTCAACTCCAGGGAGGCGCCCCGAAAGAAGTCTACAAGCTTCCTAGCACGCACGGGCATGTCAGCCCCTGTGTGTATTCTAGAACTGCGAAATTATCAGGTCCTCACTATAAATATTCGCCGTGTTCAGGTTGATGCCCCCAGGTTCACACCCCCAGATTCATTCAATGCTCTCAACTCGCTTCATCGCTCTCGTCGCTGCCTCGCTCGCAGTCTCGGCCGCGGTCGCTGCCCCCAAAGCTGCTGCTGCCACCGTCAATTCGACCTCCATCGCCAACCCGGTGAGCGCATTGATTCGGATACTTTACCCTCTGCTCGGCACTGACCACTTGTCGCTGTCCAGGACGTCGAGGCGGGCTCGATCTACGGGTGCCAGACCCATGACTTCAAGGGCGCCTGCGACACCGTTGACTTCGTCAACGGTGCCTGCACCAATCTGCCTACGCGTCAGGTAAACAATATGGACTCCGTGAGCATCACGAACAACTGGATCTGCACCTTCTACGAGTGAGTCCCCCTAGTCGACGAATCCCAGGCGGCAGGAGAGGACTAACTGCTTGTCACTAGCACAAGCAGTGGCTGCGACGAGGCCACGGCCACCGCTACCACCACTCTCATTGCGCCGGGATCGTTCGATTTGAACAAGCAGAACTTCGGCGACCGCGTCGACACTTTCAAGTGTTTCCTTCGCTGCTAGGTTGTGACTCGTGAGTCCTCATGTCATCCACGCAATGCCTCTTCTCAATGCTTTACACAGCGGCTCATCCCGAGTCCTTCAGTCGAGCGTTCGTAGCTTGGTCGTAGCCTTCTCAATGTGTACCGCGTAGTAGTTTGATGTGTTGTCTCGTTTCGGGAAAATGGAAAAAAAAAGTGGAAGAGATCTGTGGATCCGGGCACGCGCTGTTCGCCGTCCTGCTCGAGCAGCTGTCGTAAACCGAAGGAAGACCCTTTCTATAAAAAAAAGGAAGGGTCACTGAATGTTCCAGCTAAAAATTCTTTTCGAGGTTCTCGAGAAGAGACGCCCTCCAACCACATCTGAAACTCGGGCGCCACGATTGGCGGCAGGGCACCGAATCAATTGCCAGCTTCAACGGACCGGGGCAAAGATCTGCCCGTTCCCTACGCAAGTAGACGAGGGGCTGCCAAAGAAAACCAGTCTCAGGTTGCGACGCGCGTCACAATTGGATTCAGCTCTGGATTTTCGGGTCTTCGAAACACATACATCATGCGTACGAATAGAGAGTGATGTAGAGTGCCAGTGTGCCCGAACTGTGCGGCCGATCCATGTTGAAGATTGGGGAACCAAAAGTTGGTCGGAATCCCGACGAGGTGGAAAGGTCGCTCATTTGATCCTGGGGCGATTCCTGGGGGCTTGAGGGAATTGTGGGAAGGGTGGATGGATCATCAGTTCGGAATCCGGATCCGGATCCGAGTCATTTGAAGTGCGGAATGTGTTGGATTTGTCGAAGAAACGTCGGGAGTAATGGAAAATGCAGACACGGAAGCATGGGGGATACGCGGGCGCCGGATTTCTGCAGAGCGTTTGCGTATAAGGCTTAGTGATACGGGAGGGAGTGGCGATTGTGTGGAATCTGCATTCTGATTTTGGGATCCGTATACTGCAAAAAACTGTGGAGAGACAGAAAAGATGTCCGCGACTAATAGCTTAAGCAAATCGGCTCCCAAAGCTTGCCCCAAACCGACATGGATCGCTATAGGTGACGACGGCGCCTCTTCCGGTACTGCTGGCCACTTCCGCCGGGCTCACGCGACCCCGAGGCTCAAGTCACTCTCCCTTCAGCGCGCAAGCCAAAGCCGAGACTCCATCACGGTTGGAGGCTCATGGACGACATGAAAGGTGGAGGGCGGCTGATTGATGAGAGATTTCAGTGGTAGAATAGCAGTGGGTGGAAAGGAGCCGTCCGAGGCTGAGCGAGCTCGCGGAAGGTGTGTGCGAGAATTCCTGGTACCGACCTAGGGACCAGGTCTACCGAAAAAAATTCCCATTTGATCAGATCCGAGACATGCCGTCGGTGATGTCCGAGCATAGCCACACATCCCGCTGTCCAAAACCTGAAAAATGCAATTCGCCTCGATCATGACGGCGTCTTCTCTGGTTACCGTCCACAGCCACACATCCGGACCTCCAAAACGTCAAAACCAATTCCCCTCGATCATGACGGCGTCCTGCACATTATATCTGTGCAGCGTGAACTAAGGCTGGCCGAAATTATGATTATATTAGAATATAATCCATTATAATTGCAAAGTTATGATTAAATACGGTCCATCCATAATTTTAAGCCTTAAGATTATGAAGGATTATGTTACATTAGAATATGATTACATTACGATACGAGGTCCGTATTTAATCATAATATTAAGGAGCATCAAGGTCGATTTACCCGCTCAGAATGCTTTAATCTCCGGTAGTAAGGCATTCCCAGTGAGACGAGCACCTCAGAGTTCAGCAAGAGTTCAGTAAGAGTGTTGCAGCGCAGATATCTAGACCTACGTTGGTCTTGTTTGGGCTGTAATTGTGACGCGATCTGAACACGTGACCGCCATTCGGCAAGTTCCCGAGGTTGAAACAAAATTGAAATTAAGGTTACTTCCGAGTTCCACTGACATGCTGTTCTGAGTTACAAAAGAGATATCTTAAGGGGTGTCCGATACTGAACTCACTGCATAGAGCAAGCCTGGAGTGAGTAACAAGGCCAAATTAGGGCATTTCAGCATGGAAATAGCCTGGAAACAGTGTAATCTACAGGAATCTGGGGGTAGGGGATGGATTTGGAAGGCAGCAGAAGATATTCCTAGAAAAGGCCATTAAATATGATTAAATATGATTATCCTACCATTACAATACATTATGATACCCTTATGATTAAATATGGGCCAAAACCTTAAAATTATATTACGATTACAGTACATTATGGCTGGAGACCATATTTAATCATAATCAGCCAGCCTTAGCGTGAACTCATGTTTAGAATGTTGCCTCGATATTGCCTCGATGACAACTTGATTGTCCTAAAAGCAATGCAGAGAGTCGTCCGTGAGCTGTCCTGCCCCTCCAGGCTGAGCTCAATTCCCCAAGCTTGTACATATCAAACCTGTTGTCGCATCAGGGTCAAACTCACCTGAATAATGCTTCCTTGATATTGTTATGCCGGAGTGGTTGAGCGGCGTATGACTGGAGTCTGGGTGGAATTGTACTTAATTGATTTTGTATACGAGTCAAATACGACTGGATACTGGGGACTAGCAACGAGGTATTGGTCGGTCAGGAGGTACCAGGGGTGCCCGGAGGGCGTTATGAATCCATCACTGGCATGATCTACATCGATATCTGATCTGCGGCCTTTTTGCTGTCTTCCAGGTTCTTTCTTATCCGACGATTCTGGGCCTGCTTCTGGGTGCATGGACCTCCAAGAGACTTGAATTTTTTCAAACCTCCGTTGAGCCCTCCTCCCATGTCCACGGCGACGATGTCACTCCGCTCCTCTGAGTCCTCTCCTGTCCTCTCGAATGTAAATCCCCGGATCCTGTTCTTCAAATCTGTTGCCAACGCTCCGCCAGTATGGCGGTCAATGTGCACTTTTATTATTTTCCACAAAAACGGCTGTTTGTTCAGAAAATGTGCCCGTTTCCTCAAAAAAACTCAAACTTCAAACTTTGCAAAATTTCACTCTGGAACTTTTGTTCAGAAAAAGTCAAGTTTTGCAACTTCACAAAGTCCGGGCTTGTGCTTTTCACAAAAAACGCGCGGGATGTGTGGCTGTGCTAATCCCGATGATGGCATCAGCCGCTGAATCTGAATGAGCTCTTCAGGTCAAGGTGGAAGGAAAAGTAATATAGGCCATTTGGAAGCACCATGAAGAGGTTAATTGAATGCGGTACTCAAGAGCAGTCCAATATGAGCCCCTGTGGATAAATACAACCCAACGAGATGGACTGCATTCGGCGGATGATGCCATCATCGGGATTAGCACAGCCACACATCCCGCGCGTTTTTTGTGAAAAGCACAAGCCCGGACTTTGTGAAGTTGCAAAACTTGACTTTTTCTGAACAAAAGTTCCAGAGTGAAATTTTGCAAAGTTTGAAGTTTGAGTTTTTTTGAGGAAACGGGCACATTTTCTGAACAAACAGCCGTTTTTGTGGAAAATAATAAAAGTGCACATTGACCGCCATACGCCAGATACGCAGCGACTTCGCGCTGCTATCCGCATCTTCCGTTTTCACCTGTTTTGTTCCTTCAACGTCAAAAATCTCGTTCTGCGAGGCAACCCGATAGGCCGCATGCCAGCCGGTCGCGCAGCACTGGCTTTACATGCGCCCCTTTCATCAACCACCACTGCACATCGTTAAATTAGTTCCGTATACGCCCATTGGCCTTCAATTGACTCGCGAATATGAGTCCCGGGGTGAGTGATAGGACAGTTTTGTTGCTTACTACATTCTGAAGGCCGTACCCCGCAATTCCTTCTTTGAGATTCAACATATTCTACCTACGAAGCTTGCAAGTGTCACATACATCCCGAGCTTGAAGTTTCCAGTCATCAAAATTGCCTTCAATCTTCGCTCAAGTTCCATTCATTTCTCGGTCTCAATCTTCGAACTGGGTTCCAAATTCAATGCCTTGCCAAAAATTGCACTGGTCTGCTTGAATTTCTCCATGCTCATATTCTGGCCTCGGCCTTCTCGACCCCCACTTTGGTGAGTGGCACAGTTCAATTGGTTGTATAGTCCCTGCTACTTATCACTTTCAAAAGTCCATTCCACCGCACCCTCGTCTGCGCAGGACGAATTCACCCAACGATCGTCAAGCATACTCAAGCTTCGCGCGTCAGTCTCTCGGGGCTGGCTTCGGCCATCTTATTAATTCTTACTTACTTCCTTTACATTCGTCCTGCGGCTACTTGCTATTATTCGTCAAGGTGAACAAAGACCATGCAATTTCGCGCAATCTCGGGCTTCTCGAGGGCTATCGCAAGTGCCTTGAGTTTGATCTTGAACATCCGCCGCTCCTGGTTACTTGTTGTGTCTCAGCTGCTCTGTGGAACTGCTGCAAGCTATCCATTATTTTCGGCTGGACTCAGCCCAGAACCGTCTCGGATTTGGGCTCCATTTTTCAGTTCCTGACTCTTTCAAAATTCACCCTGACTGCGATGTGTTCATTTGAATTACCTGCACATTTCACTCGACCAGCCTATGGACCTAGACTCGTTGCGTTACATTCTGAGGGAATTTTCCAGCCCTATTTCATCTGGACTGAACGTTTCAGACACGCTCATAGGTGCGTATGATACCATCGTAACTGTAAGTGGCCTGTCTATCTATTTGTTATCCTGGAGGCACGCTGCCGCTAAGTGCTCTGACTCGCGATCGACTTCAGGCTCGACTGATACCGTTTGAAGTCTAGCTCACCCGGCTTGGATTCCATCACTCGAGTCGCTCCTTTAACTCCCGCATCCGCTGACTTTTCTACTGGTTTGGCTTATCGTTGCGCCACGAAGAGGACCCGCAGCCCACCGTCCGCGGGGCGGCCGATTTTTGGTTACTTGATGCTGCGAAGGTGTGTCACTACATATCTCCTTGACGCTGCTTCCTCTAGGCTCACAAAAAGTGGACCTTCAGATTGTTCCTGCGCTGCAAGGAACACCTGCAGCTGGCGGTACTTGAATTTCGCGTCGAATCTGTCTCACTCGCGGCGTAATTCGGACAATCAAACATGTTCAGATGCAAGGTTGATTCAGTGAATGCCTCGAAGGCTGAGACGATTCGTACAAGTAAAGGCAGCAAGCCATTCGGTTGTATGAACAATAGGATTGAAACTGGAATGTAATGGATATTCCGGCTGCTCCGATTATTCAAAAAGATTCGCACATGTATGGAGATCGGTTGACGAAGCCGTATCTACGGCATGATTTTTGAATGCGGCAGCGAACCTGCTGTGAGGTTAGATTTTAGTCCGTGGCGATCGAATAGATTACATACGCCGACATAAAATAAGTGAGCATCAATGGTGGTTGTTTTTGTATTGCAGGACTTGAAGGCCGAGACGGCCGAGATGCGATGTTGAAAATTGAAGGGGGCGTGCAGGGCGAGCAACACACGTCGTGAGAGATGAGACGGTATGCCAGGAGAATAATAGATCGGAAGGGCGGTCGGGGCCGATCTAGGTAAGGTTTTTGACAAAATGGAGTCAACACCAATGAAGGATCCAATGGACGAACTTTACCAATGTTGCGGTCACGGCGTCATTGGGCTCCGGATAGATCCCCGAATCCGAAAAGGTTGCATCGAATCATATCGAGATTTGAACGATGTGTTGAAAATAACCGCGCCTATTTGGAGAGGAGGATGCTGATGTTGAAGGGAGTAATGGAAGGAATCTGCAACGAACACAGAGTCAGAAAAGCCCAAGGGTATTGGAAGTAAAAGCGAAAACCCAAGGTACGCAGGGGCCAGATCACAAGTTTGGGGGTATTATAACATTCACGGCTCGATATGCGGCTACGAAGAGACCTGGGGATTGGTGAGGGCCAGCGAAGGCAGAGGTGGTAAAGTTGAGCAGCACGGGCATAGATATTCGAGGGCAAAGGAATTGGAGTGAGACGAGATCTGGAATTGGCAAAGGTTGAAGTTTCAATGGTCCACGAGTAGCCCGGTGGCCAGTGAGTCTCGAGTGCAAATTGTCGAGCTGTGAATCTGGGTTCAGCCAGCGTTATTTGCATCATTGAAATCAAATGCACGCAACACCGCCGTCCCATTCCAAAAGAGACTGAAATCTAGAATTACATGTAACCACCAAGGCCGGCCCATGACGCCGTGGGGTTGATGTGGGGTATGGGTTTTTGTAATTTAAATTCTGTCCTTGTTGAACACTTCGAAGCTCTTTTATTAGACCATGGGGGAGACACCCTCAAAAGTATGTCTGTGGTTTTGGGATAACATGAAAACAAGGCTCATCAATTCAAAGAGTTGAACCAGAGGATTTTACGCTTGAGCTCGGCCGTCGGGTTAACGACGAGATGCTTTGTGACGATGCTGAAATAGCTGGAAGACACACACTCACCTTGTAAATGTGTGGCCGGTGTGCGACGAAGGTGATGGTGGTTACAGTGAAAGAGACGCGTGAGGACCGTGCCGGATCGGATTCAAGTTGAGATCGAAGGGGTCGGGGGCTGGTAAGAAACACAGCACTATGAGCTCTATTGCTGAAGATGTATAAGGATAGAAAGCCTCCGTTCAAAGGAACGGGATTACGCGTCAGACTGCCTCGAACGACAATTTCCAAAGCAGTATTGGGGGGCAGAGATCCTGGGATTCGAGCTGAGAGGCAAGAGGTCCCCGGATCGCAAGACGATGGGCGAGAAAAAAAGGTGTGGCGGCGTCCACAAAGTGCACCTGCCTTTTCCGGCCAATTGGCGGTGAGGCCGAATTCGGCGGTCTTCGGCGATCTTCGGTTTCCCTGCAGCAACGTTGCGGTTCAGCTCGTCTGTCAGTGTCCACGACTCCCTCGTTTCAGCGCCGATGATTTCAGGCCCTTACATCGAGTGCTGCGCTCCGCCTGTAGGCCTGATTGCTGGACCGATCATCGATCCGTGGACCTGCAATTCAAGATTCTTCGACGGCGGGGTCCCGACGCGCTCGTTGCTGCCATCCGCGGCTCACTTGCAACTCTTGTGCACCATTTGCATCACTGCGGCGGTCTCCCAGTCTGCGCCTTAGCCGCCGGCGCGGTGTACACCTCAGAGATGGTGCGTCTCTCTCTATCCTTTCTTCCTCTTTCTTTATGACTCAGCTAACGCAATAATTTCCCCCAGCGCAGCCGTCCTTGCGCTCCGTCGCGCGCGCTAACTCGGCTGTCGGTGTAAGCCGCCGCGTCGCTGAGATCACGGCGTTAGTGCGAATGGTCGAGCCACGTACTAGGCTGTTTTTCTCTGCTGCTTCTGGTCGTCGTCCGCGCCAAGTCCGCGCCCTCCTCGAGCGCGGCGTTGTTGCCCTTGCCGCGCATCTCCGATTACCTCTCGCACCCGCATCGTCGCTCATCGCCCACCGCACGAAGCCGCGCCCGGCGCGTATGTAGTGGGATGGGAAATCTCAAGATGGGCTGCCGCCGGATTACGCGCCGGATGCCCTTGTTGCTGCCATCGGTGACTCGTACGCACTGCGGACGCAGTCCCCCAGCCCGCCTACACGAACTTGTTCGTCGTTTTCCGTTCGTCTTTTTCTACGAGATAGCTTACGAGACTTCTGTAGACGAGCCCTCAAATCGCTGTCCCTCTCTCGTCCGACGCCGCCACCCCGCGCCTCGCCTGCACCTTGCCCGATGCCCCGATACTGCGCGCCGCTGTCCTGTTCCCCCTCCCTCGACTTCGACCTTCGTCACCACGCATGCCCATCCGCCGTCTCACGTTCCATTCCTCGACCTGGTGTATGTACCTCCCTCGTAGAAGCGCGCGCGTCACCGTGCTCTTCCTGCACGCGCGCCTCGTCGTGCTCATCCGCACCGGGACGTATACCTCCCGCAATGTCGGTGTAGGAGGGGCGAATGGAAGGGAGACCAGTCACGGTTGGGCGCGCCTTCCCGCTGGCAATGTCTTTTCCTCCCCGTCCGTCGTCTTCGACGCCGACTTCCCTGCCGAAGCGCCTTGGTGCCGTCTGTCCTTGGCCGTCCGCTTCCCTGTCGCCGCGCAGTGGTTACCCCTCGCTCGGAGGGGCCACGTTACCCGCCCGCGCGGCGCGTACGGCTACCCTCACGAAACGTCCCGCTGTCCTGCTTCTTACCCCCACGCACGTGCAGCTCGTACGCTCATCGTTGCTCGCCCCTGGCTCCCCTGCCGCGCCGCACTCGACCACTGGAGTGGGTCGGAAGGCGAGGAGGATGCGCAACCACTGGGCTCGTGCCGCGTGGCCAAATGAAATGGGGGCAGGATTGGGATGAGGATGAGGCGCTCTTAGGCTTTCCCCCCCCCCTGCAGGACGTGGTGGAGTTTGAGAGTAGAGGCGTGTCCGCGGGGAATGAAGGAAGCGGGTCCCGGCGCCCTCACGCTCTTGCTCCCGGCGAGGCAGTGACCGTCGGCCGATGGAAGGTGAATGCGAAGGGGACCGTAACACTCTGCTCGCCGAGTCGCTGCTGCGGATGCGCAGGAGTTCAGCGGCCCGTCATTCACGAAAGTTTTACGCGCACCTCCGGCTCTCCGAGCGCACTCACTACACCGTCTTCGCGTCCACCTTCCTCACTCATTCCCCGAAGTCTCTTAACACTTCTCTCTATGTCAACACTACCGGCGCCGTCCTCGTTAGCACTGTGACAGGGCTGAGATCGTCTCCCTCCGCGGCATCATATGTCGTGGCGCGTAGGCTGCCCGACTGCTTGCGTGCGCGCGCCATTTGACGCCACGTCAAACAGGCGGTGATGGAGCGCGCAAAGTGCGAGCCCTTGAGAGGCGGATGAACAGCGGTATTTTGGGAGACTCTTAGTGGGTTTGGGAGTGAAGCCGGGGCTTGTTGTTTCGCTCTCGTACATCGTACAGTAATTTCATTTGATATTTTCCCCGTGTCACCGAATTTTCCTTGAGCGGAGTGCGCCCCAGCCGCCAAAAAAAGATGCGATACAGCCGTGTGTCGCTGCTTGTGCGGCGGGTGCCGTCCTCGGCATGCCACCAGTCTCCCACGCACACAGTACACAGTACAAAGGGGACACCACATCGGGCGACACCTTGTTTAATTCAGAAATAATTACAAGGTACTCAACAACCGCGCGCCTAGATATTTTAAAGCCAGCTTCTTGTGTATGTGCGCGTGAGTTCAATCTTTATTCCTTAAACGGAACTTCCTTGACAGCATACAGCTCTCCACAGCTCTTCTGGTAAGTATAAGTATTCGACACAGGAACGGGGCATCGATCGTCCTCTCTCCCTCCTCGTCTTCCGCTCAGCTACCACCGCTCATACTGCTTAGTACCCATATAGTGTGCTTCACATCCTGACTACTACCACCACCACGGGCCGCCTCTGAGATGGATGGACTGTCGATTGCCACCGCAGTTGTCACATTTGGCGAACTGGCCAACACAATCAAGGAATCGATTGAGAAGGTGCGCTACTGTCGTCCTTCATGAATACATTTTCTGAGTGCAGTTTGAGGTTGGCGAGAACAAAAAAAATCTAGCCGATCTCCAGAGGCAGGTAGCGGATACCGTCCAGGAACTCGAGCGACTGGCGCAGGGACATGGAAGTAACGTACCAACCGGGGAGCTACTGACAGCACTGAACTATCTCACGGCGTGCGTTCTCATCTCAGCCATCGTTTGTGTATTCCGGAATGTGACTTTACGCGCAGGCAGCTGAAGACAGTCAATACTAATTGTCAAGAGCTTTCCCAAACCCCGGCCACGGGGCTTCCAGGTTTTGTCAAATCATGGTTCAAGCGGGAAAAAATTCAGGCAGAAATCAAGAAACTGAAGGAAAACGAGAAAGACTGTTGCCTCCAATTCCAGGTGAGACTGTGCACTATGCTGAGGGACTTCAGGCGCTCAAACAAACATCAGCTATTGTCCCTCACACGAGTGGAGGGCCACGCCGCTTGTATTGAAGGGATCACCGCTAGAACGGAGGGGCACGCTGCTCGAACGGAAGGCCACACCGTTAGAATTGAAAATACCACCGCGCGAACAGAGGGGCACACCATTCGAATTGAGACGACCACTGCTAAAACGGAAGCGCACACCGCTCAAACCGAAACAAACACTGCCCGACTCCTAACCATGGCGTTGGTTGAACACACTAATTACACCTTTTCTTGGACTGACTCGGATTTGAATTCAGCCGAAAGGAAGAGCTCTGTAACTGGTTTCAAGCGCTCGATATGAGGGAGAAGCAGCGCGCAACACACGCCCTTCGTCATGAGAATTCTGGGAGTTGGTTTTTGGAGGGCAGCGCGTTCGCGAGATGGAAAGAGCAGCCGGGATGTCTGTGGCTCCGAGGAAATTGTGAGCCGTTGTGCTTCTGGCCCATAGATAAGTGCCTGACCAGTAGCAGCTGGTACTGGAAAAAGTGTTCTGAGGTAAAATTTTCATTGTGATATGTACGGAGTCGAGGACTAACACCGATCGAATAAACAGTTCGATCGCGATAGACCACCTGTTCGACTATCGACCGGCGAAAGTCACCAACAGCCCTGCGGACGCTCCGAAATTCGCCATTGCCTATTTCTACTTCGACTTCAGAGATGAAACGAAGCAGTTGCGCGAAACTATGCTTAGGTCGATCATCATACAGCTTTCTGAGCAATCTCCCACTCCCTATTCCGCACTCGATCAGCACTTCAAGTCCTGCCAAGGCGGGAAATTTCCAACCTATGGCGACCTTCTGGCCATGCTCGACACAATACTCGCCCAATTCACCGGCACCTATATTGTCCTCGACGCACTCGACGAGTGTAGCGAGCCGGATGCTCTGGTTGAATTCATCGCCACCCTTCGCAGATGGGCCAAACCAGTACACCTCCTTGTCGTGAGCCAACCCCGCACACAATTTCTGGACAACGCAGCAGCGTTCAAGGGAGCATCAGTTGTTGTCCTCGAGCCGCATGCCACCCATGCCGATATTTTACAATATGTGAACAGTGAACTCAGGCTCAACAAATTTAAACACCTAAAGAAGGCCAAAGATGCTGCCTCAAAGATTGTCGACAAGAGCAACGGAATGTGGGTCGCTTTTGGAGATTCAAAATTACCATGTAACTCATTTAATGTCAGGTTTCGCATGGCAGCGTGTCTCTTGCAGGAATTGACCGGAAAAGAGTAGATGCCAACATTGACAAAATACTCGCCAAGCTTCCGAACGATTTATTCGGGATCTATACCCGCTTCCTTCAGCCGATTGACGAGGATGATCTTGTCTACGTTGCAGCGCTTTTACGCTGGCTCGCTTTTTCGGCGAGACCTGTCACCCTATGTCAGCTCGACGATGCTCTTGCGATAAACTTTTCCGAGCCAGATTGATGGGTGTTCGAACCAGAGAGCAGGGGAAAGGGAGACACCGTCTGTAGCTTGCTGGAAGGATTGGTCGCTGTTGGCCCTGTGTCCGAATCTGATTCGGACAGTGCTAGAGAAGATTCAGAGCCGCTCGTCACCCTCGCACACTCGTCGGTCTCAAATTACATTGTGTCCAAAAAATTCCTGGATGTGTACAAACACGACCTGACGGAGGTGCCCTCCCACACATTCCTCGCCCAATCCTGTGTCACATATTTGCTCCACTTCGAAAACAATCCTCTGAATGACCACACATTGCCGCAATACCCGCTGGCACGGTATGCAGCCGAGTTCTGGTTTCATCACCTGCTCCGATGTCATGACCGGGGTTGTAACGATCCTCAAAACCACTGCCGTTCAACACGACAGTCATTGCCGTTCAACCGGCAGTTGTATTATCTCTTTTTCGTATCTACTTTGAATCCTTACGACCTTTGCTTAGCGCGCGCTTTAGGCGCGCGCTGACACGTTACGTATTAGTCATGTACGGTAGTTTAGGTCCGCGGCCCGAGATGCCGAATAGAACACTTTACTACTCTTACTCGAACCATCACGGTCCATCCGCGAGTCTCTCTTAACAGCTCGCTGACGATCCGTGTGGAAAGAGGAAGGTACATTTAGTTCCTACCTTCCGAGCTAACCTGCGTATCCCCCTAGCGAACCTACGTCCCGAGTAGATTTCTCGAGGGATACCGCGCCTCGTTGCACTAGATTTCTACTGCAGTAACGAGACGCGGGTGTAGGCCTTCAAACACCATTCGTCCCTGCTCCGCGGCTACCCATAGCGTCGGATCTCGGCTCTCGCTCGCCAGACGGCTCCCTCAGCCTTACCCAACAACAAATATTTGTAGCGCGCTCCCGCAGTGTCCTACAAAGGTGGACACATTGGGAACGCTGAAACCCTGGCCGGCGAAACTCCGAGAACTACGAGCTCTGTCCCGAAGGACTCTTCGTGGAGAAGACGCTCTCCCCCTCACCTTTCGAATCACCCCGTACCCCGAGCCTCTTCGGAATCAGGTGCAGCTTTCGAGGCTAACCCGGCGTTCATTGGAAGACGATCGCATTCTCTATTGAACTCTATAAGCTCGAGCTACTCCTCACATTCTACTTCCGCCCGCTCTCCCTTTTCATCTCACCCCCATCGCGCCACTCTCTCGGGCTTATCAACGCCATCTCCGCTCCGAAATCTGTCGGCTCCTGAAGGGCACGCAACTCCTCCCGGGACGCCGCGTGCTGAAGAGAGCCTCCATCGCGTCGGATCGAATCAATCGCCGGAAACGACGGACATGTCCAACGCTAGCATGTCCCGAAAGACGGAAGCTGAGAGGATGGTGAGGTTGGTGCAAGAGTATGAAAAACAAGATGCGTCGATGGAAGACTCAGTGGAATCCACGGCTCAAGCGGCGTACTTATTGTCCTTGAAGCATCAGCTGGAAGACGAGGACGTGCTGGATAGAGGAACGGATCGGCCAACGGGGGTGCCGCGATATTTTATGGCAACGGCCTTGTATAAAAAGGTAGACAGGGTGGTAGGAGAACTGCAATATTTTCTTCAGCGATCTTCGGCGATGGTGGAAGGAAGGACCCGTTACTTTAGAGTGGATCCCGAGGATGCAATCCTCCCTATATTCCGCGGCTGCAACAATCTAAGTCAGATAGTGGCTGCTTGGGGGATAATTCGCAAGCGCTTGGAACTGGGGCAGAACTTTTTCCTGAAATACGTCAAGGAGTTCGAGGATCCCGAAGCGCGAGGCCTCTTGTCGCCCGCTTCGACGACTCTAGATCTCGTCGAAGACCTGAGAAATTTCGAATCAGCAGATTCAAAGCTGAGGCACATGATAGCGTACTATCCGCACCATAACACTGGTCAGACGGACCACAGAGCTCGTTTGAACGTCATGACCGCAAGCTGGGATAGCGTGGTCGGCATTCAGCAGGGAGAGCTTCAGGCGGAGGAAGACGAACCTTCCGCGCTGCCAGGTGGATGGCAGGAGGGCTTGGACGACACGATGAAGAAGGGAAAACAAGCGGATTCGACGGCAGAGGATTCGTCCTTCGACACCGCCAGACCATTCGGATCTGCGCCCGTCTTCACCGCGGAACCGGTAGCCTCGTATTCAGGAGTCGCGCAAGTAAGTTCCACGGGAGCGTCAGTGCGATTCGATACTCCCAGTACACCCGCGCCCGTGGAGTTGAAGGAACCCCGTCCCTCAGCGGCCCCTATGGCGCCAGCTACTCCTTTTAAATCCGCGAAGAGCTTCTGGAATAATTTGGTCGATGCTAACGCTGCGAAAGGGCCGCATCTCCAACCAGAAAAGGAGGAGTTCAATGTAATGAAGAACCTCGCGTCAGGAGTAAAAGCGGTGGGCCAAACAGGGGCCAACGTCTCTGCAGGAGGAGTCAGTGCGGCTCAAACGGCGAAGGATTGGGAAGACCTGACGTCCTCGCCGCTAAACCGACCGCGAAGCGCTCCTCT
Organism: Mycena polygramma; assembly: GCA_029449255.1. Classification (NCBI taxonomy): domain Eukaryota; kingdom Fungi; phylum Basidiomycota; class Agaricomycetes; order Agaricales; family Mycenaceae; genus Mycena; species Mycena polygramma. Next base: position 99,091 of record JARKID010000159.1, on the reverse strand, counting down.
GCTATCGCGACCATCCAACCCGTTTGAGTCGACGAGATTCGGTGCCGGGCCACAAGGCACCTCTACTCCCATGCCAGCTTACTACGTCGTCCCCGGAGCGCGCGACGCCAAGAACGCGTCCCCTGGCAACGCACCTAACGCTCCGACCCGCTCGTACAGCCCCGCTAAGCCTAGCGGCGGAGGACAGACTCCACCCGGTTCTCCTAATCATGGAGGAGGTGCGGCTGGAGGCGGAGGGGCAGGAGCGAATCCCGGTACAGGGATGCCGTTCGGTCAAGGACCCCCGGGACCACCAGGACCGCCTGGCGGCGGAGGGTACGCCTACCCCGGGCCTCCAGGGCCTCCGGGTCCCCCAGGACCTCCGGGACCTCCAGGACCGCCTGGTGGGGGAGGGGGACCGCCGATGCTGCCAAACGGGTTGCCCGAGCCGACGATAGACGTCAAGCTCAAGCTTTCGGATTTGCCTGCTTGGGACGGCGACCACGACACGGCGGTGAAGTACTTCTGGGATGTCGCGCAGAAAGCAAGGATAGGTGGATCCGTGCCGCAGCTTCTCGGCGCTTGGCTGAGCATGAGGTTCGTGGAAGGCTCAGCCGTGCAGGTGTGGTACGCCGGGGCCCCCAGCCAGGTGCAAACCGAGATGAGGACCCATTACATTAACTTCTTGCAAGGCTTGAAGGAGCACTTCCTCGGCCGAACATGGCAGAGGAAGATGAACCGCGATTACGAAATGCAGAGGTTCCGGCAGCGGGGGCACGAAACGGAGAAGCCGTCCGAATTCGTAGGAAGACGAATTATGTGGACAAAGATGCTGGTGAACACGGACGACGGCGGACCGGGCGAGGTGTATCACGCTATGGAGAAGGCTCCTGTATCTTGGGGGCCTATCCTAATTCTGCAGAGCATCGAGTCAACCCTGACTCTATTCAGCAGGACGAAGGAGCACGAACCGGCTCTTATAGAGGCGGCGCGCACGGAACATACGCGCGCCTTGACCGCTGACAACCTGGGATCGGCCTTGAAAGCCCTGGGATTCACGCCCGACAAAGCTCGCTACACTCCCCGGCAAGTACACTTTAACGAAAGTGAGACGGTGGAGGCGGACATGAGCGTCGAGGTCGAGCCACCGGGAGAGAACGGTCCAGCGAGTGACGCCGAGGACGAGGTCTTCCGGCAGGTGTACGCGACGCTAAAAGCAAAGCCGAGGCCGCCACCTAAGGGCGGTTATCCGTTCCCGAAAAACGACCACGTCGTGACGAAGCTAGGACGACCGCCCCCAGGACCGTGTCGGCTATGCGGCAGCGAAAAGCACTGGAACCGTGAGTGCCCGAACTACGTGGTTTACTCGGAGGGGGTGAAGCGGAATGCTAAATTGGCCGCGACTATTGAGCATACGGAGGAAGATACTATGTATCAAAGTTTATTCACCGTGTTGCTTAACCAGACTCTCGCCGAAACAGCCTTGGACTACGAAGCCCTGGGCGGGTCGTTTTTTGAGTCGGCCGCCTTGAAGAAGTCATTCTCAAAGCATAAGACCGCCGAAGAAGAGTCGGACGTAGAGAGCGAAAGCCCGTTCGCTACCACCGACTTCCAGTCAGAACAAACGAAGAGCGAAGATGAAAACGCTCACCAGGCAAAAGGAAACCTCGAACAGGACGCCCGCGCGAAAAAACGGCACAAGCCAGAAGTGGTAGAGGTGGAAGACGAGGACGACGAAGTCTGGAGAGCGAAGCCGAAGGCGAAGGAAGGGCTGCTGGAAGCGGTCGAAGAGGAAGCGGACGACGTAGCGGAGGACTCGAGCCCCCCTTCCCCAAGAAATTGGGAAAGCGAGAGACGCGCTCGAGAAGCTCGGGACTTTAGCAAAATGGCGGAGATGTTTTGGTTAAACGACGGGCGCATGTTCGGTGGAAAAGACGGAGCTGAGAGGGAAAGGGAGCCAGAAAGTGAAGCCGCCGAGGAGGAGTATTGGCGAGAGAGAGAGGAGGAGCAGATACGCGAAGCGTACTCGACACGCGCCGCCGCGACAGAGGGTGTCGGCCCCGACGCCAAACAAGAGCTAACTCACGTCATCCCCCCAGGCGAATTGACCCCCGTCCGTCTGTACAAGAGAAGAACATCGAGGCCAGGGCGTTCAGCCATGGGCACATCGGTTTTGTCGATGAGAGGTTCGATAGGGAGTGCATCCGGGGAAGTAATTGATTTGCGGGTGGACACTTGTGCAGACATTACTTTGATCTCGGAGGACGCATACTTGTCCATGAAGAACCGTCCAGCTATCCAGTCCGGCGTCTCAATGAAACTCATCCAATTGACACACGAGGAATCCGACATTAAGGGCTATATACCACTCGCTGTCTACATTCTGACGGAGGAGGGTACCATAATCGAAGCCGAGGCGGAGGCCTACGTGGTGCCGGGGATGAGTGTGCCAGTGCTGCTGGGCGAAGACTTCCAACTCACCTACGAGATCGCGGTCACTCGAAACGTCGAAACGGGAACGAAACTGCACTTCCAAGATTGGCAGTACACGGTACGAGCGCAGAACGTCTCCCGCACGAATGACTTGGGGCGTATTCTGTTGACCAGTCAGGAGCCTAATAAGCATGTAAGAGCTAAGCGCCATCGCACCAAGCTGGTCCGGAGAAAGCGAAAGCACGCGAAGTTTGGGGAAGAAAGGACGATCGTGAGGGCGGCGCATGATTATAGACTCCGCCCGCACGAATGTCGATCGGTGCTGGTGGAAGGGCACTTCGAGGACGACCGAGAGTGGCTCGTCGAGAAAAGCCTTCTGGCTAACGCGAACGACTCGTATTTCGCCGTCCCAAACACCTTAATTTCGTCTCTGCATCCCTGGCTGCCTGTGAGTAACCCAACGGATCAGCCAAGAATGATTCGTAGAGGGGAAGCGCTCGGAACTCTCACCGATCCGGCGAAATTCTTCGATAAGCCCAGCACGCAGGAAAGCCGTGAACAATACCAGCGGGCAGCAGAGGCGATGGCAACCGTCATCCAAGCGAATCTGAAGAACGATCGGGAAGCGTTAGCGCATGAGAGTCACTCGGACAAAACAGCCGGCTGCCCAAGGTGTTTTCCTCCTCCGAACCGGACCACAGACGACGAGGGTAGACCTCCTGAAGGGGGGAGAAGCCCAGACGACTGCGGCCATGTCCTCAAGGTGGACGGATGCCGGAAATGTTTTCCAGCGGCACCGCAGACCACCGACGATCGGGGCAGACCTCCGGAGGGAGCAGAAGAGGCTGAGGAGGCTGAAGACTATGGCCCCAAGACGGCGGCCATGCCGGATCCAGAGACTTACGACTCAGCGAAACTGCGTGAGCTGATCGATGTCGGATCGCTGCCGGAGGAACTTAAGGAGCGGGCCTGGAAGATGTTGGAGGAACGCAAAGGGGCGTTTGGGTTCGATGGAAGGCTGGGACACCACCCCGCGAAAGTGCACATTCGAACGTTGGATGGACAGGTACCGATTGCTGTCCCGATGTACGGGAGTTCTCCAGCCAAACGCTTGGTCATTGACGAGCAGCTTGACAAGTGGTTTGAGCAAGGCGTAATCGAGGCTTCGATCAGCCCTTGGAGTGCTCCCGTGGTGATAGCTTACCGGAATGGCAAACCTCGTTTTTGCGTGGATTATCGAAAGCTGAATGCGGTGACGGTGCCAGACGAATTTCCAATCCAGAGACAGAGTGAAATCCTGTCGGCGGTGTCCGGGGCGCAAGTACTTTCATCCCTGGACGCCCTAGCGGGTTTTACTCAGCTAGAATTCGAGGAGGAGGACGTAGAGAAGACTGCCTTCCGCACCCACAGGGGCTTGTTCCAATTTCGGCGAATGCCGTTCGGCCTAAGGAACGGTCCATCCATTTTTCAGCGAGTCATGCAAGGCATTCTGGCGCCTTACCTTTGGATCTTCTGCCTGGTCTATATCGACGACATTGTCATCTTTTCCAAATCGTATGAGGAACACATACACCACCTGGACATCATCTTGAAGGCGATCGAGGACGCCGGGATCACCCTGAGTCCCAACAAATGCCACTTGTTCTATGATTCGATTCTCTTGCTGGGACATAAAGTCTCAAGGCTGGGGTTGTCAACGCATGAGGAAAAGGTCAAAGCTATACTGGAACTGGAACGACCCACCAAGTTATCCCAACTTCAGACGTTCCTCGGCATGGTCGTCTACTTCTCCGCCTTCATCCCGTACTATGCCGACATATGCGGGCCGCTGTTTCATCTGTTGCGAAAAGACTGCGCGTGGGCGTGGGGGAGAGAACAAGAACACGCCTTCAGACAAGCCAAAGAGGCCCTGAGATCCGCTCCATTGCTCGGACACCCGATAGAAGGGTTGCCCTACCGTCTATACACTGACGCCTCGGACGAGGCGGCCGGCTGCGCCTTACAACAAATTCAACCGATCGCGGTGAAGGATCTGGAAGGGACGAGAGCATACAAGAGACTGAGAAAAGCCTTTGACGCTGACCTCCCCCCTCCTAAGCTGACCACCACCATCAGTCAGAAGTTCAATGACGCTCCCCCCGCCGGAGCATGGGGGGCCACCTTCGACGAGACGATAGTGCATGTCGAGCGAGTAATAGCATATTATTCGCGGAGGTTCAAAGGGGCGGAGCAAAGGTATTCGACCACAGAGCGCGAAGCGCTAGCAGCCAAGGAGGGACTCGTTCGGTTCCAGCCCTACATCGAAGGGGAAAGAGTGTTACTGGTCACGGATCACTCTGCTCTTCAGTGGGCACGAACTTATGAAAACTCCAACAGAAGGCTAGCGGCGTGGGGCGCCGTCTTTTCAGCGTACGCGCCTGGTCTGGAGATTGTCCACCGTGCAGGGAGAGCACATTCGAATGTCGATCCGCTTTCTCGGCTGCCCCGTTCTCCGCCGACTAACGTATCGCCAGTGGAGCCTTCTAGCACTCGAACGATCGTTACAGACACCACGTTGGCTGAAGCTCAGGAGAGGCAGCTGGAGGAAGAACCAGCTAGAAAGGCGACGTTTATGGCTTGGAGCTTGGAGGAGTGTTTAGAGGGAACGAGTTCGGTCTGGGCGACTACCAGGGGTCAAGCTAAGAGGAAGGAAGAAGAGAGAGAGCCCGCAGCGGAATCCCTGCCCGAAACGGATCAAGTCCCCGAGAACGTGACCGTACCGACCCTGCCGGATAATGCAAGTTCGAACCCATCTCCGCAAGAGCCTTTAGTCGACACGGGCGCGGAATCCGACGAGGAGGTGGAGAAGCTGAAATCGGCGCACGAATACTGGGGCGCCCACAACCCGCCACCGAACATCCACGTAGGAATGGACGACGCGTACCGCCTCAAATTCACTTCTGCTTACCTGGGCGACCCTACCTTTGGGAAGATCTGGACGAGCCCAGCGGCGGCCTTGGACGGTTGGAAGCCGGGGAACAGATATTTCAAGAACGCGCAAGGGCTACTTTTCTTTCGTGACGCCGACTACCAACCGCGACTCTGCGTACCCAAATCGGAACGATGGGAGCTCATGCGCGAGATTCATGAGAGCGCTATAGAGACCGCTCATGCTGGCCCGGAGAAGCTGTGGACCAAGATCTCCCCTCGGTACTACTGGCCGCGAATGAAGGAAGATATCAAGATTTTCTGCTTCAGCTGCGATATTTGCCAGAAAATAAAAAACAGTAACTTCAGCCGCTTTGGGTATCTGATCCCTAATCCTATCCCCACACGCCCTTACGAATCCATTTCGATGGATTTCATTGTCGATCTTCCTATGTCAGACGGGTTTAATGCGATTTTAGTGGTCGTCTGTCGTTTGACGAAGCACGCGTTGTTTATCCCCACGACCACTGGCCTGGACGCGGAAGGGTTCGCCAAGCTCTTTGTGAAGCACGTCGCTTGCCGTTTCGGGTTACCCACCAGCATAATCGCGGACAGGGATCCACGATGGACGGCGGATTTCTGGAAAGCTGTAGTCAAATTTCTCCGGACCAGAATGGCTCTTTCATCGTCACATCACCCCGAGCACGACGGCCAGACGGAGATCATGAATAAGCAGCTGGAGGTAATGCTTCGCGCGTATACGGCCGGACAGAGAGCGACGTGGGCCGAATGGCTTCACTTGCTGGAATTTGCCTATAACTCAAACCCACACGCCACCACTCGGGTAGCTCCATACTTCTTGCTGTACGGATTCAACCCATTGGCGCCCAGCAACTTCTTGGGGGAAGGGAATGCTGAAGGCATGCGCTATGGGACCGGAGAAGGAGACGCTGCGGAGTTTCTGGAGACCCTTCGGATGCATCGGGAAAGTGCAAGGCTCGCTGTGGCGAAAGCTCAACACGATCAGGCGACTCAATACAATAAGGGTCGTCGCCCGGTTCCTGAACTCAAGAAAGGCGACCGCATCCTAATCAATCCCCACTCCCTGGAGTGGACTGAGTCGAAGGGCAGCGGCGCGAAGCTTACTCAACGTTGGATCGGACCGTTTGAAATCGCTCAGCAGATTAATCCTAAGGTATACCGCCTGCGAATGAGCGAGAAGTATCCCGGCCTCCCTATATTCAACGTTGATCACTTCAAAAAGTACGTGGAGTCGCCCGCGGAGATTGGAAACAGGACAACGCTGCCGGAGACCAGGATCAAGAAGCCTGAGGCCACGGAATTCGTGGTGGAGAAGATCATCGCTCACAGATTTGATAAGAAGGGCAACGGAATCAAATACCTGGTATGATGGGAGGGGTACGGTCCCCAGTTCGACACCTGGGAGCCCAGATCTCACCTCAGGAACGCCGCAAGGATCTTGGCTCAGTACCGGAAGGATCACAACCTTTGATTGAGGACGGGCAGCTACTAGGCGGAGCAGCACATGGCATCGGTACAACGAATCAGGACACCCGGACAACCGCCTTCCTCCGAGACAAGAGGAAGGCCAAAAGGAGGTAGAATTCGTGGAATTCTGCAGCCACAAGGCGCGAGGCGTTGACACGCCTCGTGCAATCGATACCCGACATCGGATACGTTCCCTTATTATCATCTCCCTCATCTCTTTTCTTTCCCTTCCTCCCTTCTCACTTCCCTCACCTATCAACTATCTGGCCCTTTCCCCTTTCCTTCCTTCTACTGGCGCCAAAACTCATAACGTCCAAGATTCCCTTTGACGCTTAGGAGGGTAGCAACGCGAAGATTTCTTGCGAAGCTCCCCTCTAGCGTAGCGATTGACCCACAGATTTCTGGGGTTGAGAGCAGGATGACGTACCAGGAACGCGAGCGGGACGCGCTCGGAAGGATGCGTAGAGTTTACACTATGCGGGTGAACCCCGACGACGAGTACTCGCTGAACTGGGTTGGAATAAATAAAGCATGTGACGCTATTCCTGCGGGCGCTTTGGAGAAGGGTGAGGACTTCCACTACAACCACCACGACGGGACCGTCGGAGAGGATGGCCGTCTCATCGACATCGAATGGGCAGACGAGCCAGACTGGTACCGCCCGGAGGAACACTACCGGGGGTGGATTGGCTTGGAGACGGCCAACGACAACCGGCGTGGCGCCTGGGCAAGACAAACGAAGTCTAAGGTGAACCTGTTAGGCCCGACGCATCAAGGCCTGTGGCACTTGTCAGGGCCGGTGCGCGTCATGATAAAGGAGGATTCGATCTACTTCCAACAACTCATGGAGGAATTGGCTGAGTGCGAGTTGTTTGACGAAGAGACGCACTGCCCGCCCTTCTTTGATATCGATCTCATCGACGCGGGGTATCCAACGGAAGCCGACGTGCACAAGATGGTGATGGAGGCTCGTCGCAATGTGCTCAGCATTCTCGCTCTTATGGCGTGGTGGACGGCGTCCGTAGCAGACTGGATGGCTGGGCTTCCAGCGGATGTGGTCAATAAAGTTCTGGCATTGCAGCTACATACGGACAGAAAGCGCGGCCACCTTATCTCAGTGAGCCGCGACTGGCGTCACCTGAACTTCCCCCTCTTCCTGCGCTATGCTATTCCCGTCTTCTATATTTGGGGACTGTTCGAAGCGCGCGACCCGACTTTCAAACGCCTCAACCCCGATGTCACGAACGCCTACCTGAGGGAAAATGACGAGAACGTCCTGGACGATCTGTGGCATGAAGACATACCGGCTCTGGATGGCCAGTTCGACAACGGCGGACGATACGACGAATACCTGCAGCTCAAGATCGACCCAAGGGCTCGACCCAATGCCGAACTGCCCGTCGCCACGGAAAATTCAGGGCGCCTCGAGTACTTCGTCATCGACTGTCAATTTTGGAAGCGCCGCCGCCTGGGTGTCGACGAGTCGGCAGAGGACCTCCACGAGCTCTACCATCATATCGTGGTGCAAAGTCGGTCAGAACAAACGACGAGGGTAATCTTCCACCGTTTGCACCGAAAGCCCGCGAAAGAGATCTTGACGCGAGAAGGCGACTTGATGGAGGAGGACGACGTGATTCCGAAACTCAGCCCCATCCGCGAACGCTTCAAGGGACGATGTGCACCACTCTTTGGTCAGAAATTTGACCCGGAGACCGGAGTCGAACGCAAGAAGCCGATAGGTGACAAGGACCCCGTGAACCTGCTGGGAACGTATGAGGAGGAATTTCTGCTCCTTGTACCACCGGGACCGTTGGGTGGCGACCTCGGATTCGCGACGGACTTGAGAGGACGCGATCGGGAAAACAACGCGACTCGATACGGGCGCTCGGTGGGACCTAGAGTGACGTCGCCGGATTCCGATCACAGCTCTGAACGCCGCGAGTACGACTCCTCCGAAGCAATGGCCCACACTACCGGCTGGTTGCAAGCAATGGTGGGAGAGAACTGGGGGGCCAACGTCGACCACTACGTATCAGAGAGGAATGGTAGACGGCCCATAATACGCACCCGCCGACACCGCCTCGGGCCTGATGACATCGACGACTCCTTCTTTTCCGCCAGCAGCCGAGCTGGGACGCCCAGACGCTCCGCGTCGCCGGAACCCCGCGGGCGCATCCTGTATCCCATCCGGTCCCGGACGCCACCTCCCTTCCGCCCTAACACTCTGCGCAAGGACGTGATGGTGGAGCTTGAGAACCGTCGCGCGCGTTGGCTGAACCGCCTCCGGCTTTGGGGAGCGAAAGCGACGTTCGAGAGCGCGTTGTGGCGCATTCCGGTGGAGCTGAGCTGGCACCCCCGACGTCCTGTCCCACGGATACCTTCTCATTGGTGAGGCAGCAGAATTCAGACTCAGGTTCCAGGCACTCACAAACCCGGCCATTCGCTTTCCGCGCCATCTCCTGGAGGTCGCCATGGAACGAGGCATCCAATTCTCTATCGGGTACAAGCGATCCGACTGCGACTTGTTCCGCCCGACGGACATGGACGAAGAACCCGCCAGAGCGGTCACCAAGGCGGTCGTCGACCCGCGTTCGAAGGGCCCTCGCTTGGAGAATGCGCCGTCTATCGCAGCCGTGTACCGTGAGTATCGGGCGAACCTAGGCAAGATTGGCGACTCACCGCAGGCGCGATCTCTTGTCCTGCGGGGCGGCGCGGCGAGCTGGATCATGCGCGCTTTCGTGGGGATGGGACTGGTGCGGCGCGCTCTGCGTGGACCTTCCGTGCAAGTCACTGTGCACCACATGGGGGCAAACGATTCTGCCGACGTGGACTGCCTGGACGTAACCTGGGACGAAGTGTCGGACGGCGACTATGCAGCAGTCTTCGGGTACATCCCGGGATCGACGCCTGAGCTGGACACGTACCTCTTTCCCCCTGACGAGCTACTGGAGGAGTGCTCAGACCATTACTATCGGGAGTGGAATCCCTTCTGCGACAAGACGTTTCAACGGCTGAAGGCTGAGTTGGACGAAGGGAAAGGCAAAAGCCGCACTCGAGCAGAGTGGAAACACTACTTCCAGTCGTCAAACAGGGGCACCTTCAAGCCGGCCTTCGTGGTGAATCGGGCCTTCATCGAGGAGGGTGTAGAAAGAATGAAAGGCGCGCTTCAGTACCAATCGTGGAACAAGAGGAAGATATGTGACCTCGCGTGTGACTTGCCGGCGACTTTCAGAGTGGATTTCTAGACGCAAAGACCGTCAGGGATTGGGGGGCTATGTAACGATCCTCAAAACCACTGCCGTTCAACACGACAGTCATTGCCGTTCAACCGGCAGTTGTATTATCTCTTTTTCGTATCTACTTTGAATCCTTACGACCTTTGCTTAGCGCGCGCTTTAGGTGCGCGCTGACACGTTACGTATTAGTCATGTACGGTAGTTTAGGTCCGCGGCCCGAGATGCCGAATAGAACACTTTACTACTCTTACTCGAACCATCACGGTCCATCCGCGAGTCTCTCTTAACAGCTCGCTGACGATCCGTGTGGAAAGAGGAAGGTACATTTAGTTCCTACCTTCCGAGCTAACCTGCGTATCCCCCTAGCGAACCTACGTCCCGAGTAGATTTCTCGAGGGATACCGCGCCTCGTTGCACTAGATTTCTACTGCAGTAACGAGACGCGGGTGTAGGCCTTCAAACACCATTCGTCCCTGCTCCGCGGCTACCCATAGCGTTGGATCTCGGCTCTCGCTCGCCAGACGGCTCCCTCAGCCTTACCCAACAACAAATATTTGTAGCGCGCTCCCGCAGTGTCCTACAGGGGTGTACTACAGCGCTCAATAACACATCTTCTCGAACAAGGAAGCCGACAATATGTTGCCTTGAACTGCCTGCATGACATTGACACCCCATGGAACGACTCAGATTGGTCACGGCACGCTCCATCGCCTCTATATCTGTGTTCCACGATTAGTTATGTTGAAGGGGTCAGATTCCTCCTTGACCATGGCACCGACGTGAATACAGCGGGCAAAAAATACGGCAGCGCGCTGCAAGGCGCGGCGGTGAACGGCAATGTGGATATTGTCCACCTTCTCCTCGACCGTGGCGCCGACGTGAATGCAACAGGAGGACAATATTGTAACGCTCTGCAAGCCGCGACGATGTGCGGCAATGCGGACATTGTCCACATCCTCCTCGAGAAGGGTGCCGATGTGAACGCAGCAGGCAGAATGTATGGCAGTGCGCTGCAAGCAGCATCTGCAGAAGGCCGCATGGCTATTGTCCGCATCCTCCTCGAGCACGGCGCCGACGTGAACGCAGCGGGCGGAAGATACGGCAGCGCGCTGCAAGACGCGGCTCAGAATGGCCATCTGGACATTGTCTGCCTCCTCCTCGAGAAGGGTGCCGACGTGAATGCAGTGGACAGGGAATACGGCAGTGCACTGCAAGTTGCGGCGTGGAAGGGCCATCTGGACATTGTCCGCCTCCTCCTCGAGCACGGCACCGACGTGAATGCAGTGGGCGGGGGAGACGGCAGCGCGGTGCAATGCGCAGCCTCAAGAGGCCACATGGACATTGTCCACCTCCTCCTCAAGAAGGGCGCCGACATAAACACAGCAGGCGGAGAGTACGGCAGCGCTCTGCAAGCTGCGGCGCGGTATGGCCATCTGGACATTGTCCGCCTCCTCCTCGAGCACGGCACCGACGTGAATGCAGTGGGCGGGGGAGATGGCAGCGCGGTGCAATGCGCAGCCTCAAGAGGCCACATGGACATTGTCCACCTCCTCCTCAAGAAGGGCGCCGACATAAACACAGCAGGCGGAGAGTACGGCAGCGCTCTGCAAGCTGCGGCGCGGTATGGCCATGTGGATGCCGCCCACATCCTCCTCGAGCACGGCACCGACGTGAATGCAGTGGGCGGGGGAGACGGCAGCGCGGTGCAATGCGCAGCCTCAAGAGGCCACATGGACATTGTCCACCTCCTCCTCAAGAAGGGCACCGACATAAACACAGCAGGCGGAGAGTACGGCAGCGCTCTGCAAGCTGCGGCGCGGTATGGCCATGTGGATGCCGCCCACATCCTCCTCGAGCACGGCGCCGACGTGAACGCAGTGGGCGGGGGAGACGGCAGCGCGGTGCAATGCGCAGCCTCAAGAGGCCACATGGACATTGTCCACCTCCTCCTCAAGAAGGGCGCCGACATAAACACAGCAGGCGGAGAGTACGGCAGCGCTCTGCAAGCTGCGGCGTGGAAGGGCCATCTGGACATTGTCCGCCTCCTCCTCGAGCACGGCACCGACGTGAATGCAGTGGGCGGGGGAGACGGCAGCGCGGTGCAATGCGCAGCCTCAAGAGGCCACATGGACATTGTCCACCTCCTCCTCAAGAAGGGCGCCGACATAAACACAGCAGGCGGAGAGTACGGCAGCGCTCTGCAAGCTGCGGCGCGGTATGGCCATGTGGATGCCGCCCACATCCTCCTCGAGCACGGCGCCGACGTGAACGCAGTGGGCGGGGAAGACGGCAGCGCGCTGCAATGCGCAGCCTCAAGTGGCCACATGGACATTGTCCACCTCCTCCTCAAGAAGGGCGCCGACATAAACACAGCAGGCGGAGAGTACGGCAGCGCTCTGCAAGCTGCGGTGGCGGCAGACAATGTGGACATTGTCCACCTCCTCCTCGAGAAGGGTGCCGACGTAAACACAGCAGGCGGAGAGTACGGCAGCGCTCTGCAAGCTGCGGCGCGGTATGGTCATGTGGACATCGTCCGCATCCTCCTTGAGCACGGCGCCAACGTAAATGCAGCGGGCGGCAGCGCGCTGCATGGTGCGGCGCGGTTTGGCCATGTGGACATTATCCGCATCCTCCTTGGGCGTGGTGCCGGCGTGAATACAGCGGATTGCGATGGCGTCTCCGCGCTCCAAGTCGCGGCGTGGAAAGGCCATGTGGACATTGTCCGCATCCTCCTCGACCATGGCGCCGACGTGAACGCAGCAGGCGGAGAATACGGCAGTGCGCTGCATGGTGCGGCGCAGTTTGGTCATGTGGACATTGTTCACATCCTCCTTGAGAAGGGTGCCGACGTGAATGCAGCGGGCGGAAGATACGGCAGCGCACTTCAATGCGCGGCGCGGAACGGCTATTTAGACGTTGTCCGCATCCTCCTCGAGAAGGGCGCTGACGTAAACGCCGCAGGCGGAGAGTACGGCAGCGCGTTGGGGGCTGCAACCGTAGAAGGCTACGAAGATATCGTTGAACTGTTGCGCGAGCATGGAGCACTTTAAGTGGAATCAGGTGGAATTTCGGATTATTCAGATAATTCAGATTGGGAGGCTGAATAATGAGGGTATTGCGAAGTTCTGCGCGTTAGGGAAAATAAACATTCATTCACAGAGTACTTATTAGCGATACTTGTAAATCCGGATGAGAAAGCTCTACAATACAATACATACACGATAACACGGTCCGTTTTTCTCGTTCTTAAAACGATCTTCCTCGAGCATCACATTGGGGAGTAGTTGTCCTACTCGGCTGGTATCTGCTGCGCGAGCAGGCGGCGGTGAAAGCCAACTTAGCCAAGAGGCGTTGGCTGGCTCGGGCGTGATGCCGATCTCAAAGATGGCGGGGATGCGCATGCACACAGTGTGTGCGAGGAGCTCGGGCTTCAGCGCGGCAGCGGAGGTGCGGAGGCAGCGCAAGGGTAGGTCTGTGGCAAATAGTTAGTGTCGATGGAAGCCCAAACACAGAGAAAAGGGAGTACGCACTGGCCGATGGCTCGTTGCTCGTCATGGATGGTCTGGTGGAGGAGGAGAAGCCCGGACACGTCGAGAATGGGAAGTACGAGGGGACGGTGTCGAGGGCGTAGTCCCGTTGCAGCTACCGAGGACCACGAGGCACCCGGAGAGGCGGGCGCAAAGAAAGCCTGGCCCGCAAAGCACAATCCTAGAGGGACTGAGATAAGGAATGGGAAGAATGTGGTGGCAAGCAGAAAGAGCACGCACCCGCACCGGGTCGACGAGCGCATCGAGAAGCACGCCCGGGTAAGAAAAGCATGTCCCCGCGGCTGTGCGCAGCGCGAACGGCAGCGGGGTTGGATCGAAATTGCGCAAGCATCGGCTGCGCGCCGCGCGTGGGTTGGGGAAGACCAGTGTATGCACGGCCCGCTAGTTCCGGGCGTACGCGGGCGGCGTAGTGGAAGAGGAGGCCACTGGGATGGTACTTGGTAATTTGGAAGAGCGGGAGGACGTCACTGCGCACAGAATTGCGTGCCATTCGGCGCGGCGGTGCGTGCAGCAATATAGCGACACATTCCTGTGCTTGCGCAGTGACGATCGGGCGGACGCAGAGCGCCGAGCAGCGTGATTTGAGTCTCACTGCATGGGCCGAGGGGGGCCTCCTTGCGAACGGCGACGTCAAGGGCATCGACGGAGCTGGACGGCACGTTAGAGCGCACCGTTACTCGTAGTAGATAGATCACGTACCGGGCTTCGCAGAATCGAAGAAGCAAGCCCATTCCGTACCCATTTTGTGCTTGAAGGAACCCTGGAAGCGGGGATGGGGTCGCGAGCGCGAGTGCGAGCAAGTGCTGGCAGGGAGTCAGCGGAGGAAACGAGGCGTGCGAGCCGCGAGGCTGATGGTTTCTTCTTGCTGGATCGTGCGCCTGGCTTCGCGTTCTGAAGAGAGCGGAAACGGACGGGCCAGACACCTCAATGGTGTTTTAACTGTATACATCGCAAAGGGGTTCAGGCACTGCAGGCCGATCTGCCCCACGGCGTGCACGGTCCGTTTGGAGATGGCGCGGACATGTACATCTCGTTCTTGTCCCGGCATCTCGTCCTTGTCCCGTAATCGACGTGGTGGTGGGTTTCTTGACGAATCGCGCTGGTGCCCGAGCATTGGCCTCGTGGCTGAGTCATTTGTCACCGTCGACCCGGGCAGACGGAAAGGCAGGCTGCCAGAGAGTCCAAGTCGGTGGCGGAAGACGCTGAGGAAGAGATGCATCAAGATATTATTGATGCGGGATCAAAGTCATCATTGTCCTCTCTTCCTTGTTTTAATTCGATTGTATTGGGAGTCCCAACAGTTCGATGGCTCAGTTAGTTCAGGCTCCGCGTGGATACCTGCTGGAGATACACCGCTGAATCCTGTTGCTTGGCCAGCCATTTTGTCGCGCGCCGACTCTGTTCCATCAAATTTCAATCCAAAATTCCTGGAGTTGTGGGTCAGCGGTTGTTGTCCCTTCCTTCCTTCCCGTTGCCCCGCTGTGCTGCCTTTCCCACTCTGTACTCTTTATCGGCCCTCAAGATCGACTCGTTCAATGCAAAGTATATCGAGTATGAGTAGGAAGCACACGATACGCCTATACACCCAACGCGCCCCGCCGTCACTCAGCGGCTGCGCAAATCTCGAAGTTCGTGCGCGCCAGGACCGCTCAGACATGATATGCGCCGAGCCAGGGTCACCGCACGTCTGCCCGCTCGCCTCCTTCTCCCACCTCTTCACTCTTCAATTGCTCCTTCTAATTCGTGTTCCATCCCTGCTTCCTCATTCCCACTTCTTCAGCGCGGCTGTCGGTCTAGGAAAACCCGGTGCACTCCATGGCATCTTGGTCTTCAAACCAAATCAACACGATTCTTGAAGTCCTTTCTCAAGCCAGCAATCGAACGACTCGAGCTCGGGGCGACGATACGGTGTTGAGAGGTGAGATACAAGCATGTCTGAATCGGTCGCACTGGGACTCTCAACCCCTTCGCGGAATCGATGCCTGAAGTATCTGGAAGGTACCCATGACAGCAGAATGTCCATCCACCGAAGGAGATAGACTCATCTCGAATAGGCCGCGCTCGCGCCAAGATTCAACGCACGTTGAGGTCTCAGGTCGCTCGCAGACCCGTGCCTCTTTCAATTCCTTGGAGTCCTTGCATAAATAATTGCAATATCTGCGGGACATCGGTGATGGTTAAGATCTTCAAGTCAACAGCGAATGATAAAGAGGTATAGTTTCTTTCTTTTTCCAAACCCGCGACAGCACAGCTGGAAATTGGGCGCCGGGATCGCGGATGGGATCGCGGACGGGAATGAAACCGTCTGACGGAGTAAAGGACCAGCGCTAATCTCAACACGTCCGGTCCAACGACGTGGACGAGAAGCTGCCAAAAATCCAGTCTGAGGTCGATAGATGGGTTCAAAGGAGATACTCATATTTGGATGCGGCGCTGAATTTTGAGCTCTTATAGATGCTTTATCACGAGGATGCACACGCGTACAGTAAGAATTGAGGACTACCCAGGTCCCAGAGTGAGCCAGAACCGTGCGAGGATGCAATGTGGTGAGTACACCTGGTTGGCAGCATTCTCGAGCCTGTAATATTTCAGCAACGGAAACGAATGCCAATCAAGAGAGTTGCGGGGTTGTGAGGTTGCGAGGTTCTACAGGTTCCCCAATTTGAAGGAGGTTCAGAGCTCAAAAGAGGAGTGTTGGTTTGATTTTGAATGCGTACCATTCTGGGGTCGAACTCGGCTGAAGCTTCAACAAGTGGAAAGGCCGCACATTTGATTCCGGTGGTCAATCTAGGTGGTTGAGGAGGGCTGGATAATTCCTCGATAATTTTTCGTTCAATCAAGTCAACGCGACCTAGCCCGGCATAATTGAAAACAAGGTTGAACTTGATGTAATCCGTGGCAGGGAAGATGGTGTTGCATTTGAAGTCTGGGAATGTATTGGACGATGCGAACAGTGCGACTCCCGCGCAGCGTTGACTTGGCTGCATATTATATATATGATGGCTATAATCCTGGACGGGATTTCCATTTATTAGTCTGTGGATGAGGTTGAAACTAAGGCGCGGAATCCGTCGAAAAGAAAACCCGGAATCCAGAGGAGAATTAGAGCCGGCCGGGGACGGCTCAAAACCCGTTTGTTAGCTTGATAATTTTACCAGGGATTGCCCCTTGAGAAAAGCCATGGCCGAGATGGCCGAAGCCATGTTTGAACCTGATCGGAGGAGCGGACGCACAAGTTGGAACCCTCATGGAAAGCAGAACTGGTTGGATGGGTTCACAGGGCATATAACGAAGTCGTTGGGAGTCTTGCCAGGCCGAGTTGTCCGAAGGTGGCGTTGCATCTTATGGGCAGAATTGTTCACACTCTAAACGGAATTCTCAAGATCGAGTGTGCTCATGGCCTAAAAGCCGTGGTTCATTTTGGGATGCGACTACGCCAGGAAGGGTGAGAGTCCGAGGTACCTTACTTGCGGTTGGTACAAGATTTGCTCAAAGTTTATACCTCGGGTTGTGAAATCCGAGATGAAACAGAGGAAGAAAGAGTCGCTTACTTTCAACGAGTGGATCGTTTTAAGCTCAAGTCAGTCTAACACCTATATTGGGGAAAAAATCAGTGCAAGTCAAGGACACATCTAATTAGACAATGATTCAAAATCTGCTGAGACCAGCGCAAGTCAAACCCGCGTAGGCGGAAAAGGAACAACGGACGTGGAGGGCTACAAGTCGTCAAAAACGAGAAGTGCATCGCAGGACCACGCAGGTTCAGTCAAGTAGAGAAGTGTGAAACCCACTTAGAGACGTTGATGAATAGATTCAAATTAAGACACATGGAGGTTTCAACCGAACTTGATTCTTGATGGCGGTAAGTATCCATCGGGGTGTGGGCTGAGTCTTATGAGATGATAGCAGTTATAGAGACACTGGTAAGCAGCCAGAAGGACACCGGATTTTGGATGAATGAAAAGGGGCGCAAAGATGCAGCCACGATGCAAGGAAAATCCGAGCGCCAGCACATATGTTCACTGGAACGAGGAGGGTGAGGATAATCAAGGGAAGGATGGGAGGAGGAGGAACGGAGAAGGTGTCGAAGGGGAAAAAATCGGTCTGGATATATTCGCTCGCAAGGGAGGGCGGAGAAACGACGTAGAAGGCGCTGGCAAATCGGCGCGCGTATCCAGCCACGATGAATAGAAAATGGAAATCCGCGCACATAACTACGTCCGTTCAAATGAGCTAAACCTGCAGAACCAGATCAGGGATCAGCCAGAGACAAAGAAAATGAAGGAATAAAGCGAAGAAAAGGCAACCGAAAATGAATCTGAATCGGAACGAAGTTGGTACACATTGATCGAGATCCACTCGGAAAAATGAAAGCGGGGAGAAAAGGTATAGATGTAAAGGACCGAGAGAAGGAAAAGGGGGGATGGAATTAGCAAAGCAAGAGTGGCAGCCAACGTTGGTGAAGGAATGGCATGTCGAACGCCGGCATCCAGCCAAACCGTGTGGAAAAGTAGAACAAAACAGAGGAAGACAGGCCCAAGTTGGCGTGCATATGTATCCAACGAACGGGTAAGGAAACGGACAAGATGGATAATGAACGGAGGAAAGGATATGAGCGGATTTGTGGGTGGGTGAACACTGAAAACGAACTGTCAGAGCCACGGGATACACGTACTAGTGAAGCGATAGTACAGTAGCCATATCAGTTCCGGAACAACTTTCGATAAATTGCGAATAGCAAATTAGTGAAGGCTCATGCACGAATTCTGAGTACATATTCGGATTCTGCGACCTCAAAAACATAGGTTCCCACTTTTCTTTAAATTATGGCACGGCTTTACCCCTGGCAAAGTGTGTACAAAGGTGATCAGCGCATTTCGGCATTATTACCACTTCCGGAACATCACCCCGTTTGCGCGACTTTGCAACCCGACACATTGTTTCTGTCACCATGACCATCCAAGACACCCCAAATGATGCACACAGCCAACACAGAATGTCAGCAAGGCCCGGCTCACGGCACTAGAGCTGAAAATCTTCGGCTGTTTGCGATAGTGGTTGGATTTTGATGGCCCATCATAAAGAATCATTTCTCATGCACCAACGGAGAAAGCCTTGGTCTCGATATCTTGTGGGATGGTGGAGAGTACATGGTAGATGATGTGTAAAAAAAAACTGAAGCTATAGCACGACCTAGTGCGCGGGAATACAAATTGTTCCGGAACTGGTCCTGTTCCGGAACCCGTATGGCGACTGTAGCGCGCGCCATACAAGAGCGAAGTCAGGGCGGGATTCGGAAGAATGCAACTCGGATCCGTAGGTTCTTGTAACTCCTGTATACAATCAGGGCTCAAGCGCAGCTTTTGACGTACGAGAGGCGGGGAATCTGTAGAACGCAAATTTCCTGCATGTTGTTGGATTACGGACATATTGCAGACGCATTCGATGGCGAGGGGTATAAATCGGGAATTCGGGTGTCCGATGAAGACAGCATGCCCCGTCTAGCAAGATAAGGTCGTTGAAGCTCATTGCTGGAGACCTCAGAGGGAATGTATGGTCCGGATAATTTTTTTGGGCAGGTGTCTTGGGAATCGAGAGGGCGTTCGGTACAGACTCTGCATGAGAAACGTACATAGTAATTCACGTTCGTGGAGAGTGTTCGAATCGCGCACCATATTAAAAGCGAGCCCTACTCGCCCCCCATCACAACGGATGGAATCTTATCCCAATTTCCGACTTTTGCTCAAGTATGGGATCCCGTCGTCAGATCATAGCACCAAAGACTTCCGAAAAGGTGTCCTGGTACTGCACATATCGACCTAGTAGGAGGTCTTTAATGCGCCAGGTGTCGGTTTCACGACGCCGAACCGAGAGTGGTGGTTTCTGCCTCTAATGGAACAGGTTGCCCAAGAGGACGATGGAGCAGCCTTGGGGCCAGGAAGGATCCATGCGACGCCAGAAAATAGATGAAAAAGTTTCGATGCGGATTGATGGTGGGGCGCTGAGTGGGGAAAATTGGCATGGCGGCGCTTGCCAAGCGCACCTGCTTTTTTCGGCCATTGGCGGTTCGGTGATGTTCGGACCTTCGGCTTTTCAGCGCTGTCAACGACAACTTCAACGACTTGGACTCACGACGTCGACTCAACGTTCGCGCTCTCTTTGCACCTCAGGAGTAACCGCCAACATGCCGTAAAGGGCCTCTTAGGCCCCCTCGGCTGTATGAGTAAATGGGGCCTAAGAGGCCCCATCCGCCCGGCGGATTGCGCCACTATTAGGTGTGTGTTCCCTTTCGGGAAATATGCCTGCCTGGCTGGCGCGTCGCGTGCAGCGGCGGGCCCGGGCGTCCGCCATCACGTCCCCGCTTCAATATTCAGTTTGCTTAGTGAACATGGGTGTCTTGTTGAACCTTCATATCCAAAGCACACGACAAATAGTCACTGCATACTAAACGTTTGAAACCCCGGAATTTTGGAAAATTGAAACTGAACCGGTTAAAAAATAAGATACGTAGGCCACGATGTTACATATGAAATATGTGTGAGGGTAACATAGAGGATACGGGTGAAGAGCTTGAAAGATAAGATGGTAAATTGTTGAAGAGCCGGCAGGTGAAGCGGCGGATGCATCCGCCGCCCAAGGATGCTCGCCAAAAGGTTGGTACCGATCCACTAGCGCTGTGCCTGTGGCCCCGTCCGCGAGCACAAATCGGTAAGACCAAGGGGGGAGCAGCCACGGGGGGAGCAGCCACAGCCCGGGCCGAGCCAGCAAACAGCAGAGGGTAAAAAGGCAGAGGAATAGGTGTTGGGTCGGCGTGGAGAGATGCGACGCGGTAGATAGTGTCCCCAAGACAGTGGCCCGCGAGCGAAAGACGACGATGCACCACGGAGCCTGTGCAGAGGACTGCAGATCTGTCAAAAGCACCAGCCCACGCCGGAAGCCTGTGATTGATTCCCGCTTCGATAAAGAATGATGTCCTCAGTAGTACAAGGGACCATGGAGAGCTGAGAGTTGCATGAATTCGGGTTGCAGCTCAAGTACATCCTCTCGAGGGCCGGCGGATGTATCCGCCGCAGAGCGAGGGCAAAGTTGAAAGACACCTAGCAAGACTAAGCAGCCTGATCCTAGCTGAGGCGAGGTGACGTGCAGGCCATTCGCAAGTTAGGCGTCGGAGGCGAGAGAGGAGGAAGGTAATGAGCCCAAGAATAGGACGAGAGTCAAGAGCAAGTTGATGCATGGCTCAGTGGTCACAAGTAACGATAGGTACTGCCTGATGACTCGGAGTCTTCTGCGTATAAGCCGACACCGGTGTCGCAGGGTCGACACCCACCGACCGATGGCCAGACTGGCAGGCGTCCACCGCTCCGCAAAGAGGCGACGAGGATAGGATGATCATCAACTTGTCAACCGAGTTCTATTCTCGGCCTCCATGTTCAGCGCGGACACTCTCATCTGCCCCAGGGTCATGGCGGATGGTGGCGGATGGGTACGCGAGTGCGGCGGACGTTGGGCGGACGAATATGGGAGCCTGGCGGACGTCACCGCCAAGCATCCGCCCCGTCACAAACGTAACAACTTACGGCGCTTCACGTCAGATATCAACCAATCAGGAGGCGAATAAACCTGGTCCCAATCCGTTCTTTTTGTACCGGACTTGTTTGCACTGAGTTCTATAGGTTTTATATGTGGGAACTCATTCTGTACATGCCCCGCAGCCGTTCGAATTTATTGCAGATTTTTACAGGCCAAATGAAATCCGGTACACGAAACAGCCCAAATGCAAACAAGATTCCAGTTGAACTTCGAGCTTTACCACAACCACTTCCATGTGGGACCAGCATTATATTTTGTTGCTCTTGCAAACGCTGCTGCAGACTTAATTGATGCCTTGTGATACTCTTTGTGTGAGTTGGGGGCACTTTTCAAGCGCACCTGCTACGATGTGGGGTGAATCCAACACTGGCACTTTGTCAGTTATAAAGTGATAATGCAACGAACTGAGCTCAAGACTGACTGAAAGACCTGTCAATACCATGTAAAATGCCTCCGGACCAGATTCCACACTCCTGGCGGCTCATGGACCACGGTTATGGATGGATTTGGAACGGAGGTCAATTCGTTCTTTGGGGAGTTTGCAAAGTTGAAATTGGTCATCCCGCAATGGCATCGAGCATGGAGGGAAACTATAGGGATCGAAAACTCTACCCAGCAGCGATTACGCTGTTCGTACCACCTCATTTCCATTCAATCATCGATTTGGCGGACGCATCCGCCACTACATAGTCGCATTGTATGTTTTTATATGCTGTCCGCAGGCTGTTCTTCCGAAAGGCTATACATACAACCACACTCAGGGCAAAGTAAGCACGTCACCCAAACTATGCATACACCGTGATTCCCTGTTTTCCGCAGCGCGGCGGATGTGCCCGCCGCGAGATACATTGCAAGGTTTCATTGAAGAAAACGGCAATGTTTTCGAATTGATTCAGATACGGAATCATGTTCTTTCTGCGATGTACGATCGTGCTACATCGCGAACAACGGCACAGACACTGCCGCGGATGCATCCGTTGTGACCAAATCAACCAAACAACGCGCCGGTGGGCAACTGGTTTGTAAACATTGGCAGGGGTCTTACTCGAGGGCCCGAAAAGGGCTTGTCAGATCAGCTGCTTCGTTGCGTGTTTTTAGTGGCCGGCCAACTGCGGATAGCGGTCAACATATCGTGTGGGAGTTTTTTTTTTAACCCGGTCCTGCATCTATATGATCCAAGCAGATCGCAAGATGGCCTGCAGACGCTTCAATATATGCAGAACATTTGAGAACCGGGAATGCCTGCAGTACCCCGGCCTGATAAAATGGCGGATGCCTCCGCCACCATATATGCAGCTGTCGAAACGTGGTCGAATGGCACCATCCGCTAACATACCTGTACAGTGAATGTATCTCTTGCTGTATACAGTACATTTGAGGCATTTC
Organism: Mycena polygramma; assembly: GCA_029449255.1. Classification (NCBI taxonomy): domain Eukaryota; kingdom Fungi; phylum Basidiomycota; class Agaricomycetes; order Agaricales; family Mycenaceae; genus Mycena; species Mycena polygramma. Next base: position 76,503 of record JARKID010000159.1, on the reverse strand, counting down.
GAGCCAAGCCAATACAGTGGCGGAGACCCTGCCCGCCTTCCGCCAATGCCATCAGAGATGGATCTGGGCGCCATGATTCGATTTCTTCTTGCCGAGGTGCATTGTCATTCGAATCCATATCGCACCGCGGCTGGCTGACTGGGATCGCGACAAGGAGCAAGCCCGAGCGAGCCCGCCAGCTCCGCCCGCCTCGTTCAACCGTGGGTAGATATCGGAGTTGCGATCAATGCTGGAACGCGGCGCGCCGGCACGGACTTCTGGAACCGAGCAACTTGACTAAAGAAGAAGCATCCGCGCGGCGGATGGGGCCTCTTAGGCCCCCTTTACTCATACAGCCGAGGGGGCCTAAGAGGCCCTTTACGGCATGTTGGCGGTTACTCCTGAGGTGTCTCTTTGCGCCCCCGCGGCGACTTTGATCCTCTCATCCCGGGCTCTGCCGTTCCTGTCTGAAAGCTCGGCTATAGGAAAGTGTTACTTGGATTCGGAAGCAGTGTTGTAGATAAGGGTCTTAATAAGGGGGTGTTTTGAAATTAAGCCCTTAGTTCTTGTTAAGCCTTAATAAGGGTACTCAAATTAAGGGTCAAAATAAGGGTTATTTCCCAAAACGGAACACGATGCCGCTGGGTGAGGAACATGCGCAGTCTCCTACCCAACCTCACTTGCGGGGTTGGGAATCCTAGTGGTGGTATTAGCGGTGGATTCTCAATAGCGTAATACAACAAGACAAAGATTTTTGATTGCCGCCACTAAAGCATCCGAAGTTCAAGGCCCAACCCCTCCAGAGAGGCTGGCCTTTAACAAACGTCAACAACATAGCCACCCGGTTCCGCCGCCGCCATCAATTCCCGCTTTCGGTGGCCCATTCACTCCCCGCTCTAGTATAGACTGTGTGGCCACTCTGCTAGGCCAGGAGGCTGTTACAGTGTCCGACTTCATTATCACAGTCTTGGGTACCAGTCCACGAAGATATCAACCCGCCGCAATGGATTCCGTGATATTGTCAAAGAAAATCACAAATTTATAAGGAAGGGAAGTTGTACCATCCCAGACTCCAGTCCTGAATGAGATAGTGTGGGTCTTTGAAATGACTTCTCGGAGCCGGTTGCAGCAATTGAAGCCACATCCTTGTCCCGTTTGAGGATGGCGCGCACAACTTTGAGCTACCAAAGACAAGGTTGAAGTCCGAATACTGTACTATTTCGATCAATTCGAAAATGCACGTGACTTTTATTTTTTCCGACAAATCTCCAAATTCCGCTAAAATCGAAAGAAAATTATTGGAGGGGTTTCCGGAAAATGGCTGTGACCTGTGACATTCGAATTGATCGAAATAGTACAGTACTTACAGCTTCGACTTTGTCCCGGATTTTGCTGAGAACGATGATATCAAGGTTCCAAGAGGACACGGGAAGAAACCGGGGGCAGGCACGCATAGGGGCGGGCAGAAACGACGTGTCGAAGTTTGTTGTAACGAAAGCGGGAATTGATGGCGGCGGCGGAACCGAGTGGCTATGTTGTTGACGTTTGTTAAAGGCCAGCCTCTCTGGAGGGGTTGGGCCTTGAACTTCGGATGCTTTAGTGGCGGCAATCAAAAATCTTTGTCTTGTTGTATTACGCTATTGAGAATCCACCGCTAATACCACCACTAGGATTCCCAACCCCGCAAGTGAGGTTGGGTAGGAGACTGTTTTCGACTCGGAATGGGCAACTTGTGGGCAACCGGCTTTAGCCGGCATCTTCGGTAAGGGTTAATAAGGGCTTAGCGTACTTTCACCGGATTGTTAAGGGCTTAGCTTATCATATGATAAGCCCTTAATAAGATAAGCCCTTAACAACTTATCTACAACACTGCTTGGAAGCCGACACCCTCGATGGATCGTGACCGTGCCCGGATTCAAGCGCAACACGGACACCCGACGCTGGCAATAGCGCATCCAGCGTTATCCCAGAGAGTTAGAGGCGGAGGTTCGCATCACGCTCGCTCATGCACCTGTGGCCTCTACAGCCTTCCCTCCGAGTCGCGCAAGCCCGGCGCCGGCGCAAGAAGCGCTCCTCGAGCACAACTCCAGTGTCGTCGCTCCACCCCAGGAAAACGGAGAAGAGCCGTGTATCGCCCTCTCGCTCTGTTACTGTGTTCGCGTCCTTGTGCCCTCTTCCAGCGAGCTCTGCACTCGCCGTGCGCACCTTCATATCGCCTAACCAGTGCACGTACGATGCCGGTTGCCTACACCCAACGCGCTCGCCGCTACCGTATGCGATCTGCGCCCCAGCAAGTCTCTCGTGCGTTCTTCCCCCTCTTCTCTACCATACGGCTAACGGGATGCCTTTGCGACTCCGCAGACGCACCGCAGGCGCTGCTCTGACACGTCTCGTCACCTGTCCGTCGCCCGCGCGTGGTGGTGAACGCGCGCGCGACGGGCACGCCGCTGGTCTGTCTTTGGAGGTCGAGGTGGAGACACCGAGTCAGCCTCCTCCTCTCGTATCTACAACTGTGCCTCTTCCGTCCGCGCCTTTCCTCGAACGGCGCACCATCGCCCTTGGCGCGCATCCCACCGCCTTCATTGGTCGCTCAAAGCCGTGCGCATGATGCCCGGGCTGTGGAATGCGGAGGTCACGCTGCCGCCGAATCACGCGCCGCCCGATAACTTTGTCGCTATCGGGGCAGTACGTCAAGACGCAGTCTCCCCGCCCGCCCTGCGCACCGCAAAATTGTTCGTCTCATTCCCCTCCTACTCCGTACAAGATAGCTGACGAGATTTCGCAGATCTGCGAGTCCGGCGCTTTCCTCTCTGGTCCGACCCCGCCCCCACGCGCCCCTCACGTGCGCCCTGCCCGATACCGGACGCGCGCGGCCGTCCCCGTTCTCCCTTCTGATGCTTTTCTCCCTCAACTTGGAGTTACTCCGTTCCGTACCTCCCTCCTCTCCCCTTCTTCGTATGCCCCTCTTACAAGCGCGCGCGCCCCACCGTGCTCTTCTTGAGGGCACCTCGTGAGGCTTATCCGCACCAGGACGTATGCCTGTCGCGAGTTGGCGCGGGGGGTAGGTGGGGAAAGCAGAGGGGGAGGACGGCGACGACTGGAAGTGCGCCTTCCCGCTGCCAATGTCATCTTACCGTCCATCATCTTCGAAGTCCAGCGTGTCGCGCTTTCTGCCTTCCAGGTCACCTCCTTGGGTTGCTCGTCTCCGTCAATGAAGATTACTGGCGCCCACCTCCATCGCTCTGAAAGCGATATTACCCGCGCAGAGCGTACGACTGCTACAAGTCTCGCTATCCCACTTCTTACGCCCACGCACGCGCAATTCGCGCGCTCACCGTCGCTCGCCCCGTATTCACCTTCCGCGCCGCACTCGACCGACAACTTGTAGAAGAGGAGGATGCGCGGCGGCGGCCAATATGTGCCCGCACGTCCTTGCTGGTCCTTCAACTTCCTTCCCCTTTGACTTGAAGCTGCTCAGCGCCGCCCCAGATGTCCTACCTCCCCCTCCCCGTTCTCGTATACCCCCTCGCTCAAGCACGCGCGCAGTATCCTCACCACCGTGGTCTTCCTGCGCGCCACGCGGGCCGACACGCGCGTCGAGTTCTTCCGCACCAGGACGCAATGTTGGTGTAGTTTGGGGATGCGGAGGAGGTCAGCGGCTCCTTATCCGCCACAAGTCTGGCCAACCATTCCGGCCCTCCGAATGACTGCCCCCTCGTCTAATTTACACATCTGTGCATCGTCGGCGCACCTGCACATCGTCGGTGCCCCTGGACCGTCCTCTGCGCATCATTGGCGCTGTCGTCGAGAACAGCAGCGAGGATGTTGTGGATCGGAGGATATGAAAAAGAAAGGTCCAGGGAGGAACGAGGAATGTCTCACCGTGAACTTTTAGCCCTCAGAAAGTCATGATAATGGAGGGACTGCTAGTTTCCACAAAATATAATTCGGTTGCGCAATTACTGGGTGACAACGCCGCAGTGCTGACTGGAGAAATGCAAATTCTACGCCAAGTCTGGATACGCCATTTTTCCTACCTATTTCTCAATGTTGTGCTCCGTCATCCCGACGGGTCGATCCTCTGTGCTGCCGCACGGCCACGCTCCTCCGCCTCAATGCCGCGTCAATTCACTCGTGCGTTGTTGTACGTATACCTCGTCTTTCTCTCCGCCCAATCCGCACCCAATCTCATCCGAAGCCCTGCACTTCTCAGATTACACGGATGGGTGCGTGAGTGTGATTGGAGCACACCACACTCTCGAATACCCTCGCGAACCTCGAAATGATCACGAAGCGGGATTGGGCAGTAAAAAGGGTCCGAGCCGCATGCTGTGCGTGCGTGGATGGGCGGTTAAATGGTAGCACTTCCTGGTTTGCCTCAGGTGTACGGAAGGGTGGAAACCTCATGCTACACGTTCTGACACTCGTGGCGGACGCGCGTCTATACTACCTGTCACGTTGACATGTCGCAGGTCCAGAATATATTCTGGTCTGTCGCGATCGCTCGGCCCGAAATCAGATCTCCTCACGACCAATCTTGCCTTCCGCCTCCACTGCGCTGCAGTCATCCAAACCCCATCCTTTTTTTTGGCAGGTCTGTGGGCTCTTTTGGGGGCTTAATCGTCACTTTGTCGCTCACACCGGTGCTACAAGGATCATGTCTCTCCAGGGCAACGAAAACAACATCGTCAATTATAACTACCACATTGCTGGTGTGTAAGGACGGTCATTGAGTCGCCAGACTCTGACTTCTTGTTGCCAGGAGGTATAGGAGGCCAAGGGGGAACGGGTGGCGCAAAGGGTGGTGACGGGGGTACAGGGGGAGGTCCCACTGTGAATTTGACTCACAATAACTTGTACGTCGGGCGTCATTCATTTACTCAGAGTCTTATCTCATCAAGCACAGTATGATGCATGACAGGTCAACATAAGTTCTGGGTGAACCTTTCCAAGCTGACTCTGTGTACCAGCCGCAAGGAAGAGCTCCACAACTGGTTTCAGGCCATCGATATGAGGGAGAAGCAGCGCGCGACACATGCCCTTCGTCACAACGACACGGGGAGATGGGTTCTGGAGGGCATCAAGTTCGTGAAATGGAAAGAGCAGCCGCGATGTCTGTGGATCCGAGGAAATTGTGAGCTGTTCCCCTTCTGGTGCCAAGATAATGTAAAGAGGGTGAAGTCTTGTGTTGTAGTAACTTAGTGTTCACCCGAAATAAGTCAATCCAAGTTCTATTAAGAAAGAGGAGATCGTCGTAGTGGGTGAGTGTCAGTTGGACCCTCATCCACGTCGGCGACTCGTTAATATAACTATGACAAACATCACGTGATATGTATCCAAATAAGGAATGTAGGTAAAGTGGCCGTCGAAGAGAGGGGCGACGGCGCACGGGAAGGGAACATGGGTGGCGGCGGGAGCTGGCGTGTTACACCCCTCCCCCTAGGACGAACATGTGCGTCCGATAATCTTCAGATCTTGTTTTCCTTGTCCATGTCGACGTCTTCTGGAGAGGAAGCGGAGGCGGGGCGACGCGGACACACTGTCTGCAATCCTGGGCGTAGTTCGGAGTATTCAATGGCGGCCCAGGGAGTTACGTCGGTCGCGGTGATGTACTTCAGCGCGTCGACATTACGTGGCCATTGCGCGAACTCCGTTCCACGGGGATCCAGCTTCTTCTCAGCGCGGTTCCTGTGGGAGCGTGCGTATGATTCGAGCGCCGTGCTTGTAGCGTCGCCTGGTGCTATCCCATGGGCTGAGTACCAGCTCGCTATCTGCGAGTAGCTGAGGCCGGCCGTCTCGAAATTGAAGCGGTCGTGCATCGGCCATGTACCGGTGTGGTAGCCGCCGAGGGTAACGTAGTGGCCGAACAGTCCGCGCGCGGAGAATAGGTGCATTGTCTTCTTCCTGAACGTAGCGTGCGCGTCGAGCCCAACGGTGGTGTCGTCGCTCGCGGGGCAGAGGTGCAGCAGGGTGAGTTCTGCGAGTACGTCGTCCTCGCCTGGGACTGCGTACTCCGTGGTAGGGAACTCGCCCTGCGTCGTGCGCATCCCCAGAGGCCATCCCTCCGTTGCGCTTAGCTGGAAGAAGGTGACGGCGTCGGGGACCGTCGTTTCCGCGCTGGGGAATCCGTCGTTCTCGGTACCAGGCGGCATCGCCCACTCCGGTGGGCTCTGCGTGACCTGTGGCATCTCGAGGTCCTCGTCAGGTTTCGACTTGACGTGCGGCATCTCCTCGTCGGGCTTCGGTTCGAGCTCGTCGTCGGGAGTGAGCTCGTTGTCGTCGAACGGCGATGCACCGCGTTTTACTTTCGCGGAGGGCGCCACGCCAGTCGTCGCGAGCATGTATGCGCGACGACTGTTAGCCTGTTGGCCCATGATGTGGGCGACGCCCTCGTTGCGCGCAGCGCCGGAGTTTAGGCCGAACTCCTGCTCTGTGCGGAGCACGAACCTGCGCGCAGTGGGCTCACCCGCGTCCGACCAACGCAGCAGGTTAATAGCTGCTGCTAGGTTATGGACCGTGAGTGGGAACCACGCGCCCAGGTCGTGCACGCTGCGTGCTTCCAGCGTGCGCGGACCCGTACCAGGAAGAGGGATGGCGCGCGCGCGCTTCTCTTCCTTCTTCCTGTACGCGGACGTACGCACGGCAGCTCCAGGGCTCATGGCTTCCGCTTGAGCGCTGATGTTGCTGGGAAAGATCGGATGCCTGTGGGTGTCCGTGCGCGCGTCGCAGATATTGGGCGGCGATATGGCTACGAAGGGGCCGCGGCTTGCAACCTGTGGTGCAGGTGGTGGTGTCGGAGTTGCTGTCCTAGTGCGTGTCGGCTCGTCCTTGTTGTCGTGCGCCGCCGGTGTCTGGCGTGGCGAGGAGTGACGGTCGGCTGAACCGCGAGCGTCCCTGCTCTCGTCACGGCGTCCACCGCGGTTGTTGTGCCGACTCGGCGACCCGTGACTACGATAAGCCGGTGAGGGCGACCTTTCATAGTCTCGGGAGCGCGAGCGGTATCGAGCGGCGCGGTATTGCTGGCGTCCGGTGCGATATCCATGTCCTTGCGACCGTCCGTACTCGTGCGTGTACTCCTGGTACTGCGGTGGCGAGTATGGGCGGTTACGCGAGGGCCTGGAGTGGCTTGACCGGCCATTTTGCTTTTTTGTCGATGTCGACGCCGTTGATCGAGGTCCTTGCGTCGTGCCTGTCGTGGTCTGAACCACGGCTGGCGCGGTATGGGAACTCGTCGTCGACTGAGTCTGGTTCTGGACTGCGAGTACCGGCTCGATCCAGGTGAAGTTGTCGGGCCCAAGGAGGCAGTCCGTGGGGTGTCGCAAATAGTAGGTGTCGTCCTTGGTGAGGCTTTTCGCATAGCGGAGAGGATCAGGCGGGTTCGGTCGCGCCGGGGTAGACATGTCTTCTTGCGTTTTTCTTGTAATCGGGGAAGTAGTGGGGAGAGGTGGAAGGAGAGAGAAAAAAAGATGGTGATTTTCTTTTGACAGAATCCGGCGTTCTCAGGTTTGATCCCCGAGCGAGCCTGGGCGCCGTCATTTCTTTGGCAGATCCTGCCACTTCTCCACTCCCTGGGCTTCGAAATAGTCGTCGAGAGCTTGACAATCCTCGACGGCTTTCGGTGTTTCCCAGGTGAAGTCCCCAGCGGTCCACTTGATGTGGAACTTTACTGAGTTCTTCCCAGTCCACCGATGATCAACTATCTCATCAATGAACCACTCCTGGTCGGCCGGTTGTCCGAAGTCGTAGAATCTTTGGGCTTCCCGGCTGGGGAAAATGGAATTGTCATTCGCTTCGTGAGCTCGAAGCAAAGAGCCATGAAACGTTGGATGGATCTTGCGCCGCGCCAACTCCTCGGATAATTCCAACGTGTACGTTGAAGTTCTCGGGTGGGCACTAATGACTTTATAGGGGCCTATAAACTTGGGCGCCAGTTTGCGCGCGCGTCCTTTCGGCAAGTTGAGGTTCTTTGTCGAGAGGTACACCAGATCATCCTTTTCGTAGGGAATCTCCTCGGACCGGCCTTTGTTGGACTGGTGAGTTGCCCGTACCCGAGCTTCAATTATCGCGTCGTGAGCGATAGTCAAATTGGCAAGGGCCTTGTCGACGAAGTCCCGGACGCCAGGGTATTCCGAGGGTGAGTCGTTGACGTTGGTCATCCTCGGAACGTACCCGTAGTTCAACTCAAACGGGGCGAATCCGGTGGAGGCGCTGATGCTAGAGTTGATTGCAAACTCTACCATCGGTAAGTGATACACCCAGTCTTTCTGTGTCGGGTCCACTAGCGTTCGTAGGATCTGCGAGACGTTGCGTATCGCTCGTTCAGACGCACCATCCGTCTGTGGATGGAAGGACGTCGACATCATCAGCTTAGTACCGGTGAGTCGGTGTAATTCCCTCCAGAACAAGGCGGTAAACTTGGAATCCCTATCAGATACGATCGAGCGAGGGACCCCGTGTAGTCGGACGATATCGCGCACCCAAAGCCAGGCCACGTCCGCGGACGTGTCCGTTACTTTCATGGGTGTAAGGGAGATCATACTTGTAAGTCGGCAGATGACGACTAACATGTAATCATACCCCAGACACTTTGGGAAGGGACCTACAAAGTCCATCCCCACCGAGTCCCAGGGGTGCAGGGGGATGGGGAGGGAATGGAGCAAGCCGGCGGGGCTTTGGTTGCGTGTTTTAGCCATTGCGCATGCACCGCAGCTCTCGCAGAATTTCTCAATCTCGGCCCCCATCCGCGGCCACCAGTACCACCGGCGGACATAGGCCGATGTTTTCTGCTCGCCAAGGTGGCCCAGCGTCGAGTGACATTCGTCGATGGCAATTTCGGTGAGCATGCGTTTTCCCTGGAGTTGAATACCCCGGGGGAGACCCAGGCAATATTGACCAGCCGCGTTTAGCGCATACACCAGACCCCTTTCTACCTTAAATTGGGGAAAGGTGTCGGGTGCGGCGACGACTTTGGCGAAGACGGGGTCGTGTGCGTACCCGGCCTGTACTTCTTCTAGGAACTTAGATCCGCCTTCAATGCGCGTTCCAAGTTTACCCTTCGATTTGAGTGAGTCATCCAGACTCATCGCCGTACGGTCATGTCCTTGTAGTGCTAACTCCTCACTATGGGCTTCTAGCACCGCGGCTTCGATGACGCGATCTTCCAGGGGGTTAGAAACCCGTCGGGCAAGGATAGCCACTTCGTCCGGTCCGAGGGCGCGCAGTTCTTCAACTCGCACCTTCGTCATGTCCTCAAGCCCAGGATCTAGGCGGACGTCGGCACGTACATAGTCGTACGGCCCATATACATCGTCCGGAGTGTCGTTCTCGTAATAACGAGAAAGGCAGTCCGCGACCTTGTTCTGCTCCCCGGGGATGTGCATTATCTCAAAGTCAAACCTTGAGAGATACTCATCCCAGCGAATGAGTCGGCCGCTGACGCTGTTGCGGGCAGCGGTTTTCACTGCCTCGAGCGCCTTATGGTCGGTCGCTATCTTGATGCGGCGGCCCAGCAACTTATCTTCCCATTTAATCAGGGACTCGATTACGGCGAGTGCTTCGTGTTCGTAAGTTTTATAGGACCGTTGCGCCGCCGTGAATTTCTTTGACAGAAATCCTGCAGGACGGCAATTGCGCCAATCTGGGCCTTGCCCGTACACGGCGCCCACTCCGACCACCGACGCATCACAAATAATCCAGATTGTCTCTGGGTTGTTTGGGTCTATCGGTCGTAGGATTGGGGTCTTGCGGACGATTCCCTTGATTCTATCAAGACAGTGTTGATGGAATGGGCGCCAGACGAATGCTTGACCACCGCGGCAGATACTTTCGAGGGGGGAGGTAAAATGGGCAACATCGGGAAGGAAGTTGGCCAAGTACTGGATCAGCCCCAGGAGATGGAGTACCTCCGTATGCGAGCGGGGGGACCTCCAATCTAATACCTTAGTCATTTTGTCGTCGTCGGCGTGTAGTCCTCGGTCATCAATACGATGGCCTAAGCAATCCATATCTTTTGAGTATAAATCACATTTCTTTTTACTTAAGAAGAGCTTCTGCTCTCTCAAGCGGTCGAAGACCAGCTTGAGATGAGCTTCATGCTCGTCTACAGAATTAGAAAAGATAAATATATCATCTAGATAGACATGGACGAAGTCGCCGATTACGTCCCGAAATATCCAAGTCATCAGACGTTGGAAGGTTGCGGGGGCGTTGCAATCTCCCTGTTGCATGACACGGGAGATGGCTGTTCCAAACGGGGTGGCGAAAGCCGTCTTCCAGACGTCCTTGTCGACAATTCGGATCTGCTCGTAGGCGTCCGACATGTCGATCTTGGACCGGTGAGGGGCCCGAGCCACATCCATGCGGATGTTGTCCTGGTCAGGGAATGGGGTCACGTCTTTTATGGCGTTCTCATTGCGCTGTCGCGCATCGACGACCGTGCGCAAACCGTTGTCCTTCTTCGGGAGACAGAGGAGGGGAGCAGCTTGGGGTACCGGTCTCATTTCCCCAGCTCATATACTCAGAATAACAAGTTAAAAGGTGGGCAAAGCCCACGGGTCTATTGCGTTATTTCAGGGGTTTTGCCCAAGGCCATAACCTGTTATTCTAGGGGTTCTGGGGCCTACGATGGTGGTGATCTGGGCATCAGAGTTTGATTGCAAGGTCAATTTAAGTGGTTATTTAAATGAATAAAATAATTGCAATAGATTTGGGTGCACACGATCCACGTGGTACAGCAAATAAATGAATATATTTATTGCCTGTATATATTCGGTGACCCCGCAATTCCCGTGGATTGATGGCTGTCCGAAAATTGCCCCGCAATCGATGGGTGCCTGGGAGGCTCTCGGAAGGGGTTCTACGGCTGTCCCCTGGTTCCTGGCTGGCTATATTGGGTTGCAATTGATGCCTGGGTGCCTGGAATGCTGATATGGATCTGAAAAGCGCCGGCTTTGGGAATTTATTTTGTATTTTGCGGGCCAACGGGGCCACCTACTGGAAAATGGTCTTAATGAAAGTTATAGCCCTCAAAGAGCTCTAGAAGATGGCTATAGACATCAGTGGGTTCGTCCACCTATTTCCTATTTTGGGACACTAACGCTTTTCGCCCAAAAGGAGATTTTTCACATCAGGCCGTTTCTGGCCCATAATTTGGGCGTTCATGATGGTCTGACTAGGTATGTATGTTGTCTTATGTGGTTTTTAAGTAGATTAGAGGTCATTACAGGGTATTCCAGCACATTGATAGGGTCAAAATACCGAATATAAATAGATTGAATCCTACTGTAATATCTTGGGTGTGAATGGATGAAAGCCCTTGTAATATGTCTGAACATGTTCTCTACAGTGTTCCCACAAGGAATCTATAATAGATCATACCCTGATCATGGAATGCATGGCAATTTGGGCATATTAGGAAATTGTACCTTGCCCTTATCATGGCCTATTGCATGGTGTTTACGATCCAAAATGCAGCCCAATACCCTTATATCATCTAGTATTGGCCTAAAAGTGAACAACATACCCCTAGGGCAGTCTCTACAACATGCTTGACCACAATTTCATTTCACCTCTTATTGCACATCTTCAGTATGCCACAAGCTGTAGTGTGATGGTATGCGAGCCATCAATGAATCTTCTAACCTATATGAACATCTCTGAGTCAAAAACTGTACTGATATCACAGGTGAAAACTCGAAAATGTCATATGTCACTTTTTGCTTATTTGAGGAATAGGGACCTAGAGAGGTCCAATGGGTTCGAAATAACCACCAGTACTAACAATACACAGTGTGGGCGACCTGAATTGCGCTTTTCCTTAAGGTATTTGGTCAAGAATTGACCAAACGGCGAGTTGGTCCACCTATGGCACATAGCTCCAAAACTCCAATTCAAGCACTATTCTCGGAAACTCAACTCAGTCAAAAGTTGAGCAAAACCCTTGAACAAAAGCTCAAATCAACTCCTTTGAACTGTCATATTCCATTCCCAGTGCTCATTCCGCACCATATGCTCCCATTAGTGCCCTATTCATGAAACAAGCCAAAAATGACATTTTCCATTTTCAACTTTTATCATTGTTATTTGGCCATCTCTTTGGCTCTGAATTGTTCATATAGTTGGGGAATGTTGTTTTAGGTCCTCAGACAACCACCCATGTCTATCTTCACAGCTGAACATGGGAAACTAGAGGATGAAGCAAAATCATCCCAAGGGATGGTGTATATGGTTCCAGCTACATCATCCACTCACATTTTTGATATTGATAAACACCAGGATGTGGCCAGCGGTGTTTTTGCAAAGCCATCACCCTGAACAAGGGTACAATAAGCTCAAGTGTGAAATTTTCATCCAGCCCAAATTGCAACAGTACTCATCCTCAGGTACTGTATGATGAATGGAGGGGGACTCAGTAGCCTAATCCAACATTTTGACACCATTTACAACAGTTTTTATGTGTGGATCCGCAGGATATTATGGTCAGCTACAGTGCTATTTATACTCGCGATTTTGACCCTATATCCATCGGATAACAGTGTCTTATGCCCTGTAAATGTCTTTGGGAGACATATAACAACATCCCTGCCTGGTTAGACCAGCCAGAGCGGCCCAAATATCGGCCAGAAACGGCCTGATGTGAAAAATCTCCTTTTTGGGATGAAAGCGTTAGTGTCCCAAAATGGAAATATGCCGGCGAACCCACTGATGTCCATAGCCATCTTGTAGAGCTCTTTGAGGGCTACAAGTTCCATTAAAGCCATTTTTCAGTAGGTGGCCCCATTGGCCCACAAAATGCAAAATAAATACCCAAAGCCGGCGCTTTTCAGATCCATATCAGCATTCCAAGCACCCAGCTGTCAATTGCAACCTAAAATAACCATCCAGGAACCAGGGGACAGCTGTGGAACCCCCTCCGTGAGCCTCGCAGGCACCCATCAATTTTCGGGCAATTTTCGAGCAGCCATCAAAGCCACGGGAATTGCCGGGCTCCAGCAAAAATAGGCAAGAAGGAATATAGGCTTATTTCCTGAATATAACAGTTATTTCGTGCAATAAGCCATGAAAATACAATATTTAACTGAAAATATCGAATATACAGGTCCCACAGAGGCGTGAGAACTTTGGCCGCAGTGCCGGAGCGATGCCGGAATGATGTTCAAAGGCATAGAACGAGAACGCTGACCCCCCAGATAACATGTTATGGTACCCCAGGAATAACTCAATACATCTTGTGGGATAGACCCACCTTTTAACTGGTTAACCTGAGCTTATAAGGTGATTTCCCACCACCCAGCGCTCACGTATCGGTTGATCTTTTCGCGCAGGATAGGGCGAAGAGCGTCCGGGCAACGAGGCATATGGTAGCTGTAAGTCGCGTTATCATCCACGAGGTTGATCTCGTGGTTAATCTCGCGCAGCGGGGGAAGAGAGAGGGGAATCGGCCCCATGAGATCCTCGCAGGACTCGAACCAGCGTTGACGTAGCCCGTCAACACGTTCAGGCCGCTCCAGGGGTACGGCGTCGAGCAGGCGTGAGCTACGCAGTCCCAGAATGTGCGTAGCGTCTTCAAACGCGTCATCGCAGAGCGCGTGTGGGTCGTCTTCTCCCGTCCAGTGCATAGGCTGCGTGGACGAGTGAAGCGAGAGGGTGTCGCGGCCGACTAGTCCAGGAAGGCTGCGAGCCATCCTGTGTCTCTTGTCCTCGACAAACTCTCCGCGCCGTGAAGGCTGAATTGGAAGGTGGATTGGGGGAGGGAAGCGTCCCGGGTCCCGAAGATCCGCAGGCTCAAAGAGGTGTTCGTCGGGGAAGTAATCCCCATCGTTCGCCTCGTTGTCCTCCGAGTCTTCAGTCTCCGAGTCCTCGTCGTCCGCTAAGTCGTCGCCCTTAACCAGTTCGGGGGGTAGGTCGAGATAGTTGTGGACGTCGACCGCGCCGCTGAGAATATCAGATTCCGCCTCGAAAACCGAGGGGAAATCCGCGGGTAGCGTTGGGAGAGGGCTAGCATCGCCCTCATCCGCGACTTCTTCTATCGTAACTCGGGGTGCAAGCCGGCTTGCCTCGAGTTCCAGCTCGAGAAGAAAAGGGTATTCGAACGGTAAGGTAGGGAGAGACGTACCTGCATCCTCGTCTACGACTTCCTCCACGCTAGCGCGAGGAAGCCTTCCACCCGGATGGGCAGTAACTCCCACGCTGAGTCAGGTGGAAGGCGTCGGCGCCGACCGAGGAGTGTAGGTCGTGGGTTCGGGGCGGTTGGCGAGAAAGGAGGCCTCTTCCAAGTCGGATAGGGCGGGAATGACCGTCCCGTTGCGGAACCGAATTTCACGCCGCTCGAAGTCTAGGAGGACGCCGTGTTTATTCATGAAGGGCGTCCCGATGATACCGTCATACCGGTCCAGGTTAACCTGGTCCAGGTACAGGTATCCCTTGACGCCTCCAAAGTCGATCTCCCCGCGTGCACCCCAGGAGATCTTGGATCGACTGCCGACACAGCCCAGCTGGAGGGTAATCTGTTCCACTAGCTGGATCCGGGCGAGATTCGTGGCGTGCGCGTATTCGGGGGTGATGGAATCTGTGTTGCTGCCGGAGTCGAATAGCATGTACGCGTAGGACGAGCCAATCTTCAGTAAGGCTGACAGGCAAGCCATATTAGCCTTGACGCGTTTAGGCTGGTCGTGTAGCCCGACGGATTTCGCCGCGGGGCGTCGTACGTTGGATATGTGCTCGATCCGCGCCGGTGGAGGGACTGCTTGAGCGCGCACCTGGATGCGGAATCCTGGGAGCGCGTCTCAGTCGTCGTCCTCTGGTCCCAGGCTGGCGATGCGCTCGTGGAAGTTCGTTCCAGGGAGCAGGGCGGGTTCCGTATCGAGGAAGCCGTGACGGGCGCGGGTCTGCCCGTCATCCGCTGGGTGCTCGCAACGGGTATCGAGAGTAACAGTCTGGCGGACCGTTTCGCGGGTAACGCCGAGTTCCAGGGCGCGTTCACGGATGGCGATGTCCATAGCGCCCTGGTGCAGGTCGCGGAAGCGCTCGTTGAGGTAGTGGAGCTCGGGGAGTGGAGAGTACTCCACGAATACCGAGGCATCATGGCGTAGGTACGTCGTAACGTACTCCGCGCAAATGTCCCCGAGCCTGTAAATGGCCCGACTAATCATGCGCGGCGCCTCACCGAGTATCGGGTCGCGGTCGTGCTGGTCTTCGGTCGGCGCTACCGCGTCATAAGTGTCGAGGACAATGAGCGGTGGCGTAGACGAGACCTCGGGGGGCGAGTCGCCGCCATCGCAGAGGTCGGCAATAGGCATGACCTCATCGTAGGTGTCGAAGACCAGGGGGTCAGTGTTCGCCAGATCCTCAGCCGGGGTTGGTGATGGGGACATAATCCGGCTAGCCTGCAGACTCAGAGGAGTCTCATCCTCAGAGTCGCTTATGTCAATGGGGAGGTCGCCGGGGAGCACAATTACCGAGTTTACTGAGGCATCGTGGTCGCTCATGGCATCCCAAAGCCCTTCGGTACCGCCAGACTCGGGGGTACCAGGGTAACTGGGAGGTGGAGTGGAGCCTAGTGCGGGAGGAGGGGTAACCGGGGTGGATGCAACTACCGGAGCGTTGGCAGGTGTAACTTCATCCTCACCTGCGGCTACAGAGGGGGAGCTCTGGGGCCGGAGGGAAGAGGAAGAGGCAGCAGCCTGTGAACGCTCCAGGATGTACGCCTCCCGGGCGAGCATGCGGCGAGTAAGTTCTTCGTTAATCGTGTTGAGGGACTCGGTAAGGCGCCGCAGTAGACGATCGACATGCACGATATGGTTGTCAAGGTCGTAGCAGAGTCGGACATTGAGGTTGTTGGCGGTGGTGATATTCGCCGAGGCACCAGACGAAGCGGTAGTAGGGAGAGCGCCGAGTCGGCGTATTTCGTCCATCTGCTCTAGGCGTCGAGCGAGAAGGTCCATCAGAGTTTGCTGGTATTGCCGCATAGCGTCTTGGGCGTTGGAGAATCGAGTAGCTTGATTCTCTACGTTCACGGCCGTTGTTCGTAGGGCCGAGGCCGAGTATCCGAGTGGCATGGCCGGTTGCTCGGGGATGAACGATCGCCAGGTGTCGCGTGCGGCCTCCTCAGTCCCAATAGCCGCAATGGACTCAAGCTCAAGAGTCTGTGACGCCGTCAGAGACGCGTTACCGACTCGAGCCTCGAATCCAGCAAGTAGGCCGGGGTAGAGGGGATCCGCGCGAAGTCGCTCGTTCTGGGTTTGGACTTGGCGGGCTTCTTCGGCGGCCGACCATTCGTGGTAAACGCCGTTGGATGGTAAACGAAGCTCGAGCGTCTCAAGATCGAGAATAGCCGCACTATCGTCTACATCACCCGGGCTGGGAATCACTGATGATTCCGTACCGCCACTGGCTTCTAACTGCTCGTCTTGCGGGGTCGGGACGCGCATGGAGTAGTACCGGGCACGGATAGCTCCTACTCGAACTGGCTCGTTGTCGTCCAAGGCCGTTAGCTCCGCCAGATCGGGGGCCGTATTCGGGTCCTCTTCGTCTGGCTCGTATTGTCCGCCACCCCACAATCCGTCATATTCGTCGTCGTTGTCTTCATCTGCAGACTGGGGCTCAAGAAACTCATCATGTGGTGGAATTCCACCATCAGAATAACTCTCGTGAACGCGTTGCGCTCCTACTCGGGCCCCAGGATGAGGCGAATGCTCATGGTATTTTGGGCACTTAGGATCGCTCCCTATGTGCCCGACAACGCCGCACTTGTAGCAGGTGCGTTTATCTTCCGTGTTTACGGGACGGATAGCGAGGTTCGGGGTGGGCTGAGCAGCGTGAGCCGTAGGAGCTGCTCGCCGTGTGGTTGCCAC
The DNA here is from genome assembly GCA_029449255.1 of Mycena polygramma. NCBI lineage: Eukaryota > Fungi > Basidiomycota > Agaricomycetes > Agaricales > Mycenaceae > Mycena > Mycena polygramma. The sequence goes on along the minus strand of JARKID010000159.1, from coordinate 59,674 downwards.
TGGAGCGGCAGCCGGGGCCCGAGGGGCGAGGTTGGCTCGAGTATTCCCAGTCGACGACTGGGAATCCTCGTGCATGGACCTCCACAAGTGTCGGGCGGTGTGGTGCAAGGAGCTGAACGGCGTATATTCCGCCGTCATTTCCTTGTCAACCTTCATTTTGTACCGGATAGCTTGTGGGAGGCCCGCTAAAAACCTCTGGTTAATCGCAAATTCATCAGGTACATGCCTCATCAAATTAGCCCGCTTGAGCAGTTGCTCGGCGAACTCATCTGGCCCAGCGGCATTATCAAACCGTACCAAGTCAAATGCGTGAGTGGCCCGCTGAGCGTTGGCGGAGGTGACGAACCTCTGCAGTAAAGCACAAAGGGTCTCTGTAAACGTAAGCTCTCGTTCCGGTGCGAAGTGGGGGTTACTAATGGTTAAAATAAACCATTCCAGTGCTGGGCCCTCGAGATGGCTCTTCAAGATCGACGTGCGATATTTGTCTACCGAGGTGTCGTATCCGCAGAGCATTTGCGAGCGGAGCCAGGTGCAATGAAGCTCGACAAATTTCATGAAGATGTCAAGGTCGTCCTCGCCCTTATATTTAGTTGGAGGATCCGTTTTTACCGAACGAATATGGGGAGGCAGGTTAAGGGCCTCGCCAATTTCTCGGTGAGCGATTCGCCGGACTAAACGCTCCTGGTCCTGATGGAACACTTCGAAGTTCGTAGCAGGCGAGTCGCTATCGTGCCCTATCGTAACCGCGGAGACGTTCCCAGCACCAGGCTTTAGCCCACTCCCAGTGTAGTTGGGGAAGGGCTTGCGAATGGCAGTGGAAATGCTGCCGGGGTCCTCGAATCGCGCCGTCTTCGCGAAGTGCGCGGCAGAGGCCGAAGGGGCCGGATGGTATCCTCGTCCGTCTTCAGGGCTGAAGGCCGCAGCGGTGCGCTCCTTGCGGGATACAAGTCGGGTTCCCCGACCATAGAACGCGTCGGGGGACTCGTTAGCACCGCGGGGAGGAAGTACCGCGTCCGCTTTGCCTTGGAATTCGTCCAGTGGCGTGACCGAGCGAGAGTCGGGACGGGGAAGCGGAGCTAACTGGGGCAACGGGGAGGATCGATTGTTAAACGCGGTCATACTGCGGGTGAGTTGGGCCAGCTGATTTTCAGTGGAACCAAACGCCCGGAGGATGCGCAGGTTATCCCCCAAGGTCTGTCCTAGTTGTGTTTCTTGTACGACTACACGCTGATGCAAAGCCTGTAGCTTTGCTTCAGTGTCCTGCCGGACGTTTTCGAGGTCGCGGGCCGTGTCATCTACTTCAAGACACTGTCCTGCGACTAGAGCAGAGGTGGACAACAGGGCGTCACGGCCAGTGGTAAGCATTGCCCTTATGGACGCGTACTTATCCTTTTGTTCAGGGGTGAGGTTCATCTCGACGCCAGTAAACAGGTCATCGAGAATTTCCTCAACCGGTTGTGGGGTGCTCCCTATCGGCGGGAGTAGGGTCGACCCGGGTGAGCTCGAGAATCGGAGATCGGACACTGAAGACGGGGTTGGCTCGGAGGGCGCGCCCAGCGACGCTGGACGCGCGTTCGGGTGACGGTAGGCGCCAGTGAGAGCGCCTCCCGGTCCATCCGGTGATATGTCGAATCTCAGGCCGGTGTCGGGGTTAACGACGTACTGGACGCCATTATCATCCACGAACACTCTTACTTGGAGCCCGGAGGGGGCTCCAGGCTGAGCACTGCGCTCACCGCTGGAGTACGATTCTGCGTCTTCAGGGCGAGCCGCTGAATGCGGAGCGGTGACGAAAGCTGAGTCGCCTTCAGCGACTGCGGCCAGTGGTCCCGCGGGTTGGCTCACGGGGACAGGCAGATGAGGGGGGGAATCCCGAACAGCAGCTGTTCCGTGCGACATGGTTTTTTTTTTCTTTTCTCTTAGAGATGTTTGTTCTTTTTGCAAAATAGAGTTGCTCCTAGTGTTGGAGCCAATAGGACTTAAAAAAGTGTAAAGAAGGTGAAGTCTTGTGTTGTAGTAACTTAGTGTTCACCCGAAATAAGTCAATCCAAGTTCTATTAAGAAAGAGGAGATCGTCGTAGTGGGTGAGTGTCAGTTGGACCCTCATCCACGTCGGCGACTCGTTAATATAACTATGACAAACATCACGTGATATGTATCCAAATAAGGAATGTAGGTAAAGTGGCCGTCGAAGAGAGGGGCGACGGCGCACGGGAAGGGAACATGGGTGGCGGCGGGAGCTGGCGTGTTACAGATAAGTGCTTGATCAGTTGCAGCTGGTACTGGAAAGAGCGTTCTGAGGTGAAGCTCATTCCAATATGTACGAAGTCGCGGCCAGGACTAACACTGATGGAATGCACAGTTCAATCGCGATAGATCATCTTTTCCATTATCGGCCGGAAAAAATCGCGAACATGCAACCAGCCACCGCGAATTTTGGTATCGGATATTTCTACTTTGACTTCAGAGATGAAAAGAAGCAGCTGCCGGAAAACATGCTTCGGTCCATCATCATGCAGCTTTCTGAACAATCCCCCAATCCCTATTCCGTACTCAATGAACAGTTCAAGTCCTGCCATGGGCAGGTCTTTCCACCATATGGCGACCTTCTCGCGATGCTCGACACAATACTTTCCCAATTCACCGGTGCCTATATTGTCCTTGATGCACTTGATGAGTGTAGCGAGCATGACCAGCTTGTCCAATTCATCTCCACTCTCCGTGGATGGGACAAACCAGTGCACCTCCTTGTTGCAAGTCAGCCCCGCGCAATCGTTCAAAGGAGCATCAGTTGTTGTTCTGGAGCCGGAGGCCACACATGCCGATATTCTACAATTTGTGAACAGCGAACTCGACCTCAACTCCAAATTAAAACACATGAAAAAAGCCAAGGATGCTGCCCCAAAGATTGTCGACAAGAGCACCGGAATGTAAGTCGCTTTCGGATGCTTAAAAGGACCATGCAGCTTATTCGATGTCAGGTTTCGCATGGCGGCGTGCCTCCTGCAGGAATTGGCTCGGAAAAAAATAGTAACTGACATCGACAAAATACTCGCCAAGCTCCCGAGCGATCTATTCGGAATTTATAGCCGCTTCCTCCAGCCGATCGACGAGGATGATTTCGTTTACGTGGCATCACTTTTACGCTGGGTTGCTTTTTCTGCGGAACCCATTACCCTGCTCGAGCTCGAGGATGCTCTTGCGATCGATTTCTTCGAACCAGATCAATGCATGTTCGAACCGGAGAATAAGGGAAGGGTGGAGGCGCTGTGGGAGTCGCTTGAAGGACTGGTCATTGTCGGCCCCCGTACTTCCAAATCCAGATTTCGACGAGAAAAGGAGCCGGAGGTTGTTACCCTTGCGCACTCATCGGTCAACGATTACATCATGTCCAAAAAGTTCTTGGACGAGTACAAACACAACCTGGGTGAAGCGCCCTCCCACACATTTCTTGCCCAATCATGCGTCGCATATCTCATTCACTTCGAAAACAATCCTTTGAATGCCAACACATTGCCTAAATATCTGCTGGCACAGTATGCAGCCCAGTTCTGGTCCCATCACCTGCTTCGATGCCACGACCGCGACGTACTAAAGGGCTCGACCATGCACCTCCTCGAACAAGGAAGCCCACAATATGTTGCGTTGAACTGCGTCTACAACATTCACTACCCACGGGAAGATCCAGATTGGTCGCAGCACGCTCCGTCTCCTCTGTATCTGTGTTCGCTGATTGGATATGTTGAAGGGGTCGGATTCCTCCTCGACCATGATGCTGACATCAATGCAGCGGGCGGAGAATACGGTAGCGCGCTGCAAGCCGCGACGATGTGCGGCAATGCGGACATTGTCCACATCCTCCTCGAGAAGGGTGCCAATGTGAACGCAGCAGGCAGAATGTATGGCAGTGCGCTGCAAGCAGCATCTGCAGAAGGCCGCATGGCTATTGTCCGCATCCTCCTCGAGCACGGCGCCGACGTGAACGCAGCGGGTGGGGAATACGGATACGCATACGGCAGCGCACTGCAAGCTGCGGCGTGGAATGGCTATCTGGACATTGTCCACCTCCTCCTCGAGAAAGGCGCCGACGTGAACGCAGCGGGCGGAAGATACGGCAGCGCGCTGCAAGGCGCGGCATGGTACGGCTCCCTGGACATTGTCCGCCTTCTCCTCGAGCACGGCGCCGCCGACGTGAACACAGCGGGTGGGGAATACGGATACGGCAGCGCGCTGCAAGCCGCGGCTTCAGAAAGCTACATGGACATTGTCCGCATTCTCCTTGAGAAAGGCGCCGACGTGAACGCAGCGGGCGGAAGATACGGCAGCGCGCTGCAAGGCGCGGCATGGTACGGCTCCCTGGACATTGTCCGCCTTCTCCTCGAGCACGGCGCCGCCGACGTGAACACAGCGGGTGGGGAATACGGATACGGCAGCGCGCTGCAAGCCGCGGCTTCACGAAGCCACATGGACATTGTCCGCATTCTCCTTGAGCACGGCGCCGACGTGAACACAGCAGAAGGAGGATACCACAGCAGCGCACTGCAAGTTGCGGCGGCGGCGGGCCATCTGGGCATTGTCCGCATCCTCATCGAGCACGGTGCCAACCTGAACGCGACGGGCAGGAAATACGGCAGCGCGTTGCAATGTGCGGCTTCGACTTGGACAGGCCTGGACCTTGTCCATCTCCTCCTCGAGAATGGTGCCGACGTGAACGCAGCGGGCGGGACATACGGCAGCGCGTTGCAAGCCGCAGTGGTGTGCGGCAAGGTGGAGAATGTCCGCATCCTCATCGAGCACGGTGCCGACGTGAACGCAGCGGGCGGGACATACGGCAGCGCGTTCAGGGCCGCATCCGCAAGCGGCCACAAAAAGGTTGCGAAGCTGCTGCGAGAGCACGGAGCACTGGACGCGGAATCAAGTGAGGGCTCAGAATCGGGTGAGGACTCAGAATCGGATGAGGACTCAGAGTAGAATTCACTGTACTTGATGGTGCATTGATACCAAGTCCTGCGCATTAGAGAAAGGAAACATTCATTCACAAAGTACTTATTAGCAATACTCGTAAATCCAGCTAAGAAGACTATATGCATACACGATAACACAGTCCCTTGTCTTCTTATTCGTACGCTCTTCCAGCACGACATCCTATGCATCGTTGTCCTCCTCGGCTTGGATCTGCTGCACGAGCAGGCGGCTGTAAAAGCCAGGAGGCGTTGGCTGACTCGGGCGTGACGCCGACATCGAAGGCGGCGGGGATGCACGCAGTGTGTGCGACGAGCTTGGGCTTCAGCGCGGCAGCGAAGGTGCGTGAGGCAGCGCAGGGGTAGGCCTGTGGCACGTAATTAGTGTCGATGGAAGCCCAAATGTGCAGAAGAGAGAGTACGCACTGTCCAAATGCATCTCGCACACGGATGTCCAGGTCAATGGCTCATCGTTCGTCGTAGATCGTCTGGCCGAGGAGTGGAGCCCGGGCACGTCGAGAATGGGAAGTACGAGGCGACGGTGTCGAGGGCGTGCTCCCGTTGCAGCCACCGAAGCCCACGGGGCACCCGAAGAGGCGGACACGAAGAAAGCTTAACCCGCGAAGCGCAATCCTGGGGAGACTGGGATAAGGAACGAGAAGAGCATGAAAGGGGGCGAAGACAACGCACCCGCACTGAGTCGACGAGCTCATCGAGAGAAAAAGCACGTCCCCGCGGCTTTGCGCAGCGCGAACGACAGCGGGGGCCCAGCATTGGATCGAAACTGCGCAAATATCGAGCGCGCGCCGGGCACAGTTTACGCAGGACGAGTGTATGTACGCCCCGCTAGTTCCAAGGGTGCGCTGGCGGCGAATTTGAAGGAGGAGGCCACCAGGGACCTCCAGGGTGGTACTTGGCAGAGCAATGCACGAAGGATGGTATGCGATCCAGCGCGGCGACGCGTGCGGCAATAGCGACGCGTTCCTGTGCTTGCAGACGATCCCCTCCGAGGATCTCGAGCGCGGGGTGAGCGCCGAGCAGCGTGCTTTCTTTGAGTCTCACTGCGTGGGCCGAGGTGGGGCTCCTTGCGACGTCAAGGGCATCGACGGAGTTGGACGGCACGTTAGAGCTCACCGGCAATCGTAGTAGATATATTACGTACCGGGCTTCCCAGAATCGAAGAAGCAAGCCCATTCCGTGGATTATCCCACCCATTTCGTGCTTGAAAGAACCCTGGAAGCGGGGATGGGGTCGCGAGCGCGAGCGCGAGCAAAGGCCGGAAGGGAGTCGGAGCGGAGGAAACGAGGCGTGAGAGCGGCGAGGGCTGATTTTTTCTTCTTGCTGGATCGTACGCCTGGCTTCGCGTTCTAAAGAGCGGAAACGTGCGGGTCAGACGCCTCAATGGCGTTTTGAAGGTTTAACTGTATACATCGCAAAGGGGTTCAGGCACTGCAGGCCGATCTGCCCCACGGCGTGCACGGTCCGTTTGGAGATGGCGCGGACATGTACATCTCGTTCTTGTCCCGGCATCTCGTCCTTGTCCCGTAATCGACGTGGTGGTGGGTTTCTTGACGAATCGCGCTGGTGCCCGAGCATTGGCCTCGTGGCTGAGTCATTTGTCACCGTCGACCCGGGCAGACGGAAAGGCAGGCTGCCAGAGAGTCCAAGTCGGTGGCGGAAGACGCTGAGGAAGAGATGCATCAAGATATTATTGATGCGGGATCAAAGTCATCATTGTCCTCTCTTCCTTGTTTTAATTCGATTGTATTGGGAGTCCCAACAGTTCGATGGCTCAGTTAGTTCAGGCTCCGCGTGGATACCTGCTGGAGATACACCGCTGAATCCTGTTGCTTGGCCAGCCATTTTGTCGCGCGCCGACTCTGTTCCATCAAATTTCAATCCAAAATTCCTGGAGTTGCGGGTCAGCGGTTTTTGTCCCTTCCTTTCTTCCCGTTGCCCCTCTGTGCTGCCTTTCCCGCTCGGTCCTCTTCACCGGCCCACAAGATCGACTCGTCCAATGCGAAGCATATCGAGTACGAGTAGGAAGCCCCCGATGCGCCCATACACCCAACGCGCCCCGGCGCCGTTCAGCTGCACGAATCTCGAAGTTTGTGCGCGCCAGGACCGCTCAGGCACGATACTCGTCAATTCCGAGTCACCGCACGTCTGCCCGCCCGCCTCTCTCTCTCGCTTAGCTTTAATTCTCAATCGCTCCGTCGCTCCCTCCAATTCATGTGCTCTCCCTCAGGCTGCTTGCTAATTCCCACTTGCTCGGCGCGGTTGTCCGCCTATGCAAAGGAATCGCCAACTCACTCCGTGGCGTCCCGGTCTTTGAACAAACACGAATTCTAAGGTCCTTTTTTTTCAGGCCAGCAATTGAACGACTCGGGGCGACGCACCGTGTACTTGATTAGTAGGACCATAAAACAAGTCTGAATCGGTCGCACAGAAAGCCTGAAGTATTTGGAAGGAACCTAGCAAAATATCAGTCCATCAGACTCGTCCTGAAGTCCGCGTTTATGCATACGCGTTCGCGCTAGCGAGTTGAATTTCCGACTCACAATCCAGTCCTTGCATAAACGATATCTGCAGGACGCGGGTGATGATTTAGATTTCACGTCAACAGCAGGATCACAGCTGGAAATCGAGCACGGTCACGGACGGGCATGAAATTGTCCAAAAAAACTGACAGCTTGACGGAAGGACCGGGGTGAATATATGGGCGCCCGATCCGACTACGTGGATGAGGAGCAGCCAAGAATCCAGTCTGAGAGTGAGTAAACGGGTTCAGAGGAGATACTCATATTCGAAACCAGCACTGAATTTTCGAGGCTTAGTTTACCATACGGATGTACACGCGTAAGAATCGGAAACTGCGCAGAGTGCGCCAGAACAGTGCGGCGAGTAAGGCAATTCGGTCCTGGTTGGCCGCATTCTCAGTCTGAGCTTGGAATACTTCCCCAGCGAAATGCATGGAATCAAGAGGTTTGCAAGCTTTTGGGACACCAATTCAATGAAGGAGGTCTAGAGCTCAAAAGAGGAGTGTTGGTTGCAATTCTCAGGTATGATTCTGGGGTCAAGCACCCTGTTAACTCGGAAGAACCAGAGTTAGCTGCTTGAGTTTCGACCAGGTGGAAAGGTCACACATTCAATACTGGCGGTTGTGGTTGTGGAGGGGATAGATAAATCCTCGTTCAATAAAGTCAAGGCGACCTAGCCGGCGCATATCGGAGAACAAGGTTGAACTTGACCTCAACCGTAGCAGGGACGATGTGGCTGCATTTGAAATCCGGGAATGAGTTGAAATTGTCGAATCAAACGTCAGAAGCATTGAAAAACGCATGCATAATCTGAAGATGCGATGTGCATGTGCGCGACTCCCGTGTGGTCTACCTGTTTTAAATTATATTTGTGACCAAGGTGCGGATTCTGTTGAAAAAAAAGACATAAGACAATCAGGGTCGAGGACTGCTCAAAAACATGTTTGTGGACTTACTAGCCTTAGTCTCCCTAGTCAGACCAGATAAACAAAATGTTTTTTTTTTATTTAGAGACGGGTGGGAAAAAAAACTGTTTATGTACTAGCCTTGTATTTAAGCCATAGTCTAAATCCCCAAGTCAAAAACGTCGCTGAGGTTCAAGATCGATAGCAAATTAAATAAGCTATACGGAGCTGCGCAACGCATGGACGGTGCGAAACGATCTATACTTCGAATGGGATATCGATTTCGCCGAAGGTTCAGAGATTTGAGCGCGCACAATGTCTTCCTCAGCGTTGAACCCAACATGATTCAGAAGGTTAAACCTCATCCGACTGAGCAGTGGCGGCGATAATATTGAATCTGAAGCCTAGGATCTGATGGAATAGTCATTGAAAAACAGAAAGAATACCTCGTGAGGAAACTACGTCGCCGAGATGGCCGAAGCTATGGTTGAATTTGATCGAAGGGAGCGGACGCTCAAGTTGGAACCCGGAATGAATCCTACCTAACTGTTTGAAGGAAAGCAGAACTGGGTGGATGAATTCGTACCTGGCAAATGGTGCATGTATCGAGGTCATTGAGCAGAGCCTTGTCAGTCTGAGTTGCCCGAAGGTGGCGTTGGATTTTATCGGCATAAATGTTCACAGTCTGACTGGAATTTTAAGGCCGAGTGCCCGAGTAAAAGGCTAAAGCCTATGCAGGGGATCCGAGTACCTGCCTGTGAGTGGTTGGATTCAGTACGACGGTGAGAGGATTCATACATGCATTGAAATGAGTGCGTTTCGCTTCGGTTGTTCCACAGAAAGCCGAAGGTGTAGTCGGTTGAACTTGAAAACGTACACTGCGACGGCGGAGATGACGGTCAACGGTGACTCTGGGGTGCATTAAAATTAGTATTGCAACATCAAGCATACCTGCTCGAAAGAAATGTACATATAAGGATCGCGCGTGGGTTGTATCGTCCAACAGTGATCGCCGAGATGACCGAACTACGAATCGCAGCGAAGGTGAGTGTTGGTATATCCACTCAAAAGCGAGGGAATGGCCAACGTTGGAACGTACTGACGGATGAATCAGGTTGGCGGAGTCAGGGAATGAAAGACGATAAGGAGGAGGAAGAAACGAGGTCAAAAGCAGCCTCCGAAGGTCGGTGCGCATATTCGACCAAGATGAACGAAAGCTGAGCACTACGGCCATTCCAATGAGCCAGACCACAGCGTCAAGGCCCAACCCGAGAGATGACGGAAAACGAAAGGATAAAGAAAAAGTGAGTGAAGATAAACCAGACCGAAGGCCGGAACGCATACATATAGCGAGGCAAAAATGAATCGGAATGAAAGTGGCGCGCATCGATCCACTTGAAGCAGCGGATAGAGTATCGAGAATAAAAGCGGGGAGAAACGGGCTGATTCTAGGGAAAGGAGAGAAGCAAAGCAAGAGTAAGTCACGATCAGCACCGGAAAAGCGAAAGGTAAGGCAAAACATCCGGTCCATTGGAAAGAATAAAGCACGATGGAGCTGAGAGCAATGAATGAAGATGGGAAAAGTCAGTCACACGACGTAAATAGAATGGAACGGAGGGGAATCAGAGAAAGTGGAAAGATAGCAGAAGACCGTGAAAGTTGAGGAAGACAGAGGAAAACAAGTCTGAGTTGGCGTGTATATGTATCCAACAAAGGGGAAGGAAAAGAACAGCGGAAAATGAACGAAGGAAAGGAAGGATAATAGCGGATCAACAACACATGTGGGTGGGTGAAACGAACGGTCAGAGCCAGTAAAGCGACAGATAGACGAAGAATGTGTGTTCATAGTAGCGCGCACCATGCAAGAGAAGAGCGAAGTGGGGTGCAATTCGGAATGAATGAAACTCGGGGCCGTTGGACCATCGGGATTCGGAGTTGTAAATTCTGGATTCAATGAGGACTCAATGAAGCGGAAAATTTGGGGAGAACACAACCTCGTTTCACTAGATGTTGTTGAATTAACGACGCACTTGATGGCGAGCGCAAGCCTGGGTGGGGTATCACTCCAAGGGGGAACCGGCATTCTAAAAAAAAACCTTAGGCCGATTTTCTTTTTTCCGACCCAGCGGCGGGACTACCTACCTAACGTAAGCATTCCCACGCTCCTTATATGGTAATTTCCCACATGTTTGAGTTGCCAGACGGTTCAGTTACCTGCGAGCTGCCGCAGATAACTTCGCGGGCACATTACACTTAGCTCTCAGCACCAGAAAGGCATGTAGGAGTGCAATTTGCGCCGAAATTCCATTTGACTGATGTTGGATCCGATGGCAAACAACACCACATGTCAACCGCTTTTGGGAACCAAATTGATCCTCTCGGTCAGTCAGTCTGCACACCCTGGAGGATGAATTTCAGACACTTTTGAGGGCTCAGAAAAGCTTCAGTTCTTCCCAAGGAGCATTTTTCGGTCAAATATTGGGGGGGTCAAAACAATTTTTTCCGGCCTCACGGCCGGACTACCTGCCCGGCCCTTAGTCGCCGGTTTGAATGCCGGTGCCCCCTTGTATCACTCAGCAATTCGACCCGATGAGGTGTCTGAGGAACACGGCACGCCTCGTCTAGCATGGTTGTAGACCTCGGAGGGAACGTATGGTCCGGGTAATTTTTTTGGGCAGGTATCTTGGGAAACGAGGCGCTTGACACCATTGGCGGTTCGGCCATATTCGGACCTTCGGCTTTTCAGCGCTCTCAACGACTCGGACTCGACGCCTTCGCGCTCTCTTTGCGTGGACGGCTTTTATCTTCTCTTCTAGGGCCCGAAGCAGCCCTCCCGGAAAAGCTCAGGGCTCAGCTCTTGGGAATTGCTACTTCGTCAATAAATCCTTTGAAATATGACACGACAGACCGTGCCCGGATTCAAGCGCAAAACGGACACCCGGATGCTAGCAGTAGCGAGCGAGTAGGTAGCAGCATATCAAAGAGGCTGAGGTTCGCATGCCCTTCCTCTCACCTCACGATTGCTCACCCATCCACACCTTTCCTAGCCCTCTCCTCTCCCGCACAAAATCAGCAGCGACGAGCAGTCACTACTCGAGCACGACAGCGTCGCTCCGCCCTGGCTTCCAGCTCGGGAAAGCGGAGAAGAGTCGCGTATCCAACTCCCGCACACTGTTGTCGCCCTGCCGTCCTTCAAGCCAGCAGGCAGCTTCATGCGCCGTACGCTCATGTATGATCATAGGCCTGCTGCCGGCGCCGACTAACCACACGGTCCCGACGCGCTCGTCGCTACCTGCGCACCCGGTGTCTTGCGCACCGCCAGCTGGCGTAACGGCTCGGTGTGCTTTGGCCGACGCGCTGTATGGGACGCGTCCCATGACCTCGTGCGTCCTTGTCCCTCCTTTTCTCTACCACACCGCTCACGAGACGCTTTTAGTCTCAGGCGGGCACGCTCGTATCCCTCTCCGTCGGCCTCGCTCTGACACGCCTCGCCGCCTGTCCGACGTCCGCGCTCACCACCATGCGCACCGCTACCGTCAGCGTGCACGCTCCGCGTATCCACGTGTTGTGGAAAACACTGCGTCAGTGCGGAGGTCGACACCGCGAGTGCCCCCACGCCGCTGTGTCTCGCCGTCCTCGAACGCCGCCTCGTCACCCTCGCCACCACCCTCTCGCACCTCTTCTCGCTCCTCATCCACCGCACGAAGCCGCGCGCGCCGAACCTCGCGCACGGCGCGGACGTAGCGGGGATGCTGCCGGGGTGTGGGGGACGCTGCCACTGCCCGATGTCCTTATCGTTGGCAATCCGCGACTCGCGCACTCTACCCCAGCAGGGCGCAGGGCGCAGTCTCCCCGCCGTCCTCATACGCGCCTTGCCGAGCTCATCTGCGGCGTCCCTGCAAGCCCCACCCGAGTGTACACTATCGTAACGAGCCCTCTCGCCAGAAAGCACAAGAGTTCGCGGAGCGGCGCGCTGCATCCACCGCGTCATCGCCCGCCGTGTGCCTACTCTTCGCAATTCGCCGCCCTCCCGGAAATTCCCCGCGCGTTAGGCCTTACGGTTCGCGATCTGGATATCGATGTGCCGTGGCCCTGCCGAACCCCCTCCACGCGTTCGTCACTGCGATCGCGCGCGCACCCCGTGTTACAGCGCCGGGACGCGGCGCACCCGTGCGTTACTCTCCCTTCTAATCCTTCACTAGGGAGCCGGCGAGATTGGCGCAGATAGGCGTGAAACCCGCCGACTTTCTGTCCGCCCTGCCAAGCGCGGCTGTCCGTCGCCTTCGCACTCACGCGCCGCTACGCGAGCCCTGGCGCGCCTGCCAGCTAGCCCGATATCCCTTCCCTCTACAGCCGTAGACGGCGGTGTCTGATCCGCCCTTGCCTTCCCGCCCCTACCACACTCTCCTTCTCTCTCTCATCCACGAAGCCGCCAGCGCCGAACCTGTGCGCTCACGCTGACTGCTGCCGGGGTGTGGGATCTGCAGGCGTTGCCGCCACCGAAGTACATGCTGCCCGGCACTCTTGTCGCTATCATCACGCACTACGCACTACCGACCCGCGCATTCCCCCTCTCTTTCCTCGTCTACGGCGCGAAGACGACACCGAACCTGTGCATGCAGGCTGTCCGCTGCCCGGGGTGCGGCGACGATGCGGCTCGATACACTTGTCACTGCCGTCCGCACCATGCGCGCCGCGTCGTCGAGGTATCCATGTGTCCCCGCCTCGGCGAGCTCTCCCGGTGGCGGCGACGGTTGCGCGCTCGCCTCGCCCAGAGTCGCGCATGCAGCGCACCCGCACTTACACCATCATGCGCGCGCGACGACTCGCTCGCTTTTGCATCTCGGACGGCATACGCGACGGCCACATCCCGCTTAGATACGCCATACCTCCTCTGCACACCCCCTGTTCTGCTTTTCCTTCTTCCTCATGCACCACCCCATCCCCATCGTCCCTTACCGTTGCGCATCTACACATCGCCAGCGCATCTGGACCGTCCCTCTGCGCAGCATCGGCGCCGTTCTCGTGAACAGCAGCGAAGATGTTGTGGATTGGAGGAGGGGAAAGGGACACCGCCTCAGCGTGAACCTTACTCTTCTCGAATCGAATCGAATGAATATACAAGCTAGCTACGCAGGTACATACCCGGCGGGATGTAAAGTACTATATGAATGTCAAGTACTATATGGATGTAAAGTACTAGTTAGTAACGCGTCAATGTTTCCGTGCGAAGACAAAGGGGAAGCGAAGGTGGAATGAAAGAGGAAACTAATCAAATGTAATATTTCGAGGGCGGCCAGACCGAGTACATCTTTCGGGGCCTTTTGGCCCTCGGGAGGCCATGATCATGAAGGGGCTGCCGGTTTTCAAAAAATATAATCGCTATTACTAGGTGACAACGGCGCAGTACGAGGACGTTGAGGTATGCAATTTAATATCCCGCGCAAGGAGAGTCCAAAGTAAGTAAAGCCGCGTACGAGGGGACACAGTCCGTTGTGGAAATAGCAGCCAATGCGAGGCCCTACAACTTTGCGGAGCGTGGAATTAAGAGATATTGAGCAGCTCGGCTTGCCGGACAACATAAGGAGGAGACGCACCGCGAAACAGGCCAGGAGATCGGCTGCGGTGCCGCAGCGAGCGCGACTCGTCATGCTCGTCGACCTCGGAAAGGGCATGGTGATTTCAGCTCTGAGAGAGAAGGTCAGGGGGGGGGGGGGGTATATTATACTCGCGTGGTCCACAGGCTGAACAACGAGTTTACGGGGGACAAACATGTAGTACTGTATGGGTGGTTATCCTTACAGAATTCTACAAGATGCCGACCGAGCACAACATCGTTCCAGTGTTCCAACTTCGACCAGGAACAGAAAAAAATACTCGCCACACCCGTCGTTCGCAATTAATGTAAGCACTAAACATGACAGCTCGCAAATGCTATTCCTCTCTTGCAAGCGTGCGCAGCGTCCGTCTACTCGGTGGTAGCGCGAGTTGTTAGCGATTATGATCCTAGACGAGGGGGAGATGCGTCAGACAGCGGAAAGAGATAAAGTGAGAAAGAAAATAAAAGGACCAGCGTCATAGCCTCACACCGATAACCCTCGCGCGCTCTTCCCCTATAGACTCAGCGGAGACGGCGGATCCCGCTGCTGCACGTCCGCAGCGAGCGCTGCTGGCCACCTAGCTGCGCTGACTCCGAGAGGGCTGGCGCCTGTCACCACACCCACGCAAACTCCGACCCTACACCAATCTCGGTTCTCTGGAGATCGCTCGCCACCGACACAACAAGGAGGAACGGGGAGGAGGCGGAGGAGGCAGAAAGGAAACGATACGTGTGCGGTACGAACAGAATGCCAGTGACACGCACGCGGCTGCCCAGCGCGTGGACGCCATTCAAGGTCCCGCTACATGAGGCGGCGAATGCAATGCCAAAGTACTCCGGCTTGAACAGCGGTATGTTTGAGTCAGATCCTGGTACATGTACTCATCCCCGGAGAATGAGACCGTGGAGTAAACTGGGGAACCTTTGGCGTTATGTTTCGCTCTCTTCCCTGTAGCACAGAATGATTTAATTGAATATTTGCCCCGGTGCCGGTTTCCTATTGAGCGGGCTGGGCAGGTTAGAGCTGAGCGGGTTCGAGCGGACTCCGGAGGCAGAGAAAAAGGCAGCAGTGGAAGAGCCGGCGCGGACATGACATGACGGTCGCGGTCAAGAAACGTGCTTCCCACGCTCTCTGCTTACTTCCAATTTTAATGGTCTGCACCTGTCTCTCCGAATCCAAACGCCAGTCGCGCACGAAAAGCCTTGGGCTCGCAATGGCATAATTGTTCATCTTGACACTTTCGCTCCGACACTGGCACTGGGCGAACAGCGGAAATTCTTTACCCTGAGCTTTACGCAGCGGTAATACTGCTATATAGAACATTAATTGCGCTGGAGGCCCAGTAGCGGTCAAGAGCCACAAGAGACTCAAGAAAGCATCCTGAGTTTATGACCGTAACCAGGACCCGAAATGATCGCAGCACACTATCGGATGCGCGCTGTAAACGCGCGGCGACACTGATGCATATATATATATATATATCTGGTCCATGAGGCATCGTGCCGTAGCGCCCTTCACATCTTGACCATCACCACCACCACCGTACATTCACCCCGGCAGCCATGGCCGATCCACTGGCCATTATTCAGGAAGTCTTCGAGCTGGGCATGGCTATCAAGGAATCAATCGAAAAGGTGTGTCGCCTTTCCATTGCGTTGGCGAGTATCTGCTGAGTGCGATCTTTCTGAGGTTGCCGACAACAAAGAAAATCTGGCCGAGCTAAAGAAGGAGGTCCAGGATACCGTCGATGAACTGACACGCCTGGCGCGGGGATGCGGAGATAAAGTAGCTACGGAAGAGCTTAAGACGGCACTTGAGAATCTCACGGAGTGCGTTCCCTTCTACGATTCCATGGTAAATTTCCAATAAGTACCACACAGGCAGCTCGGTATGATCGATTCGAAATGCCAATCACTCGCACAAGCCAAGCGTAAGAAGATTCCAGCTTTCGTCCAAGCTTGGTTGAAGCGCGACAAAATCGAAGCGGAGATCAAGAAACTGAAGGAAAATAGGACAAACTGTTACACCCAATTCCTGGTAAGAGAATCTATCGGTCTAATTTCAGGCCCTCAACCACACAGCAGTTATTGGCCCTTGCGCGAGTGGAGGGAATCACCGCTCGAACTGAGAGGACCGGTGCTAGAACCGAAGCGAAGGCTGATCAACTCATAACCCTGGCGTAAGTTGAACATTTCACTGCCCTTTTGTAACTTAACTGATTTCGATTTAGCCGTAAAACAGAGCTTCGGGAATGGTTTCAAGCCCTCGATATGAGAGACAAGCAGCGCGCAACACATGCCCTTCGTCATAACGACACTGGGAGTTGGTTTTTGCAGGACGCCAAGTTCGTGAAATGGAAGGAGGAGCCGGGATGCCTGTGGATCCGAGGAAATTGTGAGCCGTTCCGCTTCAAGTTCTGGCCCCGAGAAGTGCCTGATTATTACAGCCGGTACTGGAAAGAGCATTTTGAGGTAAAGTTTGTTGCAATATGTACGAAGTTCAGATTTGACACCGATCGAGTAAACAGTTCGATCGCGATAAATCACCTTTTCGACTATCGACTGGTGAAAGTCGCGAATGGCCATCCAGCGACCCCGAATTTCGGTATCGCATATTTCTACTTCGACTTCAGAGATGAAAAGAAGCAGCTGCTCGAAACCATGCTTCGGTCGATCATCATGCAGCTTTCTGCGCAATCTCCCACTCCCTATTCCGTACTTGATCAACATTTCAATTCCTGCCAAGGCGGGAAATTTCCAACCTATGACGACCTTCTTGCGATGCTCCCCACAACACTTGCCCAATTTACCAGCACATATATTGTCCTTGACGCACTCGACGAGTGTAGCGAGCACGACGAGCTTGTTCAATTAATCTCCAATCTCCGCGGATGGGGCCAACCAGTGCACCTCCTTGTCGCAAGCCAACCCCGCACAATATTTGTGGACTCCACAGCGTTCGAGGGAGCATCGGTTGTTGTCCTCGAGCCGCACACCACGCACACCGATATTTTACAATATGTGGACAGCGAACTCGAGCTCAACTCCAAATTGAAACACATCAGGAAGGTCAAGGATGCTGCCCCCAAGATTGTCAACAAGAGCAATGGCATGTAAGTCGCTTTCGGATACCTAAAAGAACCATGCAGCTTATTCAATGTCAGGTTTCGCATGGCGGCGTGTCTCGGAGCTTGAAACCGACCACCACCTGCTCTGAATGGTATGCCTGCAGGAATTGGCTCGGAAAAAAATAGTAACTGACATCGACCAAATACTCGCCAAGCTCCCGAGCGATCTATTCGGAATTTATAGCCGCTTCCTCCAGCCGATCGACGAGGATGATTTTGTTTATGTGACAACACTTTTACGCTGGGTTGCTTTTTCTGCGGAACCCATTACCCTGCTCGAGCTCGAGGATGCTCTTGCGATCGATTTCTTCAAACCAGATCAATGCATGTTCGAACCGGAGAATAAGGGAAGGGTGGAGGCGCTGTGGGAGTCGCTTGAAGGACTGGTCATTGTCGGCCCCAATACTTCCACATCCTACTATCAACCCAAAAAGAGGCCGGAGGTTGTTACCCTTGCGCACTCATCGGTCAACGATTACATCATGTCCAAAAAGTTCTCGGACGAGTACAAACACAACCTGGGTGAAGCGCCCTCCCACACATTCCTTGCCCAATCATGCGTCGCATACCTCCTTCACTTTGAAAACAATCCTCTAGATTCCGACACATTGGCGCAATATCCACTGGCACCGTATGCAGCCGAGTTCTGGTCCCATCATCTGCTTCGATGTCTTGACCGGGGTGTCCTGCAGCACTCGACCATGAACCTCCTTATACAAGGAAGCCAGCAGTTGGTTGCATTGAACTGCCTGCACGACATTCGCAGACCGTGGAAGGGCATAGATTGGTCACGGCACGCTCCGTCACCTCTGTATCTGTGTTCCGCAATTGCATATATTGAAGGGGTCAGATTACTCCTTGAGCATGGCGCCGACGTGAACGCAGTGGGCGGGGAAGATGGCAGTGCGCTGCAAGGCGCGGCGTTGAAAGGTGATACAGACATTGTCTGCCTCCTCCTCGAGAAGGGTGCCGATGTGAACACAGCAGGCGGAGAATACAGCAGCGCGCTGCAAGCAGCATCTGCAGAACACCACATGGACATTGTCCGCATCCTCCTCGACCATGGTGCCGACGTGAATGCAGCGGGTGGGAAATACGGATACGGATACAGATACGGCAGCGCACTGCAAGCTGCGGCGTGGAATGGCCATCTGGACATTGTCCACCTCCTCCTCCTCGAGAAGGGTGCCGACGTGAACACAGTGGATTGCAAGGGTGACTCCGCGCTCCAAGTTGCGGCATGGAGAGGTCATGTGGACATCGTCCGCGTCCTCCTCGAGAACAGCGCCGACCTAAACGCAGTAGGCAGAACACTCGGCAGCGCACTGCAAGCTGCGGCGTGGAATGGCCATCTGGACATTGTCCACCTCCTCCTCCTCGAGAAGGGTGCCGACGTGAACACAGTGGATTGCGAGGGTGACTCCGCGCTCCAAGTTGCGGCATGGAGAGGTCATGTGGACATTGTCCGCCTCCTCCTCGAGCACAGCGCCGATGTGAACACAGCAGGCGGAGAATACGGCAGCGCACTGCAAGCTGCGGCGGCGAAGGGCCATCTGGACATTGTCCGCCTTCTCCTCGACCGTGGCGCCGATGTGAACACAGCAGGCGAAGAATACGGCAGCGCGCTGCAAGGCGCGGCTTCGGAAGGCCATATGGACATTGTCCGCATCCTCCTCGACCATGGCGCCGACGTAAATGCAGCGGGCGGATATTTCGGCAGCGCGCTGCAAGCTGCGGCGCGGTACGGCCATGCGGATATCGCCCGCATCCTCCTCGAGCTCGGCGCCGACGTGAACGCAGCGGGCGGATATTTCGGTAGCGCGTTGCAAGGCACGGCTTCAGAAGGCCACGTGGACATTGTCCGCCTCCTTCTCGAGAAGGGTGCCGACGTGAACGCAGCGGGCGGGGAATACGGCAGCGCGCTGCAAGGTGCGGCTTCAGAAGGCCACATGGACATTGTCCGCCTTCTCCTCGAGTACGGCGCCGACGTGAACGCGACGGGCGGGGACTACGGCAGCGCGTTCAGGGCCGCATCCGCAAGCGGCCACAAAAAGGTTGCGAAGCTGCTGCGAGAGCACGGAGCACTGGACGCGGAATCGAGTGAGGGCTCAGAATCGGGTGAGGACTCAGAATCGGATGAGGACTCAGAGTAGAATTCACTGTACTTGATGGTGCATTGATACGAAGTGCTGCGCATCAGAGAAAGGAAAGATCCATTCACAGAGTACTTATTAGCAATACTGGTAAATCCAGATAAGAAGACTATATGCATACACGATAACACGGTCCGTTTTTCTCGTTCTTAGGACGATCTTCCTCGAGCATCACATTGGGGAGTAGTTGTCCTACTCGGCTGGTATCTGCTGCGCGAGCAGGCGGCGGTGAAAGCCAACTTAGCCAAGAGGCGTTGGCTGGCTCGGGCGTGATGCCGACCTCGAAGATGGCGGGGATGCACAGTGTTCACGACGAGCTTGGGCTTCAGCTCGGCAGCAGAGGGCAGCGGAGGTGCGGAGGCAGCGCAAGGGAAGCTCTGTAGCACGTAGTTAGTGCCAACAGAAGCCTAAGTGTATGAAAGAGAAAGTACGCACTGTCCAAACACATCTCGCACACGGATCTCGAGGTCGATGGCTCGTCGCTCGTCGTAGATCGTCTAGCCGAGGAGGAGGAGGCCGGGCACGTCGAGAATGGGAAGTACGAGGCGACGGTGTCAAGGGTGTGCTCCGGGCTCCCGTTGCAGCCACCAAAGACCAAGGGGTACCCGGAGAAGCGGGCGCAAAGGTAGCCTAGCCCGCGAAGCGCAATCCTGGAGAGACTAGGATAAGGAACGACAAGGGCATGAAAGGGGGCAAAGACAACGCACCAGCACGGGGTCGGCGGATGCATCGAGCAGCAGGCGCGTGGTAGGAGAAGCACTGCGCCAAAGGTGCGCAGATTGGGGACGGCAGCGGGGCAGCGGTATGGGAGGGTATCGACCGCAGGATTGCGTGCCATTCGGCGCGGCGGGTGCGGCAATAACGAATCGTCCCCGTGCATGCACAGTGACGATCCCCGCCGAGACTCTCAAGCGCGAGGCGGAGAGCACGCTGTGAGTCTCACTGTCCCACTGGCTGAGGAGGCGGGCCTTGGGAAGTTGCGGACGGCGACGTCAAGGGCATCGACGGAGCTGGACGGCACGTTAGAGCGCACCGGTAATCGTAGTAGATCACGTACCGGGCTTTGCAGAATCGAAGAAGCAAGCCCATTCCGTGGATTATCCCATCCATTTCGTGCTTGCAAGAACCCTGGAAGCGGGGATGGGGTCGCGAGCGCGAGCGCGAGCAAAGGCCGGAAGGGAGTCGGAGCGGAGGAAACGAGGCGTGCGAGCCGCGAGAGCTGATTTCTTCTTCTTGCTGGATCGTGCGCCTGGCTTCGCGTTCTGAAGAGAGCGGAAACGGACGGGCCAGACGCCTCAATGGTGTTTTAACTGTATACATCGCAAAGTCAGGCACTGCAGGCCGATGCTGCTGCCCCACGGCGTGCACGGTCCGTTTGGAGATGGAGCGGACATGTACATCTCGTCCTTGTCCCGCAATCGACGTGGCGGTGGGTTTCGCGACGAATCGCGTTGGTGCCCGAGCAGGTGGGCGCGGCATTGGCGTCGTGGTGGCTGAGTCGTTCGTCAACGTCGACCCGGGCAGACCGGGGAAGGCAGGCTGCCACAGGGCCAGAGAGTCCGAGTCGGTGGCGGAAGAGAGGCATCAGAATATTATTGACGCGGGATCAAAGTCATCATTCTTCTCTCTTCCTTGATTTAATTCGATTTTATTGTGAGTCCCAACAGTTCGATGGCTCAGTTAATTGAGGCTGCGCCTGGAGATACAATGCTCGATTCCGTTCAATTTTCAAATTCCTTGGCCAATTTTTTTGCTCTCCAGGTCCATCAATTTCGATCCCTTCAAGTTTGGACTGGGAGTTGGTCAGACTTCAGCTGTTTCTGTCCCTAATACCTACGGCAACCTATCTTCCTCTCTGTTGCCCCTCTGCGCTCCCCTTCCCGTTCCGCACTCTCCATCGGCCCGCAAGATTATGACATCGACTTGTCAAATGGCAAGCATATCGAGTACGAAACAGATGATACGCCTACACACCACGCGCCGCCGCGCGCTCAGCGCAATTTCGTGCCCGCTAGGACCGGATACCAGTCACCGCACGTCTGCCCGCCCGCCTCGTCTCTCCGAGCTTTTCGACCCTTCCGATCCGTGTTCCCTCCCTGCTTCCTAATTCCCACCTACCTCAGTGCGGCTGTCTGTGCATGCAAAGAAAAAATCTGTGCAATCCATGGGTAGACCAGCACGAGTTTTGAACATCTCTATCTAGCTTTCAAGCCAGCAATCGAACGACCCAGAATTCAGGGGTGTTTGCTTGGTGTCAGGATGCTATTGCCGACTCTGAATGGGTCCCACTAGTACGCCATCCCTTTGCGGAATCGGCACTCGAAGTATCTGGTGGGAACCGTCACATAAGCAAAATACCAATCTACTGAAGGAGATACACGAGTCATCTTGATCGTCCGCGTTCGCGCCGGTGAGTTGAACTTCGCTTTCGAGTTCTTGCATAAACGATATTTGCTGGACATGGGTGGTGATTTAGATCTTCAAGGTGACCGTGATTGACAGAGAGGTATGCTTGCTTTTTTGTCTCCTTTTTTATTTTCGAGAAGGAAGGCAACATACTGTAACACCCTGGGCAGTACAGCTGAAGATCGGGCGCCAGGCATTGAATCGTCCAAAAAATCTGACGGCTAAACGGAAGGAATGGGGCGAATATCTGCGCGCCTGATCCAACTACGTAGATGAGAAGCTGGCAGCTAAGGGTGAGTAAACGGGTTCAAAGGAAATACTCATAGCCGGATCCAGCGCTGAATTTCCAAGTCTTGGTATCACCATACGGATGCACACGCGTAAGAATCGGAAAGTGCGCAGAGTGAGTGCGGCGATTGATTGAAAGATGAGTGCCGGTTCGATCACAATTAATCGGTCCTGGTTGGAAGGATTCTCACCTGAGCCAGAAATATTTCAGCAGCGGAATGAATGAATGCAATCAAAGGGTTGCTAGGCCATCTACGACACAGCTTCGAAATAGATCTAGAGCTCAAAAACGGAGTTGTTTAATTTGATCTTTGGACATGTAATATGATTCCAGGTTCGAACAACCTGTTGACCTCAAAAGAACCAGAGTTAGCTTGAATTTCAACGAGATGGAATCTCACACCATTGATTCGGGCGGTCAACTTGGATAGCGAGTTTTTTTTTTAAAAAAAAACCATATGGCCCGGCGTACCTGTCTTGCAGATAAGTCTGCAGAGTCTGTCGAAAATTGAGCGTAAATAATATCGTCTTCTGATGGCGTTGAGCGGCAACTTGAGCCCGACACGAAGGTCGAACATCATCTAGGCAGTCGATGGCATCGAACCTGAAGTCTGGGATGTCAGACAGTAACAATCGAGAGACATAACAATCGAGAGACAGAAATCGGACGAGTCGCATACCTCGCTACATGCCGGGATGGCCGAGGCCATGGTTGAACCTGATTGAAAGGAGCGGACGATCAAGTCGGAAGATTACTATATGGAATTGTCATTGGATCCTGCTTAACTGGTCAACGAAAGGCAGAATCTGAGTGAATTTATACTTAGCAAAACCGTGCATATGTTGAAGTTGCTGGACAGAACCTTGTCAAGCCGAGTTGCCCAAAGGTAGGGTTGGATTTTATCGAACTTCCATAGATTATTCACATTTAAAACGCAGTTTCAAGCCTCTCGAGTGTCTGGATTGTCCGAGGCCTAAGGCAAAAGCCACAAAAGGTGGACCTTCAGATTGTTCCTGCGCTGCAAGGAACACCTGGTGGTACTTGAATTTCGCGTCGAACCAGGATCTGTCTCACTCGTGGCGTAATTCGGACAATCAAACATGTTCAGATGCAAGGTTGATTCGGTGAATGCCTCGGGGGCTCAAAAAGATTCGCACATGTATGGAGATCGGTTGACGAAGCCGTATCTACGGCATGTTTTTCGAATGCGGCAGCGAACCTGTCTGTGAGGTTAGATTTTAGTGCATGACGGTCGAATAGATTGCATACGCCGACATAAGATAGGTGAGTGAATCCATGGTGGTTGTTCTTGTATACGCATTGTAAGACTCGAAGCCCGAGATGGCCGAGATGCGATGTTGGAAATTGAAAGGGGCGCGCAGGACGAACAACACACATGGTGCGAGATGAGACGGTGTGCCAGGAGAATAATAGATCGGAAGGGCGGTCGGGACCGATCTAGGTAAGGTTTTTGACAAAATGGAGTCAACGTCAATGAAAGGATCCAAGGGACGAATTTTTACCAATGTTGCGGTTGCGGTCATTGAGCTCCGGATCAATCCCCGAATCCGAAAAGGTTGCATCAAGTTATACTTATCGAGACTTGAACCATGTGTTGAAGATAACCGCGCCTATTTGGAGAGGAGGATGCCGTGTTGAAGGAGGTGGTGGAAGGAATCTACAACGAGCCCCGAGTCAGCAAGGCCTAGAAAACCAAGGTACGGAGGGGCAAGATTAGAAGTCTGTGAGGTCTTGGTAAGTGTCACAGCTCGATGTGTGGCGACGAAGAGACCCGGAGATTAGAGAGGATCAGCGAAGGAAGGTGGTCAAGTTGAATAACATCGAATAGATCTCCGGAGGCGAAGTGGAAGGAAGAAGATTCGAGTAAGATAAGATCTGGTAAGCAAAAGAAAACTCACACAAAGCACTGAACAATGAACTAGCTCACCCTGGTTGAAGTTTGAATGGTCCCCGAGAAGCCCGGTGAGCAGTGATTCCGGACGAGTGCAACTTGTCGAGCTTTCAATATGGGTTCAGGGAGCGTTATTTGAATCATTAAAATCAAATTTACGCAACATCGGTCCCCATTCCAAAAGAGACCTGAGATTGAGCACCCCGGCCACACCATAACATCGAAATCAATTCGAATTGTTCGACAAGCACGAAATCCAAATCAGAAAAAACCATACCTCCATACCAATCCCGCGGAATCGTCTATTAGGCCATGGGTAAGACGCCTAAACAGCTAAGACTAGGGCTGCAATTTTCAAGGTAAAGAGTTGAACCAGAGGAGTTTACGGTTGCTTGGGTTTGGCGTGGATTTAACGATGAGATACTTCGCGAGTCTGCGTCAGTGAGTCAACAATAACTAGAAGACCCGCGCACATCTTGTGTAGCCGGTGTTCGAAGAAGGTGTTGGTGTCAAAGAGGCGGCGTGAGGACGGTGCCGGATCCGGTTCAAGTCAAGGTCGAGAGTACAATGAAGTCAGTCGAGGGTTGGAGTCAGACACAGCGGTCTGTATGGGATGAGCATAAGAATTTGAATACTTAGTCGGTGAAGGAATGGGTAAAAGGCGGAAAGACTCGGGTCCAAGGCTCGGGGTTGCACGTCATAACTGGATTGGCAAGTGTCTAGATGGATTGTGAATGTCTAAGCATCGGCCTGAGTCTGACATATGGCTCCCGATTGGCTAGGCTGCTTCGAACGACAGAGTTGGGGGCAAATATCCTGGGACTTGAAAGCTTGAAACTTGAGGCTGGAGGCGTCCTGTCGGCGAGATGATGGCGGACGAGAAAAACGGCGTGGCGGCGTCCACCAAGCGCACCTACCTTTTTCGGCAATTTGGCGGTGAGTCACGATCTTCGGTTCCCGTTTTTCACAGCAACCACTACGACACCGTCGTTCCAGCGCCGATAATTTCAGGCTCTTACTTGGACTGCTGCGCTCTGCCTGTAGCCCTGATTACTTGACCGAGCATCGATTATCGACCTCCAAATCAAGCCACTGCAAGATTCTGGGGTCGTCTGACAGCCCTCGACGCGCTCGTTACTGCCGTCCGCGACCCACTTGCGCAAGTCTTGTGCACCATGTGCATCACTGCGGCGGTCTCCTAGTCTGCTCAGCCGCCGGCGCGGTGTACACCTCGCCTTCACCTGAGATGGTGCGTCCCTCTCCATCTTTTTTCTCGATTAGATAGCTAAGCTTTTGACTAGCGCAGCCGTCCTTGCCATCCGTCGCCCGCCGTACACCCACCCTTGCCGCCGGTGTAGGCCCCCGCGTACGCGAGCGTCGCTGAGAACACGGCGTCCGCGCGAATGTGCTTGGAACCCTCTGCCGTCTGGTCGTCACCTCCGTCTTCCTCGCACGGCCTCAGGCCGTCCCTGGCCGCGCACGCCCGACCAACCTCTCACACCCGCCTCCTCCCTCGTCATTCACCGCACGAAGCCGCGCACACGACGTCAACGTAGCGGGGTGCGGGGTTCGGAGATCTCGCTGCCGCTGAACTACACGCCGCCAGCTGAACATGTCGCTGCCGTCCGCGACTTGCGCACCCCTGCATAGCCCGCCGCGGTCCCGCGCACACTGGGTAGTCCTTTTCCCTCTTCGCTATGAGATATCTGACGATTCTCGCAGACGAGCATATGCATCTCCTTCCCTCTCTCGTCCGCGCCGCCACCACGCGCCTGGCCTACACCCTGCCCGCTTCCCCGACGCTGCGTGCTGCCGTGCCCGTTCACTGCTCAGCTTTCCCTTGGCTTGGCCACCCCGCACGCTCTATCTCCTCCCCCCTTCCTGGTATGCCCCTCGTAGAAGCGCGGGTGTCCCACCGTCCTCTTCCTGCGCCCGCCTGGTGCGGGTTGTCCGCACCGGGACCTATGCATGTCGCACTGTCGCTGCAGGGGGCGGTGGAGCACGCCTCGCACAGGCAACGTCCTCTCCTCGCCGTCGGTCGCGTTCGAAGCAGGCTTCCCTTTCGGAGCGCTCTGCTGCCCTCCGTGAGATCTTGACCGTCCGCTTCCCTATCGCCGCGCAGTGGTTACCTTTCTCTCCGAGGGGCCACGTTACCGCCCGCGCGGCGCGTACGGCTACGCTCACGACAAGTCCCGCGGGCTCGCTTCTTTCGCCTACGACAGCGTGCGCGAGGGCCTCACCGTCGCTCGCCCCCTCTTCCCTCGGCGTCCCGTACTCGACCACCGCGCAGCGGGATGGAGAAGGAGGACGTGTAACCGCGGGGCTTGAGAGTCATCAAAACGTCCCGCTGTCCCGCTTCTTTTGCCTGTGCCAGCCTGCGCGCGAGCCTCATCGTCGCTCGCCCCTTGAGGCTTAAATTTTGGCTTCGGCCTTTCGGCCACCCTTTTTGTGTTCGACAGTCCCAAGGTAAGGGGCCCAATTCAATTGGTTGTTTAGTCCCAGCTACTTACCACTGCTGAAAGTCCTGTTCCCCGCCCTTTCGTCTTCGCTGACCGAATAGCTACGAGGTTCATCATCACGCTTATTCAAGCTTCGCGCGTCAGTCCCTCGGGGCTCACTTCGGTC
The DNA here is from genome assembly GCA_029449255.1 of Mycena polygramma. Lineage (NCBI taxonomy): Eukaryota > Fungi > Basidiomycota > Agaricomycetes > Agaricales > Mycenaceae > Mycena > Mycena polygramma. The sequence goes on along the minus strand of JARKID010000159.1, from coordinate 33,156 downwards.
GTCGTACTAATTCCGTTCATAGATCGTTTATATGTATTACTTACTTCCTTCACATCCGTCCTGGGGCTATTTTCTATTCGTTCAAACGAAGCGCAATATGCAGTCTCACGCAACCTCGGTCTTTTCGGTCTCTGAAGTATATAATAATCTTGAATATCCGCTGATCCGGGTTCAACGGTTGCCTGTTGGTTCTCAGCTGCTCTGTGGAATTACAAGACCTCCGGCCAGTTAATTACCATCGCGCCTTATGACTCTGGAACCGTCCCAGATCTGGGCTCCGCTGCTAGCTTGTTTGATCCAGAGTAACCGATCTTGGCAGCATTCTCGAGCCTGGGATATTCCAGCAGCGGGAACGGATACAAACAAAGGGGTTGCGGTGTTTCTGTACCGCCATTCGAAGGAGGCCTAAAACTGGAAAGAGGCGTGGTTAATTTCGATTTTGGGTGGTTTGAGAATCGAGAAGGCTGTTGAATTTCTACCAGGATATCACTGGGCTTATTGGAGAGAACCTTTGTAAGGCCGATTCGACCGAAGGTGAGGAAACGAGGCTAGCTTTACGCTGGATTTGCACGCCCGGTTGATATTTAAAGTTTGGAGTGAACGAACTTGAAGTTGATGCCGGACTAAGGGCCTGATCGGCAACGCGTGAATTTTCGGTGGGATTTTTTATGCATACCAAACTCGTCCCTAAACTATTCAGAATCAAGAAATGGGTCGTTTTCATCACCGCTCAAGGTGTGAGAGTGACAGAAAAATTGTCCTACAAGACTATCCAAAGATTCAACCTGTGTTGCGGGAAATCGAACTTCTGCCTACCATATGTTGAGTTTATTCCGCGGCTTCCACCCTCACCCAACAATATATCATTGAATACATGCACTTTCTACCCTAGAGTGGTTTAGGGACGAGTTTGGTACACAGAAAAAATTGCACCAGATTTCACGCAAAAAATTCAGAGTTGCCGATCAGGCCCTAAGTGGTGGCTGAAATGATGCGGGTTCAAGCTTCCAAGCCCTGTCGTATGGTCGAAATATTGACACGCTCGATGTTGGAATATTCAGGAGAATGCCAGGAATAGCTGGGAGTGCGACCTAGCAGATGCGATGTATGGACAGAATGAATATTCTGGGCCTGGGGACTGAGAGACCGCCTTGGGTGCGGAGCAAAATAAGGGTCAGAGAACGCCACATTTATTTCGGAGCCCTACTCGTATTCCCCATCAATATTCCAACTGAATGGATAGACACGTAACTCTACCCATTCCCATTCGCTTTGGCTCAACTGTGAGACTTTGTCGTCATGCCGGATGGGAGCACCACAGACTTCCGGAACGATTTCAGAATGCTGCCAGGATCAATCGTCTTTCTGCTCCAATGACACCGCAGCGAGAATCGGTTTTTTTGCGCGCCAGCTCGTAGAGGAGGCCGAGTAGCAATGGGGCCAAAAAGAGAACCATACGAGTGCCAGAGACGAGATGAGAAAGATTTCGTGAATGGCGAAAAAAGCATGCGCACCTGCCTTTTTCGGACATTTGGCGTCGGCGGTGATGTTCGGACTTCGGCTTTACATAAATTTTCCGCGACTTGCAGCGCCGGCGGTTTTGGCCCGGCAGTTTGGCCTACTGTTCTCCCAGCTCACCTCTGGCACGATATGGATTAGCTCGCGGAGATATATCGCTGGCGGCTGCCATCTCAAGCAGGCGGAGGTTTGCATGCCTTTCTCCTCGCCTCACGCCATCCCCACCTTCCCCTCGATTCTCCTCTGGGAGTATAGCTCTACAACCTCCAGTCTCGCAGAAGCTCGGCAGCCGCGAGCAATCCCAGAAGGGCTCCTCGAGCATAACAACACCGTTCGTTTCGCCTCCGTGAAACCGCAGAAGAGCCGTGTATCTCTCGCTCTCTGATATAACTGCTACACTCTCGTCCTTGTGCCCTCTTTCAAGTTCTGCGCACCCTCATCTGGTGCAACCCGTGCAAGCTCTGAGATGGGGCGCTGCCGGCACCAGTCGAATTACACGGTCCCAATGCACTTGTCGCCGACCTGCGCACCCTCGATTCAGTGCGCAACGGCTCGACCGACGCGGTGTACCCGACGCGCTTCCCCTGCAGCTTACCTCGTGCGTCCTTCTTCTCTGCTCTCATCCGCCAGATAGCCAACGAGATTTGCGTAGATGAGCACGAGACTCGCTGTCCGCTGCCTCCACCCTCACCATCGCGGGCACCGCTGCCGTCGCTGCCGTCGGGCCCTCGTGTACGCAGAAAGAGCGTTAGTGGGGATGCTGCGCGGCTGGGGATCCGGGGCTGCCACTGCCGCTGAACCCACGTCGTCCGATGCCCTTGTCGTTGCCGTCCATGACCTATGCACCTTAACAGTGCGGAAAGGGCGCAGTTTCCCAGCCCGCCCCGCGCATGCTGCTGGCCGATATCGTGCAAAGTCGTGCGTCCCTTTGCCCCCTACTCTATACGATACAAGATAGCTCACAAGATTTTCTCAGATCTGCGACTCACCTTCCCTGGTCTCACACAGACTCATACAACCCCACTCCCACCGTGACGCGCCTCGCCGACTGTCCGTCGCAATGCGATCGATCTGTCGTCGGTGTAGGCCCGCCCGTATGCGGAGACCCCCGCGTTGGCGCACATGTTAGGGGTCGAGGTAGAGGCGCCGAATTAGCCCGTTTGCTCTTCCGCTTTCAGTCACCGTCGTGCGTCGCGCCGACCGCGCCTCATCCTCCTCACCGCCCTCCTGCTGCACGTCCACACCGCGGCGTATGTCCGTTGCATGTCGGCGTGGGTGGGGTAGGCGGGGAAAGTGCAGAGGGAGGTTGGAAGAGCGACCCCCGACCAATCTCTACACGTTTTCCTCTCCATCGACGCTTCATCTCTTCGATGCTTCGCGCTCTGCTCCCTCCACACGGCCCGAAGAATTCGACAATATTGCATCACGCCTGGATATGCCACGACACTGCACATAAAACAGCCCGCTACCGCTGCCGCTTCCCTTTCTCCTTCACCGTCACCGGCCCCCATTCCTTGCCTCTCCACCCTCGACGACGACGAGACCCTCGTCATGTATCTGCGCCTCGTCGCCGCACCTCTTCACCCCAACGCCCGTGCTGCGCGTCGGCGCCGTCTTCGCATAGGAGGGCCGGAGGACTGGGTTCGGAGCAAGGAGAGGGAAGCCAAGTACCAGCCGCACGACTGGGGTTTGGTCAAACAAACCGAGAGATGGTCATTGGAGGTAGTCTGCAGCGGTTGATCGAGACGTAACATCAGGACAACCAGGACCTCGCTGGGCTTGGTGTGCGACTTGGAACCATAGTCGAAACTGGAGAGAATCAGGCCGCGGGTGGGCACCGGCTCGTTTCACGCTCTCCTTTTGCCAAGCCCAAAAAACTTCACGCATTAGCATTACTACCTATCATGCACTGTATATGCTTTGCACCCTCTTCCTTATCCACCTGCATAGCTTACTTACCGGGACCGATAACGAGCATCCGAATTCCTATATAATTTTGTACGCTTTCCATTCAATGTCATCCACATATTTCACGCTCAACTGAACGTCACGTAGGGCTCTCGCTGAGTGCACCGTCTCCGCGGCGTCCCCGTGTGGCTCGTGGCGCGGATCTCTGCCGCTCCTTGCCCCCTTTCCCCTTCCCTCTGTGCGAATCCCAGCGACGGCCCGCCGCTGCAAAGTGAAGGCGCTGAAAACCCACTCGGCGCCGCTGCCCGTTAAAATGGAGCTTTTGGCTGCGGATCGCGAATACAAATCGTACTGGAGGCGGGCGTCGTCGCGATCGGGAGCCTCATGTCCTCGCAGTGCTCATACCGACACTCGCGCACACCGCTCGCGGCTCAATAAACCACGAAGGCTATCGCTATCTGCGAGTGCATTTTCCCTCAGCCATCCATGTCGCACACAATTCCGGGTCTGCAGCTCTGTGCTAATAACGATGCGATCAACACAACCCACACATGCATCATTACTATCGCGAATTTTACACCAATTTCGCGACCTGTGTCGAGTCCACCACTTTCGACTACACTTTTAGATATCACCCTTTCTCCCAACCAAACCGACCCCGAGTTTGAAATTCGGTGTTCATTCCTTGATGTTTTGCTCAGTATCATAGTCATTGTCGTTGATATCAGGTCTCGGCATGAGTTTCATTTTCATTTTCGTAGGTCTGAAGCCAAACTGTTTGAACACGGAGCTCATTTGGATAAAAGGCAGGAGTGGCAAAAACAAGGCCAGGATCTGTAACGATATGTGAGTACGTTACGGTTTGCACCAATATTAATGGCTATCTCACCTGACCAAACTGCCAGTTGGATGCCGAATCATCCGAAGTAGGCTGGTACCAATGAATGACCAATTCTATGTTCAGCACGAAGAACACCCAGATGACAAGGATGGAAAAAAGCATGACCAGTAAAGTGTGATCGACGAGAGGTGCGGTTGGACCATAGGTCGAATCCTTGTAATAGTTTGATTATTTGCGTTCTGAACTAGATCCTGCTCACTGGTCTCTTCGGAGCCGCCGTATCTGCGCCAAGTGGGTCGTCCACAAAATTTAGGGCGGGACCAGGCTCGCGGACTGGCGCTGGTGACTGTGGGGGCTCAACCTCGACGGGAGGTGGCGGTGGGTCTCCTTTTGGCTTCCGCAGCGGTCTTGTTAGGTCCCAGACCACCATTCCGGTATAGCCGAAAGACACCAAGCTGACGATACACCAGCCCAAAATGCGCCCGTGTTTCAAGGCAGAAAACGGGCGGAGGATGACGGCGACAGCATCACCGTTGCATTGCGGGTTCTGTCCGAAGCTGGGGGCCGTCGCAAGGATGGCGAAGGCAAATGCCAGAATGACATAGCCTTGGACGACAGAAACCCATTGAAGGATCTTCGTTTCGTCAGCGAGACGGTTGCAAGCCGCGAGCGAGGCGAGGACGGTGACCCAACCCATCGAGAGCAGATATACGATAATCACGGCACTGAACAGCGTGTTAGCAGGCAACACCGAGCTGAGAGGAAAGCCTCACTCTTGGAAGGTAATTTCGGGCTCTGGCTTTAGCCCAAGTATAAGACCAGTGATGGCCATGGCCGTATTCGTGGCCATGAGCGTATACAGGGCTCCGCTGATTTCCTCCACCACACTCGAACGGACAGAAAGACAACCTGTGTTGTGTCAAAAAGGAAAACGGTTCAATTTGTTAACGTACCGAGGAAGAGGGTCTGCAGATAAAACGATATGCGGACTCCAATCCCGCTGATATCAGAGTTCAAAGCATGTACACTGCAGGATGCCATTGATAGGACGGGGAGGAGAGTTGGGACTCTTCGGTCAAGATTCGGATTTTACTTCAGTTTGCCACACAGCGTGGAGGCTGTGGGGGTGCCATTCCACAGTGTTACACGCCGTTACTAGTACCTTTCAAACCAACGTGCATGTCACTAATTTTGAACCACGCCTGCTGCCTGCAACATGCCTGTGGCGTCGGCGCAAATGGTCAACGCAACGTGTATCTGACATCCATCTACACCCAACACTGCGGTGATCCGATTGTAATAGAGCCAGTAAAACGGCTTACTATTAAGTATTTGAAGTAGGGTGCGTTTTAGCGTGTGTTTTAGCCCCCAGTAAAACAAGGGTACAAAGAAATATTTTATCTGCATTTTTAAGTCCGCATAAAGGAATCTTTTTACAGGCGCTAAAATTATGCCGTTTTAGACTGCTTTTTAGCGCTTGTAAAAACCTCCATTTTTCCCAGGCTAAAATTTTCTCCTGTTTTTCCCTCGGTAACATGATCTGTCTTTGTCTCTCTAAAACGCAGTTAAAACGCATCGTTTTAGCGCCCGGAATACTGGCACTAAAAGGGATCGTTTTAGAACGCCTAAAACACAGGTAAAAAAATATATTTTAGTTGCCGTTTTAGTTCGGCAAAAATAAGTGCGCGCTGAGCGTCACACTTGAGCGCGTGCTAGCGCACGCTAGCGTGCGCTCAGAGTGCGCTAGCGCACGCTCAGGGTGCGCTCAGGGTGCGCTCAGCCGGCGCTCGGAGCGCGTTCAGCCGGCGCTCGGAGCGCGCTCGGAGCGCGCTGAGAGGGTACTGGGAGTGCGCTGGGCAGGGGGCGTCGGTGGCGTGCACGGCCGCAGTGGAGGATGCGACGTCCGGGATCGGCGCAGCAGCTTTGCCCTTGCTCTTGGTCGACTCGGTGGGCGACGCGGGGGGGGGGGGGGGTTGCATGCAATGCCTCCTCGCTCGCCGCCATATCCTCCCTTCGAGTTGCCCGTCTCGCGAGACGGACGGAGCCGCTGGCTGCGCGATGTCAGCAGCGCCAAGAAGTGGCCGATGTGTTGCTCCAAGGTGACCGGATGCCGACGCCGAAGAGCTTGCCCGAACAAGTCCTCAAGATCGACTGTATCCTCCTGAAGAACAGGTGTATGGTCAAGATGACTGGAAAGCTTGTGAAGGAGCACGCGTACCTTAATTTGCTTGGGTGCACAACGGCGTTGACAGGCATGGCGGGGAAGACATTGGAAGTTGAGTTAAAAAAATCGATGTCGGTACCATGTAGGGCCGAAGGATTTTGTACGGACATAGGCGGTGGGCACGGGGGTTGCTAACCTCGGAACGACAACTCGGAAGCGCACGGCAGGGGAAGCAGCCCTTGCTGCGTCAAGACGGTGAATCAAGAATGCTAAGCCGCAAGTGCACGACTGCGCTCCTTGTGGCGGATGAGCTGGGCCTTGCGGCCCTCGAGGTCATGGGCCTGTTGCGCCTTGTTAAATGGACGAACGCGAGCGAGTCCGGAGATGAGGGGATTGCCGGAAAGGTTTATTCGGGCCCACGCCGCAAGCGGCGACGAGAAGGCGCATCGTCGTCTTCCTCCGGAGGAAGAGCGGAAAGCTTGGGCCTGGGCATGGGCGACATCATACCGGGTGCGAGGCCCGCCTTGTGCTGTTCATCGACAGCATCGCCGCTGCGGCGGCCCTCGACCACGGTAACACTAGCGCCGGTGCTGCGCTTGAGACGGTTTGTAGGCAGGCGCGCTTCCCGGAGGAGCAGGACTGCCAAGGGTGTCGGCCGGGAGATCACCTCAAGCATCGAAGAGCCCGTGAGGGATGGGAAGCGGAAACCGGAACAGGAGATTAAGCGGCAAAATGGAAGGTGGAGTGATGGATAAAATGAGCAGGACGGACGCTGGTGTAAGTAGGAGGTAAGGAAGTGAAATTAACTAATGCACATGTCAGCGCCAGCAGAAGACACGGCAAAAAAAAAAGACGTACGAGAGGAACCCAAATCGTGTTTGACCTTGTTCGAGTGGTCATGGTCTTCTTGTTGGTGAGTAGTAGGATACGACCGCGGAGACCATCTTGGGAGTTCCGTTGGTAGATGTCAGCCATAAAAGTTGGGAATCCGGTCGCTGACGAGGCGTGTCAGGAGGTCCTTGGCGACGCAATGGGTCTGAGTCCCGATTGTGGGGAAAGAGGCAGAACTGGCGGAGCGTCCGGAGGCGTGGAGCCGTTAAACCATAACGAAGACTTGGCTGGGGCCGAAGAATGCGAGGTCTGGGCTCTGCCGCCGGGTGCCAAAATCGAGTTGTGGCGGAAGTTGGCGTTGGAGGTGATCCAGGAGGCACCATCGCGAACGGCGTCGATTTTTTCAATTGCGAAAGATGGCCACGGCTACTGTACGTCTGCCGAACAGCAAGAGTGTCAATGAGGTAGCAGAACGCACTGCAGCTGAGCACGGCTATAGTGCTGGTGTACGACACCAGTCTGATGAACAGATTCGGTGCTCGAGCGCCGGCAAGAACAACGACGATGCCGGTGCAGGTCGCAACTGGCCGAACCCTGATCTACAGAGCTCAAGCGCCTCCTTGGCCGTGCAAAATTGTGGGTTCGATATCGTCATTTTCCTCTCTGAGCTCGGAGCGGAGGCGTGAAGCGAAGGCTGGTGATTTGAGAGGGATTTGAGGTGCATGTCGAATTGGGCGAAGTCGCAGACATAGGGATATAGCTTCGTCCAAGAGATCGGGGGTCCATGTCCGATTATCCACTATCTTGTCGAGTCTCTCGAATCGCAAAAAGAGACGGCGCCGGCGAGTGCCTGCAACGGGATGCATCGTTCGGGAGTGACCTCGAGACGGAAAAATAGTATTCGTCGTCGACAAGATATGGCTTCCGAGGGGAGTGATGCCGTGATGAATCCTGAACTGCTGGACAAGACAGAGGCCAAGAAGATAGTGGGCCGAAGCATCTAATTGGGGGCGGGATGTGGCAAAACAGCGGAGCTTCGCGACCATATCGCAAAGCCTCAGCAAGACCTATTCGCTGTGCATAGGCTTTGAAGCGTATGTAGCGCTTGTAATGCGCATGCCACCAATCGCTACAGGTAGAATCATTGTCAGTCCCGAGAAAGAAGGTGACATGAGAGAGGGCACGCACCTCATCGAAAAGCACGGATACCGATGTATCCTTGGCTCACAGATGCGGAGCGCGGTATGCCGCTGCAGCAGCCCGCGAATGAGATTCTTGTTGAGCGGACGCTCGTCGGGAAACTGTGGTTCGTCCTCCAGGACGCAGGCGTTAAATGTCTGAGGGGTAATTCGCCCGGAACAAGGTCTGCACAAATCAGTCAGGTAGGAAGAGAGCAAGAAGAATGGACGCACACTGGCGGTCAAAATCTCAGAGTCCTGAAAATCACCAGTCGACCTCTTGACTATTGGCGAGACCTCGCTCTCTGTGCGCAGAACGTCGTCCTAGGGTCTGCCGTGCCCGCGGGCTATCCAGTTCACCGCGCATTGCGGGCAGATGTAGTTGCCGGGGACTGCATGCATGGGAAGGGGACGCGGTCGATGAGTAAGCTGGCTATCCAGCATGCTCGTCGGCCATTTAATCTCAGCGGTCTTGGTGCGGCCATCCCACGGGGACGTGCCTGTGGTGCGAATCACGTAGAGCGGGTCGCGAGACGCATCGTCCTTGATGCCCGAGTCGAGAAACGACTGGGACGAGAGCTTGAGGGTGACAAGGACGGGCTTGGTGGGCCGACCCCATATCATCTGAAACGGTCTCCGAGCAACGGAGGGAGGCGGGGAGATCCCGGAAGATAGAGGACATGACGGAGACGCGTGAGGCCGGGCATCGAGGCGCGTCGAGCTGAAGCTCTTTCGCTCGAAATGCGGCGAGGACATGGGCGGTCTTGGGTCGCAGCGGGCTTGAGGACGTTGCAGCGGCTGCTTCGTCGACGTCGAGGGTCGCGGGACGACTTAGGCGTCAGGGAATCGACGTTCGTGTGGGGCGGCATTGTGGTAGGGAAAGAAAAGATCTTCGTCACTTCGCTGGCTCGCGTGGGAGCGCGTCGGGTTAGTTCTACATTACTTTCCTGCTAGTGCATCGTCTATACCGTAGAATTCGGGGGCTCCCGGCAAAAATATACAAAGTTATTGCTCTTCTCGATAATACATTACCTTAATCCTCGTCCTCGACTATTGTCATCGACGCCTTGTGCGTTCCTCGTTTCCCAATCACTCCTCTTGTCGGACTACCCTTGATCTTTCATCCTAGAACTCGTGTGCTCAGTCAAATTTGTTCTTTCTTGCATATTGGTCTCACCTTCTGGTAGTCTATGGCGCGCGTCGAACCGTATCTGGCTGCTCTCCGAGGATTTCGCGATCGTCCTGTTCCATTCGCTGCGCTCTCCGCCCTGTGCGTTGTCGCCTTCACTTCACCGACATTATTTTTACCCTTGTAGATGCAATCCCTACCGCGATGGGTCGGGGGACGTCTATGTCCTTCGACGCGTCCCCCATGCGGTCCAAAAAGCATACGACACCAAGAAGATCTCGCGTGCCAGTTATTTGGCGAAGACGCAGGTCAAGCTCGGGCACTCGCAGGACTTCCCAACGCGCCAGCGCGGGTACCGCAAGTGTGCCATCGACTGGGTCCTGCTCTGGCAAGTCAGATTCTCGACACCAAATCGTAAGCTGCTGGGTACGTACCTTGATTTTGTTTATGTGGGCGCGTTTTTGACTTCGTTCAGAGGCTCTGGTTCATGAGAGTCTTCGAGAACGCGACGCATCGGTGGAACCCGTCGAATGCTCCTGCTCGGTACGCCATACGGAATTTTTCGATCTAAAAAGGGCGGGCGGTGTTCGGGGAGTAGAGCTCTTGGTATTATCTTGGATGTGGGCACTCGGCCAAGCTGAGACAGTCAGGTAAGTCTTGGATCGAGAACCGGGCTTTACTCACTCTTTTCAGAATTCCTCTTCGCTGAAAATATTGGATAACCTCTTGGTGTAATTGGGATATAATGTACATGTCTTCCTGGAGTAGTTTTGAAGTAGGTTTGAATCAGTACGAATTCAGGGCGACTTGATAAGTCCTACCACTACCACTTGGTGAATAAATCCATCAAAAGCGCACAGCGTTGACGAGCCGTGTGGACGATGGGGTTCGCGATGTACAGGTTGCGCATCTGGAACGCAACGAGCTTTCGCTACGCGAGCTTTCTGGGGTGCGACCGCACTTCGGCCGGCGTGTCTAGAGGCGCGAATGAGGGGCGTGCTTTGTCTGAGAGGGGGACTCACGGTCAAGTGCTATGTATTCAGGGTTGATTGGCGCGTAGATCGCCTACCGCTCCCCCATCGACGTAGGACGCATGAGGCTTCCTGCGGAGGAAGGCGACGGCGAGATGGGGACGGGGTCGTCGGCGCAGAAACGGAGACCGCCTTCTTCGCTTGGTCGGGCTTATCCGACTGCGAATACAGTGAACGCCTGGCAAAATGGCCAGTTAAAGCAGACCAGTGAGGGCCGCCATGGAACGGATTGCCTGGATAGCGGCGGAGCTGACTGTAACATTCCGCGAGCGGCACGTCGCGGGACACGATAATAGCGCCATCCTAGGGCGCGCGCACAGGACAGAAACATAGCCGCTGCGCAGTATTCTGCCATCCATTACACCTGGGGCATCTAACTTGTTCAGTCTCGATCAACGATCTTCCGCCTGCCGGTAGTACATTTACAATGTGCCAATTCTGGATAATTTTGCTTCAGCACGAGGGCCGATTCCCGTGAACTGCTCGAATGGGAAATGTGAGGAATTTTGAAAAAAGGACGGATGTACCATGAGCAGTAGGCTGCTTGGAATCGACACAACGACATCGTCTGGCAAACCAAAGCAGGCCGATCATATCCATGCGCGAGAGCAGACTCTGTCAGGAGCACGGGCAGTGCTCCGACTCGGTCACTGGACAAGCAAGCTCCCATAGTTTGCTGAAACTACTCAGTAATGACTGATATCAGTAAGCATCGAAACGGACTGACTTGGGTCAGCCCAAAAAAAGGAGCGCGACTACTGTGAGAGTAGAGACAGCTCGGGGCGCAACTGGAGAAGCTGAGTGGGAATCAGCGAGTGCGAAAGGATTGAAGAGAAGATGAATACGGACACACCGCGAGCAGGCTACACGGTAACATTTCCTGGCAAACCGAAGCAGACCAACCAAATCACCGAGCAAGCCCCGCCTTCGCCAGGAGCATGGGGAGTGTGCCGACTCGGTCACAGCAAGTACGCTGAAACTACTCGAATGAGAAACTTGGGGAGCACGCAATGATTGGGCAATAAATACGCACATGGCACGGAAAGCAGGATGCTCCCAATCGACACGGCGACATCGTCTGGCAAACCAAAGCAGGCCGACCATTCGCGAGACACGACTCTGTCAGGAGCACAAGGCAGTGGTCCGACTCGGCCAAGACAGATTCCAGCCGCAGGGGTTCTATTGGAGGGAGACCCGAGAGAGACAGCGAGGGCTATGCGACCTGAGGGGCTTGAGGGAAACAGGAAAGAGGAACTTGAGGGACGATTCGCGGTCGAGGTCGAAGGCGCTAAGGGATGCTGACCAACACGACCAAACACGCTCTTTTGCTCCTCCAAACGCGTTTATAATCTACAGACACGCTCAGCGTCTCGCTGAAAATGCCCCCAGTCTCCGGTATATTATTGTCAGCCTCGCCGAAACAAAATATAATAAAAACGTCGCCAGCGACCAAATTGGAGCCAGGATGTGGCAGTGCCCTCCCTTGCTAGCTATGGCTGTCTCGATGTGGAATTTCTCACAAAGTTCGGATATTTGAAGTTCGACAAGCTACTGTTTCAAAGCGCGAGAGCTAGCTTCGATGCCATTGCAACAACGACAATCTAGGCACAAATAAAAGTCTATTTATCAAGTACGGGCAGGGTAACAGGGGGAGGGAAGGTACATTGCAACTGTTCGTTACAGGGCAAGCAATCTTTCTACAGTCAAGAAGAAGAAAAGGCGCGGCGGTAGGACTCGATCCACAGGTTTACGCGAGGGGATCAGAGAAGGATCGCAGTAGGTCAACACCTTGATTGCGCGTTCGTCGGCCAATGCGACGCGGAGGCTATCGAGTGTAGCCACCTCCGCAAATATGCGCACGCCGCAGCCAGCGGAAACGGCTTGAACGACCCGTGCTGCGGTATTCTGAGTGAACAATTGGACGTGGCCGGGATCAGAAATGGAGGTGCATATGGTCAGGACACGGAGGTATCGTAGCACCCAGATGTCGGGGCACACTCCGCCATGCAGCGTCTTAACGCTGAGTTCCACAAGCTTCGGATGAGCCGAGATGATCCTCTGAAGCACAAGTTCAGGAACAACGGCGTCCAGAATCAGGACGCGGAGGGCGGGGAGGATCGGCATTGACTCCAGATCGAGATCCCCGGCTGTGAGGTGGAGCTCACGAAGAACAGGAAATACAACGTGGTCAAAGAAACTGGTGTCGCTTGGGCCTGAAAATGAGATGCGAAGGGAGACGAGGTCGCCGAATACCGTCGGAGTCACCGGATCGCTGCGACGTGCCCGGCGTAAGATGAAGCTCCCGCTTTGGAGCGACAGGCACTGAAAGAAAATGGGGATCCAAGTCGAGACGCTGAGCTCGAGTTGTAGGCTCAGCGTTGTGAGTTGAGACCATGGGAAACCGCTGACGAGGACGTAATTGCATCTCCGGCTGGCGTTCTTGAAGCCCTCAGTTTCGATAGCAAGGCTCCGCAGGAGGGGAGCCGTGTGAGACAAGTTGATAAGACGATGGCCATCGAAGGTCGCCTTCGGCACCATGATGGAAAGGGTTTCGAGGGAGGGTAATAGCGGCGCGTCGACGCCCAAGAACAGCTGAAACTGTGGTTGGGTGCAGTAGAGAGCGAGCATCTTGACGCCGTCGAATGATGAGGGACTGGATTGTGTGCTATCGAAGCGTTTCCCAGATGGATGCACCGAATCTTGGAAGGTTAACGACAGGGAGATGGGCACTGATCTAGCCCTGGTCAACCAATACAACATCTGCAGGTGAGCGTCGTGGTGGTCGTAAGTGAAGGACGGATTTCTGTCGTCGGTGTGAAGGAATGAGGGGTCCAAAGTGAAGGACGGATTGTGCCAAAGCCGAGGTGTTCCAATTGCAGCACTCCTCCACGCAGAGCAGATCTGCAGGAGCAGTAAAGGCGACTCCCAGGGACGGTACTGAGCGCTCGAGGGGCGGAAGAAAAGGAAGATCTCCGATAGAAGTTCGGCGGGCAGAACATGGATGCGTGCGTGCGTGTACGCGGCGGCTCGGATGACGTAGAATTCTTTGAGATCGACCTCACTGAGATGTCGCTCAACGGGCACTTCGTGCAATGAGGACCATCCGACGGGGCAGTGAGATCGTGAGATAAGACAGTAAGCTTGTGAGATCCGAATGCGCGACAGAGTGAAGAGGAATCCATCCAGCCGCTCCGGGCTGGGGAAGCTGAGCCGGATTCGGTGGGTCAATTTACGAAAGAACCAGGAGGACGTTGTCTGCCCAAAAAAAAATCGGTATGTTTCGAATGGAGGGGAAAAGGTGCTCACGCGATCGACGTCCGCGCAAAGGGTGTCTACTCCATTGAGATGGAAGGTACAAGGCCCCTCCCCTTTGATACCTGCGCTTGGGAGAGCTTCAAGATTGAGGCACACTGGGCAGGAGGTCAACAAGGTCTTGGAGAGGGTAGCCGTGAGACCGACCATGACTCAGACCCGCGCCGGATACTTCCACGATGATCTCGTCGTGCGGAGGGAACAAAGACTCGGAAATTGCAGAAATTAGGTGGACCCGAGCATAATGCCGAGACGGCCTAGGAATGATTTGAATGGACATTTCCCGAAGGAAGAGTGGCACCAGGAACCTACCAGCTTTCCAGGACCATCGAATAACGGAAAAAGAAAGAAAGGCTGTCGCCCATATTTGGCTGCACAGCCACATACTTTGGCCGGTCCGACGATGGACACGAGGCGAACGACCAGCATGTCGAACTTGGCGGAGATCTGAGACGCGACATGGGACGACGTTGCCGCCGTGGATTCGGCCAAGGGACAGGAGATAGCTTGAGGGCGCAGGACTTGGACGGGACAGAGTGCTTGTGGGAACCAGCGATAACGGAAATCGGACGGGTCGTTTGCAGCTTGTTGGTAGAATGCTGACGAACTGGGCGCCGCACTGGAGAAGCTGAGGCAAGAATCAGCGACGGCGTAACGTTTCAAGGGAAATATGGACCTACCTCGACAGCGGCGACATCGACCTAACTAAGTGCCTGGGTATTCGATTCTGCCTAGCATCTGACAAGCCAAAGCAGGCCGAATGGGTCGCCGCGCGAGACCATACTCCGTCAGCTTGGTCCAAGCAACGGCATCGCAGTTTACTGAAACTACTAGAATAAGCAACAGATAACTGTGGAGAACTAGAATGACATACGCGGGTGGGCTGGCGGAGGATGAAGCGAGGCTACACTCGGCGCTGGAGTGGAGAACCTGGGATAAGAATTAGCGAGGGCGTGAGGAATCAAGGAAATATGTACCATGAGCGGCAGGTGGACGACTCGACAGAGACATCGTCTGACAGGCCGAGTGGATCGCCGCGTGAAACCAGACTTTGTCAGGGGCACGGGAAGTGGCCATGGTCCCACTGGGTCATCAAACAAGCAAGGTCGCATAGTTTGCTGAAAGGAGTCAGTAATGAACAAGTAACTATCGAAATAGACCGACCGACGCGCGTCGGCCAAAATAAAAATAAAAAATGGGGCGCTGACGCTAAAATTAGCTTGGGGCGAACTGAAGAAGGTGGGATGGGAATCCGCGAGTGCTTAAGAATTTAAGGGAAAATGAAATACGGACATCCCGCCTACGCCGCAACTGAATTCTCTTCAAGGCAGACCGACTGAAGCAACCAAGTCCCTGCTGAATCTACTGCAAAACTCAGCGAGCGCATAAGCGATCAAGAAAACAAATACCTCGAGCAGAATGCAGGCAGCATATCCCAATCGACACGGCGACATCGTCTGGCAAATCAAAGCAAGCCGACGAGATCACCGCCCGACACAAGACTCTGTCAGGACCACAAGCAGTGGTCCGACTCGGTCGAGTTACATCCAGAGAAGTTTCACGCGGAACCAGAGTGATGCCGACGAAACTTGAGGGGGAGGGACGGCGCCCAGGGACCAGTGTACAGGCAGCATATCCCAATCGACACGGCGACAGCGTCTGGCAAACCAAAGCAAGCCGACGAGATCACCGCCCGACACGACTCTGTCAGGATCACAAGTAGTGGTCCGACTCGGTTGCTACAAGGTGCACCGCAGAAGTCTAACGCGGAACCAGATTGAGGCTGAAGCAGCTTGGGGGGAAGGACGGCAAGGACCAGACCGTATATGGCAAGACGCTGAAGGAGTCTTTGGCTTTCCACCCTCGCTCCTTGACTAAGCCATCTCCTTTTATGGAAAGACTTTGCACGTGCTCTCCGGACCTCCTCCCGCCTCCGGAGGCATAATATTTCATATTCTATATCTCTCTCCGTCGCTCTGTCACGCTGCCCAATCGGTACAACAATGTATTCTTTGGTGGCTCGCATTTCCAGGGCTCTTTTGCCACTCCGCCTCTTGTCTCAAACCAGAACAACCCCTGACACCGACCTGGTCACTCCCGCTCTCCCGACGCGTTCTCGACGCGTTTTTCACGCGTCAGTAATCACACACACGCCGCCAACGTCGCTCCCATGACAAATTTTACCTTCCGCGCCTATATCCCCCCGACCGCCAGCAGTTCCAAGCCTACTCGGCCCACTGCTCCTCGGGTACCTCAGCCTGCCTCTTCCACCCAACTTCCACCCCACCCTCTTCTCGGCTGCCGAGCGCGCTGCCCGCAGATTCCACCGAGTTCTTGTCTGCTCAATCAGCTCTTTTGCAGAGCATAACGCGGTACAATGCCATGTTCCCGCCGGATGTACCCCGACAGACTTCTTATTACCGTGATAATACCTATGTACCGACTACGACCGGCTCTTATTATCGCTAGAATGTAGCTTGTATTATCACCGTTTGTACACTATGAAATTTTGAAGTCTTTTTTTCTCTTGCCACCCACTTGCCACCGCTTGCTGATCACCCAAAAAATCGGGTGTCCCCGACATTCCGACTTAGTGGGTGGCTCGTCCTGCCCGCGAGAGTGACGGTCGTCACAGGCTTGAATAAATACTGCCCGCTTCCGTGGCCTTCACGGTGTTCGGTGATGGGAAGCTGAAAGAGGTGCGTCCATAAAAGGAAAGCAAGGAAGGGTGTCCACCAACACGGCCAAACACGCGCCCTTCTGCTCCCTTTGAACGTTTATCATCTGCAAACACGCTCAGCAACGACGTTAGGGTCTTGTTTATTATTGGGTGACTTCCCGTAAGATATAAATATTCCAGCGCGACTTTCGAGGGTGCCAGTAGTGATGCAATCAGTCGGAAAGAAATTGACACCGTCTGTGTTTCCCGCAAGCAAGATAATGTATTTATGCATTTATGCAACATAAAATCCAATCAAAAGCACACCGCAGAAGGCCACATATCTAGCTAAGACCGATTTGGCCCGGCATACAGTAACATGAACTCGGCTGGAGGCACGCTGAAAGAACGTCTCGAGACTTCGGATTCAACCCAAAAGGTGTTGATAAGACTAATTTTCGCATGGGTGTTGCCCTAGTAACCTCGGAAAGGCTGTAGCCTTAAGAATATGGGGTGTAACAAGCAGTTCGAGTGCAAGAGAGGGTAGAGAGTTCGTGATGGAGGCGCGGATCAAAGATCTGTGTCCCAAAAAGGGATATTCCAGGATACGAAAGTCTATTCGGGGGGTAGGGACCCCCCCAATAGATCCAGCATTCCGGCAGTGGAGGTGTCCTGGCAGCCCGAAGGTTTACAGTTGAGGCTGATCGCCGTCGAGGGCGACATCTTAAAACAAGAAACCGAACTTAAGATGGTGAAGTGCGAGCTTGAGGCCATACATGCTGAAGCAGCTCTCGTACTTCGAGAGCGAGAGGCACGTGAAAAATCCAGTTTGGTGGATGTGAAAGCCCTCGAAAAACAATTGGAAACCCGTTTGCACATGGATAACGACCAGGTGCGCGGCATTTTCATACGTTGCTACTGGCTTCTGATTTCTTATTTAGTCCAAAGTCTCTGAAATGGAATGGGAAACGTCGGATGCTGGGGTGTCGGAGCAATTGCGAAGAAAGTTGGCGATGGCAGAGAAGTTGTTCCGTGAGAGATACTTACAGGCGTAATTTAAAAGAGCAAGTCGGGGAGGCCATAGATAGTGTCGGATGTAACGAGATAAAGAAAGAATGGATCTTTTCAGTGCTTGTGTACATACTGCGCGCGCTCGAGGTGTCGGACCGATCGGTCGCGGATGAACAGAACGAGGGAGTGCACAGCCACATCATCGAAGAAATGCGAATAAAATATAGAGACGGGCTGTATAGGAGTTTGGATATCAAGCTGCAGGTAGGTGGCAAGAATTGAGCGCTGAGGTTGCGCTGAGGCATGGAGTCTTTTCGGCACAGTGTTCGCCTTAAGGCCTTAAAAATGAGCTCTCTGGCAAGCTAAGGCTTAGCCTAAGGTTCAGGCCTTAAGATAAGGCCTCGCCGAAGGCCTTAATTCCAAAAAAGGAAACATATTCTCAGAGGCTTAGACTGCCAGAAAACCTATCGAAATCCCTCTCCGCATACTCCAAATGGTCAATATCGGCCTGCCATTGCTACGGGAATAGTCCAATGTGTCGACGTTGGCCACAACTCGTAAATCCACGGATCCGATCCCCCGTTCAACTTTGACCCGGCCAGTTGCCGGCTAGATAATATGTGAAAATTATATATGCAAGCACACTACATGCTACCAAGAGGTGCCTATTCCTGACTGGGAGTAAAATTCTCTCAATATGTACGGAACACGACCAGGAGGAACCAAATTGTGTACACGTAAGCATGTTTAAGGCCTTAAGTGAAAAATTGGCCCGCAACTTAAGGCTTAACCTAAGCCCTTAATTAAGCCCTTAGGCCTTAACTTGACCTTAAGGCCTTAGCCCTTAGGGCGAACACTGTTTCGGCAAACTCAAGAGCGTGTTTGGTCGTGTGTGCAGCGTCATTCCGGATTTGGACTCAGCGCTCAGCGTCCTCCCAGTCCGTGCCTCGTCTCCCTCTCTTTCTTCGTCTGCCCCGCTCGTCTCTCTTCGAGGCTCCCCCCATCGCATGTCGGTGTAATACGCAGAGGCCCAGCTTGACGTCGTCGCTGGGGCCCCGCGGCACTCGGTCTGGAATCGAGAGAATTGAGAGTGTCCCAGGGTGCAACGGAGGCTCAGCGTCCTCGCTGCCAACCACAACAACCACCTTGCAATATCTGTCGCGTCAGCCATTCTGAACTCTCGACGGCTGTGCCTGGCTTCTGGTTCCCCGTAGCTCCTCATGCTTGGTCTTCCCTCCCGGATTGGCATTCAATTCGCGTCGACTAGCCTCGAGATAGCTCAAGATTACTGCTCCGAAACGAACCTTCAGCGTCTGGGCGGTTCGGACCGGCGTGCAGCGGGATGCAGGGTTTCGGAGAACCCGGACAAAGGACTCTTTGTCCTTTGTGGCACCCACTGTATATATACGTTGGCGTCTCTCTTTCTCTGGTCCACAATGGATATCTCGACCGACCACCCAACCACTCCGACCGACCAACCGCCCCCCGGCTCAACGTCGACGGACTCTTCGATGACCGCTGCACCACAGTCTCCCCCCACTTCGTCCGTCCCGCTCAAGCGGCCCCGGGAAGAGGACGACGACGGCACCGCGCACAAGGTCCGTTTCTACGTTCTCAGTCTCTCTTCCC
This sequence comes from Mycena polygramma, assembly GCA_029449255.1. Classification (NCBI taxonomy): domain Eukaryota; kingdom Fungi; phylum Basidiomycota; class Agaricomycetes; order Agaricales; family Mycenaceae; genus Mycena; species Mycena polygramma. Next base: position 13,945 of record JARKID010000159.1, on the reverse strand, counting down.
CTCTTCAACATCGTTCCTGCAGGTCCAGCCGCGTGCTGTCCACACCGGTCAAGCCATGGAAAAAGTATGTGCCCCATAATTCCTTCCATCGTCTGCTAAGTCCTTCTGAAATTAGATTGCCGCTTTGGAAGCAGAGAATTACGCGCTGAAGGAGGCTTTGCGTCTCAATGAATCAACTCTGCGCAGCCTCAATGATAAACTCGAGAAAGTGAGTTATCTGTCTCTTCCTACGGTCTCCCCATGAATTTCTGGAAGGCAAAGGAAATCATCGAAGCGAATAAGATCCAACATGATGTACGTATGACTCTCGCTGCGCCCTCCCTCTCCCTTCCATTGATCGCCTTCACTGTCGAAGGCTGCCACTGAGGATCTCCAGTCTCAAATCGCCCAAACGACACAGGCCAAACTCGAAGTTGAGGTGCGTCTGAATATACAGTCCACCTATCGTTTTTTCTCAACGGCCACCAGCGGTACAGGGAGCACTGTAAAGCAGTGCTGCTCGAGGCGGAATTTATGGCGGCACGCCTCCATGCAGGATTCAAACGTCCTATTTAGAGCTATCTGGGTTCCGATGTATTGGCGAGACACGCCTAGGATTATGATACAATGTACATGCCTTTGCGCAAGGCTGGATGCTCGACGAATGTAAACGCGAGAAAGTCATGCCAAACAGACGGCGAAAGTTTTATCTGAACAAGCTTACCTCAGACCCTTTTTCAAAGCTAACATGAACTTGTCATGAAGCAAAGCAGAACACACAGATAAAAATTGGCCGTTTGGTTATCATAGGAGAGAAGACGAGCTTTTATCTGCCAATACAGTAGACTTGCCGTTACACAGTGTGGTAACTACTTGTGAAGCCCTCCCGTTCGGTGCGTCCAGTGCGGGCTTGCGGTCAAAGTGTTTGGCAGATATGCGCTCCGGACGAGAGAGACCGAACGTCCTTGAAGACAGATATCTGAAGCAAACGTTCTATAAAGATAGGACACGACACTGAAAGCCTCGGCGAGATGGGATCCACAAGTTGATGAGATACACTATACTAGAGTCCAAGGGCGCTTACCAGCTTCAGGCACCGTAAGCGAGTTCTGATTAGCGCTGATCGTGATTGACGCAGCTTGGTACCTGTTTGCATCTTCCTCACAACTACTACAGCAACGCAAACTCTTCCTCTCCGAGCACCAGCTGTTACATACCTTGTTTTTCTAGTATCGCTACCGAATCCGAGATGGAGGATTTGGATTTGGAATGCGCAAAGACTGTCTATGTGGCTGTCAAGAACGAGTTTTGCGCGTGGAAAACAGAATACATTGCGCAGTTGTTCAGCCGCATTGCTGTTCAAGACCCTCCCTTCGTCTCTGGTGCAATGGAGAGCTTTCAGATACCAGTACTCGAGCCCCTTCCGAACTTGGAACCGGACACCGTACTCTTCGAAGATTACGATGCTGATGGTAAACTTATGGGACCCGCTACGGCGATACCTCTGCATACGGCAGAGGCAGCGCAATCGTTTCCCCCTCATCCGCCCTATCAGTTTTGCACACCCGTCTCTCGCAGTCACACCGCCCGCATGATAGATAACCAAACTGCACCGTTTATCCCCTACCCCGAGGACGCCTCGTTTCCACGCGAAGAATATCTGAAGGAATTTCAAGGTGTCCAGTGGGTTCTAGATCAGCAGGACCCAGACGGCAAATATTCCTTCACCGTATGGTGCGCTCACTCACGATCTTCGTAGAGGAGGTGATCCAATTTGAGACGGTGCGCCGGCTGCACCTGGACCACGGTCTTTCTGTAGAGCGTATCGGCCATCTATTGAATGCTTACACCTCTTTTCGGTCCCTGAGGCTATCAAACGAGAGCGGGTTACTGTGGGATGTTAGCCAAAGGTGAGATGATACGCTGTTTTCAAGAACTTGGAAAACCATCGTTTAAACAGAGACCTCCCTCCAGTCATTTGGGCAGATGGCAGCTCATTGTCACCCCTTCCATTGAATTTTCTTCCAACATTGCCTGATCCACACAACCTGTTCAGTCAAATCAACAACGGAATCTTAAAGTTCTGTCCCAACTTGAATTGCTTGACTCACAACTGCCGTGTTCACGGCACGTACAATTCTCAAACCTGGGTCGCGCGTCTGATCCCTGGGCTAGTAAACTATGATTGGGAATGTCTAACGGCGCCTATCGAGCCGAAGGAGCCTCGGCACACCAGTCAAGACTTGCACGCGCAAGCGGAGAACCCCTGTGAAAATCAGTGTTTCCTGCTTCTTGCGGAAGAAGACATGGTATGCTTCCTCCCTGGCCGTTTCCATCCAGTCATTTGTGTATATAGGACGTGGACGATCACATGTCTGCCAACTGCCTCGAACTATTGCAAAGTATGCTCAAACTTGAGCCTGACATGCTACCATGCGATCTGGCTGTGATATGCAAAATAGAGTGTCGGCGGGTGAGTCTGTATCCTAATTGCCTGGACACTATCACTCATCTGCCACAGGTTTTCCTTCGCAGACAGCACATAATCAAGGACTGTGACGTTGCGAGGCCAATGAAAGACACCGAGGGCAGTACAAAATCCCGGCGAAAGCGACAGCTGCTCGTGAAGAGGAAGCCCCGGAGGGGACTAAATTTCAGTGTGTCCTTTTCGTTTGCGCACATGGACGCAGCTCATCTTCCTTACAGCCGGAAGTACTACACAGTAAGACCCAGCTGTGCAATCCTTCTCTGGATGCCCATATTCTTGATAGTAATATGCCGTGCGCGCACCCCGGGCCCTGTTCCACGACGAACTGTGATTGCTATCGGCTTAACGAGTATTGTCAACGGAGTTGCCGATGTGACTCAGACTGTGAGCTTCTGCCCCGTATAATTCGTCCCTTGATCAGATGCAATCTCAGGTCAGCGCCGCTGGCCAGGCTGCGATTCGACCTGTTCGCGGAACCCTCAGTGCGGTGATAGGCGTTGCAAGTGTAGGTCTGCCAATCGCGAATGTGATCCAGAACGATGTCAGGCATGTGATGCGCGGTATGTGGTCCCCATAACAGGTCCCAATGTTCTCATGCGGGATACGGTGCAGGGATGTTAACCGGCACTTTCCACAAGAGCCAGCGGTACAGCAGGCGGAGGGTCGGTGTTCGAATACAGCAGTACAACGAGGGATGTTCAAGGCAAGGCAGCCCCTGCCTAACTTGTATACCATGACATGTATTACAGAGGGTCGAGGTCAGACCATCGGCGTACGGAATGGGGGCATTCGCGACAGAGACAATATTGCCGAAGGACATCGTAGGGGGTGCGTTTCCGTTGCGCTGGAACCGAAAGGAAGCTCATTGATGCAGAATACGTTGGCGAACTATTGGATGATGTCGAGGAAAATTTGGCCCATCGGCAAGTCATCGCGGCTGTTCAATATGTATGTAACCTCATGAACTCGTAGGGCCGTAATACACAAGCATAGCGGGCTCAATTATGTGCGTTCGCCCCAGGCGTGTACCGAAAGGAACTTCGGCATGACCCATATTTTCGCAGTGTTTTGGAATGAAGGGGACCACCATTGACGCGCAATGGGTTGGGAACCCGATGCGGTTCCTCAATGACTCGAAGCCAAGGAGGCCCAACTGTCAGGCCGAGGGTGTGTGTTGCTTACCCATTTGCTTTGTCTCGCTAACTGTTGATCATAGAAATGGTGGTTAACGATGAACGGCGGATTGTGATCCGGGCCGGTATGTGTCTCCGATTCTCTGCTCAGGCATTCATCGATAACTTGTCATTAGCCGTGAGGATCGAGGCAGGAAAGGAGTTGACTTTGGACTACGGGAAAAAATACTGGGGACAGTCTGGTCCCAGGGCTTAGAAACAAATCGGCAGCTAGTCTTGATCTGGTTTCATCATCGTGCGCAGCGCAACATGTTTTCATTGTTTACTATTTTTTCTGCCAATCGAATCCTTCAACAAACAGAGTTGTATATTGTCCTTCACGGCAACAACACATCTCGCCAACTGACCGATACAGTACCTGAGAAATTGTGGAATCCACCCAGAAGTAAAGGGCCGCGCGCCTCAGAGCGGCGACATGCGTTGCCTGAGCACCCCAGAACTGGGCTGCCAACTGCCCCGACATTGTAAGGCCGACGCGGCGGCCGGGAGCGCAGCACGGGAGGGAGACTGCCCCTGCGGCAGTTCATCCTCCTTTGATCTCTTCGCCTAGAGCCGTGGATCGAGTCCCACTGCCGCGCCTTTTCTTCTTCTTGACTGTAGAAAGATTGCTTGCTCTGTAACGAACAGTCGACGAACAGTTGCAATGGACACTCCCTTCCCCTGTTACCCCGCCGCTACTCGATGAATAGGATTCTATCTGTGCCTAGTTTTTTTGTTACCGCAATAACATCGAAGCTAGCTCCCGCGCTTTGTAATTTGAAACAGTAGCTTGTCGAACTTCAAATACCCGAACTTTGTGAGGAATTCCACATCGAGACAGCCATGGCTAGCCAGGGAGGGCACTGCCACATCCGGGCTCCGATTTGGTCGCTGGCGATTTTTTTTTTTTTTTTTTTGTGTCGGCGAGGCTTGCAATAATATACCGGGGACACTTTCAGCGAGACGCTGAGCGTGTCTGTAGATTATAAACGCGTTTGGAGGAACAAAAGAGCGTGTTTGGCCGTGTTGGTCAGCATCCCTTAGCGCGACCGTGAATCGTCCCTCAAGTCCGTCTTTCCTGTTTGCCTCAAGCCCCCCATCGCTGGCTCTCTCGGGGCTCCCTCCAATAGAATGTCTGCGGCTGGAAGCTGTCTTGGCCGAGTCGGCGGACCACTGCCTTGTGCTCCTGACAGAGTCGTGTCTCGCGAATGGTCGGCCTGCTTTGGTTTGCCAGACGATGTCGCCGTGTCGATTGGGGGCCTCCGACTGCTCGTGGTAGGTTTTTTTCTTCTTTGATTCCTTGCGCGCTCGCTAAGTGTCTTATCCAGCAACTATGGGATTCCCTTGTTCGGCGACCGAGTCGGACCACTTCCCGTGCTTCTGACGGAGTGTGCTCGCCGCGATCTAGTCGGCCTGCTTTGGTTTGCCAGACGATGTCGCCGTGTCGATTGGGAGCATCCTACGCCGTGCCATGTGCGTATCTATTCCCCAATTATCGCGTGCTCCCCAAGTTTCTCATTCGAGTAGTTTCAGCGTACTTTCTGTCGGACCACTTCCCATGCTCCCGACGACGGCGGGGCTTGTCCGGCGATCCAGTCGCCCTGCTTCGGTTTGCCAGGAAATGTCACCGTGTAGCCTGCTCGCGGTATGTCCGTATCCATCTTTTCTTCAATCCTTTCGCACTCGCTGATTCCCACTCGGCTTCTCCAGTTGCGCCCCAAGCTGTCTCTACTCTCGGAATAGTCGCGCTCCTTTTTTTTCCTTTGGGCTGACCCGAGTCAGTCTGCTTCGATGCCTAACTGAATTCATTACTGAGTAACTTCAGCAAACTATGGGAGCTTGCTCGTCAGTGACCGAGTCGGAGCACTGCCCGTGCTCCTGACAGGGTCTGCTCTCGCGCATGGATATCGTCGGCCTGCTTTAGTTTGTCAGACGATGTCGTTGTGTCGATTTCAGGCAGCCTACTGCTCATGGTACGTCTCTCTCAAATCTCTACGTTTAGGTCCTCATTCGAGTAGTCTCAGCAAAGTATGGGATCTTGCTCGTTTGGCGACCGAGTCGGACCACTTCCCGTGCTCCTGCCAGAGTCTCGTCCCACCTTGCTTTGGCCAGACGATATGCATCGCCCGATCGATTGGGGGCATTTCTTTGTCTGTATTTTCTCTGAAGTACTGCCGCCCTCACTGATTTTTTCTCAGCGCATCCCGTCTCGTGGCACCGGCGCTCCCTCGCTTCAATCCGACTTTCCTCGGACCTGTCTATCACCCGATGGTTCCCCCCGCTTCTCAAGACCTCGTCGCCAAGGCATGGAGCGCCGACTCCACGTACCATCTGCGGACGGCTTTTCTCACCCACCACTCGCCCTCGCCAGGTGCTCCACACACCGCCTCGATTTTAGCCACCGGGCGTTCATTGACATTATCTTATCTGGCTGAGCTACCTCCTGTCTATTCGCTCATCATTGGAGTAAACTTTTCCAGTTGCAGCTTTATCCTTCGGCTAATGGTTACTTGTCGTTGCCGCAGTCTACGCCTTCCAGTCCCTCGCTCCCGAGATCTAGCCTCCAGCGTAAACGTTGGATGCAACCCGAGGCTCTACTTAGAGTCTTAGACGTAGCCGCTAGCTACTTATCATCAATAATACTGCCTCACCCGGTGATCAGTCGTCGTTTTGCTGATGAATCCCGAGTAGCATGTGATTCCACTACCAATCGACTTGTACTCTCATTCATCTGCTTATGTTCCAATGCCTTTGTGCGACTGCACAGTGTACGGGTGCAACACCCGTGACAAGACTGGCAAATGGTGGCTGACCACCTACCAACTGCGCCAGCACCACCGAACCGAGCAGCGCCAGGCAGACCTCCTAAAGGAGGTCGAGGAGGAACAGGCCGAAGAAGCGATTCGCGCCTTGAGGCAACAAAAATTGGACGTGAAAGCAGCAGAGGACGAAGAGAAGCGCCAGGCTGCGAGGGAGAGGAGGGAGAGGAAGGAGGAGGAACGCAACCGCCGCTGCCATGGAGTCGATGAGGCCTTGGAGGCGATCCGGCGCCACGACGTCGATGTGACGGCCTTGATGTCCCAGTTATCCCTCTCCCCTCCTCCATCGGTGGCCCCGCGCCCGGATCGCAACTATCGCGGAGATCGGGAGAAAGCCCAAGTAGAGATCTGGGGGAAGATTATGGACGTCCAGGACGAGCTCAAGGCTGACCTCGAATTCTTGACACTTCCGCCCCCGGAGCTCAGGATCGGTGAACTACGAGCCGGGGTGGCAAAGATCGGAAGCCTAGCTCAACGGGCAAACGTTCTCAAACGACACATAGCGAGCCTACAGAATGCCGGAAGAAAACCGGCCTCGGTGGAGGTCCTCATCGAAACAGTTTGGATGGAATCAAAAAGTCTGGACGACGCAATTGGAGATGCTCTCAAGGCTTGGAACGAGAGCATTACCCAGCAGCTGCGGCTACGTACGAACGATCGAGCATCCACGTTCCAGACATGTGAGCCTACCCCTCGCCCTGCTTTTATGTGTCCTGAACCCGTTCTAGCTCATCTGCACCAACCCATCTTCGGTGATGCTTTTGCGGCGATTCAAGTGATCATGTTTATGGTCGTCGTGTGCTCCACCGTCCTCTCATTATCCCGCCGCGGATGCTCCTGGCTTTTGGACATGAGCTGCGCCGCATTGTCTGAAGCCTTCGATATGGCCTCGGGTCGTTCACGGCACATGGACAAGATTACGAACACCTTTCCCCGCGACGTGCCCACGGTAGTGAAGCACTTCCGTTTAGATACGAAATCGCAGGTTTATGCGGCCTGTCCAGAGTGTCATCACATTCATGCTGCTCTCCGCACCGATCCACTTCCAGAGTATCAGGAACGATGCAATTACCGGCGTTACAATCGGGGCAAAAAATGCAAGGCGGTCCTCACCAGACCCGTCACAGTGAGCGGTGCTACGCGCATGGTTCCCATCAAGCCTTTTGTATCTTTCGACTTCAGGGATTGGCTTGCCAGACTCATGGCTCGTAAAGACGTCGAGGAAAAGATGGACAGAAAATGGGACCACCTGAAAAAGGACCCCACTACGATGAGCAAGGAAGAGCTGCAAGCTGAGGCTGCTGAAGGCCTCTCCGATGTTTTCGATGGGTCGTTCATTCGGTCCTTCAAAGGCCCTGATGGGGAACACCATTTCAAAGACGCGTCCTCCCCGGACGAAGGCCGATATCTCTTTTCCTTGGGCTTCGACTTCTTCAATCCACTTACCAACAAGATGGCCGGGAAAAAGCTATCCGTTGGAGCCTTCTCCTTGGTATGCCTGAATCTGCCAGTTGAAGAACGCTACAAGCCGGAGAACATGTTTCTGGCCGGGATTATCCCAGGGCCCCATGAACCCCCCCTCGACCTCATTAACTCGTACTGGACCCCTTTGGTCGACTGCTTCGAAGAGTTGTGGCATTATGGCGTTTACTTTGATCGGACATACGCGCACAAGGATGGGAGGCTGGTGAGGTGTGCAATCGTTATGCTGGTCTGCGACCTTCCTGCTGCTCGAAAGATCGGCGGTTTCGCGTCGTGCAGGCACCAATGGTTTTGTAGTCGATGTCTGTGCACGCGCGACGTCAAGCGAGGCACGCGAAAGTCCCGCAAGAACCGAAAGAAGAGGGCAGTCAGGAAAGACGCCGAGGACAGGGTGGATGAAGAGGAGCAGGAGAAGGCGGCGGAGGTGGCGGAGCTAGAGGCCGGAGGCGAGGATGGCGAGGCTGGCGAGGCTGGCGAGGCTGGCGAAGGAGGGAGAAACACACCAATCCCAGAACCCGCTTTCGAAGGCGGCGAAGGAGGGAACCGTGTTGGCTACAACGACTTCGACATAAAGTCGTGGAAACTCAGAACCGGGAGCCAGTGTCGTGTATGGGCTGAACTGTACCAGACAGCCCCGACCCAGCGGGACGCCCAAGTTCGGTTTGACAAAACAGGGCTACGATGGACCGAGTTCCTTAGGCTTCCGTACTTCGACCTTCCCATCATGCTCGTCGTCGATTCCATGCACAACTTGTTCCTTGGTCTCCTCAAGGAACACTTCCGTCACATCCTCGGTCTACGCTCCAATAAATCCAAGAAGAAACAAGGGGACCTTCCCTCAGTGCTTGATATTGTCATTCCACCTTCAGCCGACAACCCCCGGCCGCTGAAACCGACCGAGATCAAGTCTCTCGAGAAGGCACTCAAGGCCCTCTCTGAACCGATGACCGAGCGTTTAAAGAACCCAGCTGAACGCAAGAAAATCTCCGACTTGACCATCTGGAAAAAGCTCAACCAGAAAGCCGCCATTCACATAGCAAAGGGCGTCGGATGCACCGGTCTTTACAGGGTGCGGCCGTGTCGCCATGCGGATGGTATGGAGACCGAGGATGAACCGCTTCACGTGGTCACGGACCGCCTTATAAAAGTGGAGGACATGGTGGAGAAGATCCTCGACTGGGTAAGTTCGCTCGGCGACACCGGAAGTTTCGAAGCTAACTTGCATCTGCAGAGAGCGTCTCAGGTCGAGAAGGTTCTTGAGCGAGAGGAAGCTCCTGACGTGGAGCTCATCACGAAGGAGGAGAAAGCAGAGCTCTGGTCGGATCTTGCAACCATGACCAAACCATCATGGATGACATCCGTCCCGCCTCAAATTGGAGGGGAGTCATCCGATGGGAAGCTCAAGTCGGACCAGTGGCGAACCCTCGGTACGGTGTACATGCCAGTTACACTGATACGCCTGTGGTATGCCTCCGAAAACCCGCAGCGTCGCGAACTCTTGGATCTCACCATGGATCTCGTTTCCGCCGTTATACTGGCGTCGTCCCGGGAGACCTCTCGTCAAAACTCCGAACAGTGCCTCAAATACTTGTTATCTTACCGCGCCAAATTACAAAAACTTTTTCCCGACTACCACTGTCATCCTAATCACCACATGGCCTTGCACATCCCCGAATTCTTGCTCTTGTTTGGCCCTGTTCACGGATGGTGGACGTTCCCGTTCGAACGACTCATTGGAAAACTGCAGAGAGTTCCCACGAACTACAAGCCAGGTAAGCGAAATGTGCCGTGCCATGAAAGCGTTCCCTGTGTGCTCATGCATATTTAGGAGAATACGAGGCGACCATCGGCCACAAGTATCATCGAACGTCCAATCTCAGGATGATGTCTGATACCCGCACCTTTCCGGAGGCTCTCAAGTCCCTCACCAAGATCTTCGATAAATTGCTCCGCCCTCAAACCCGCAATGTGTTCTTGGACGATGAGCGTAGCACTGCGGGCTCCGAAACCCGGAACGTGAAAGGCAGCCCCGCTGATCCCGAGATTGCCGCCGCTTTCCGTAGAGTAGCAGACTCACTTGGGTCCCCAAACGCGATGCCCAGCAAAGTGCTCACTCCAAGCTCCACCACTTACAATGGTATTCGATACACGACCAACTCCAGGCACAAGGGGAACAGCTCTGTCATCGTTGCCGGTGCCGACGGCACTGACATTCCAATGGTTATCCAAACGATTGTCCAGGACGCCCAGCGTCCCGAACACATCTTCCTCGCCACCAAACGAGTGAATGCTATGGACATCGACGACGACCCGTTCGAGGCATACCCCGTGCTTGCCGCGAAGATCTGGAGCCATCTTGAGGACTTGGACCCGGAGCTTGACATCATCTACCCTTCCGAAATTACAAGCCACTTTGTCAGTTGTGAAATGGAAGTCAAGACGGTCGCAGGGGAACCGGCCAGAGCAGCCGTGATCCTGCCCCTTCGCAAGGTGTGCACATTGCTCGTACTTACTTCCAACCTATTCTCACTGTTGCGCAGTCCATTCTTCTAGAGTACGAGGAAGAGGATGAAGAAGAGCTAGAGGATGCCGATGCCATGCAACTCTGAGCGCCCATATCGTAAATTCCGCAATTATCTCCCTCTTGTGTTTCAATTCCGTTGGTTATTTGTGAATCGCCAACTTTCCATTCCTCCTATGTCTGTACAAAATATGTGTCGGTTCGTATCTAGATTCTGTACATGTTTCGCTTCCGTGTATCACTCTCTCTCCTCCCCTGCCACAATATTGTTGTACAACCAACGCATCGTCTGTATTTATTTATGTTCTGTGCTTATATCAAATTAAATCGTTCGTGTATTCGGCATGTCGCACGTACCAGTATAATCAGGGGGGTGGTCCTCGCCGGCATCGGGTGCCTCGTTTCCCGTACAAAATTCGGGCCCGTCATCCCCTTTGAAAAACTCGAGCATTCTTGTGACCTGAACCTCGTCTTGGGGACAGAAAGAATCGACCGTTGGGCGAGCCATTGTCAAGGACGATTTCAGGGTGAGATATGCCAGAGCCAAGAAAGCAGCTTGATTGTCTAGAACAACCCGCAGCTTGACTGCAGGCTGGCAGCTTTGAACGGTACCCGCATTGATTTGGAATAGAGATCCGGCGGGTGAGCAATCGACGAGGTGGATGATCAGGCTTCGTGTGCTCTGTGGTCGTGATTGATGTGAGGCTCGCTGAGACCGGGGCTAGAGCTTACGGCTTCCACTTCTGTCTTGGTAGCGCTCCAGTCCGCGAGGCTGAACAGCGGTACCTGGTGGCCCAGGAGGCCAACCATGAGGACGACTGTGGATGGACAAGTTTTCAGCAACTCGGGCCGGATAAAGACCGCTGGCCTACCTAACTCTTTGGATATTTGTGCCACTACCAGCTTTCCGGCGACTGCAACGCCCGGCATGGTGATGTGCGCCATGGTGAGATCAAAGGAAATCTCTGCCTGGTATGAAGAAAACAAGAGCCTCCGAAAAGTCAGCTGCGCCGATGACGAGTAGAACGACGAGCGACATACGATGGGTACGCCATGTTGCATGAAGGGAGGAAGGATGAAAGACGCTGGACAAAGATACTTGATCCACGTGCCGAGAGCTGATCAGCGACTTTATTCGAGATATAACAGATATTGAGCAACATAGATCCAAAGCTTGAAGTGCGAGCGGGACTGAGTACGAAGACCGTTCAAGACAGTTCAAGACATTGCGCCGTTCTAGACTGGCTGTACTCGGTCCACAGGTGTGATATATTCGTCCGTCTGTGTCCATTGGTTAGCCTGAGGTCAAAGCTCCATGCCCCGTCGTGCTCACCGATTCAATCGTGGTTGGAGCGCTTGCGCGGAGTCGCGGACACGGGGACTGGATGAAAAACGTGAATTCGGAAGAACCGAATGAAGTATCACGACCACGGAACTAGAGGACCAGCCGGGCCGTTGCGTAAGAGGACTTCCCGGACGGTAGTGGGAATGGCAAGAAAACGGATTGAGATTCAGTGCACAGCTGGAGGAGAGACAGAGACTCAGATCGGAACTGTCCGAGCGAAAGCAAGGGAGGGTACAGCCACAACACACACCGATACATAACTCTGAATTTTCGTTCTTTTTGTCTATGTCGTTGTCGGGGGACTGGCACGAGCGGGAGCCGGGGACACTCGGCGTGTTTGCCGCATGCATTCTGCGATTTGAAGCAAGCAAAGACCGAATATCTAGTCCTCCCTCAAACTGGACACAACGTCGTTCTCCAAGAGTCACTTGGGGCTCTCTGTCTTTTCTGGGCTGAGACTTGCGGCAAAACCCCAGGCTTCCAACGACCGAATCGGACCACTTCTCGTGCTCCTGGCTGGTCTTGCGCAGCGTTCTAGTCGGCCTGCTTTGGTTTGCCAGACGATGTCGCTGTGTCCGCTGAGTAGGTCCAAATCCGAGTCCACTGCTCGAGGTATGTCCATATCTTCTCTCGGATCCTTGCACACTCGCTGACGATCAGCCCACCCAATTCAGTCAGTCAGTCAGTCTGTTCCGGCGGTTATTCCTTGCTCAGTTTCTCCCTGTAATCAACCGAGTCGGACCAATCTACTCCTGGCGGAGTCTGGTGTCATCTACTGGGCCTGCCAAAGAATGTAATCATTTATACGACGGCTCTCTAGTTCTAACAAGTAATGTTCCCCGTTCTTCGTCGAGTGAATGTTCGTGATCAATCACTACCGGCGTCTCGTTCCTAATTGGCGATTGTCAGATCCGTTCTTGATATCAAGTAAACCCATGTCGTACCCTGTGTCTCCGCCTGCGGGACGTTTCGGATGTGTTTTTGAGGTGAACTTTCAGCATATCCCTTATCACCCAACACTGCTCGAATCCGCGCGTGATAGGGTGCTCCTGTTTAACCTGGAAGGGGGATGAGGGATGTACTGAGCCACTGAAACAGGCATTCTCACCGCCTCGCAGATGGAATTGAGCGTGGCCAAACGCTGTTTCTGGTATGATTTACTCGTGTCCAGTTTTTCTCTAGCCAGGGCGTGAACTTTGTTCTGCAGGGCACTGTCAACAATCGCAATTTTCTGTGGCGAGTTACGCACCTGGACCGCGACGAAGTCCTCCAATGTCCAGCCGCAGATCTGCCGAAGGTGGTTTTCTAGGTTGTACCCACCCGAGCCTGGTCTGTTTGGTTGGCCAGACGGCTTCATCCTGTGTTGGGGTCTCGCAGGTGACTCGGACGCGTTTGAGTCTCCTGGATCCTGGGGTGCATTCTCGCTCGGTTCGGGCATGGAAGGCTGGCCTTGGGACGACACCGGGTCTTCTGGGGCACCCGCAGGTTCGCGGCGCTCCTCAACAATGTCGTCGTCGTCGTCCTTCTCGAGAGGTGTGTCTCCCATGAGTTGCACGAGCTCGTCCTTGCTCATCCGTGCGCAAATGACAGGCAAAGTACGCCACGAGAAAGGCTTCCAGTCCTGGCGCATGGATATTGCCGGCAGAGGGCGGTCGATGTAGGGGATTTTCTCCATGGGTGCGGGTGGTGTATTTGATCTCATACAGCCCATACTCCTGCCAATATATACCAATTGGCCGCTTTATTTCGCCTTGTTCAAACCGCGCTTTCTGCTGAAAAGCGCTTTTTCGCATTGTCCACGGCCCGACGGTCCGAAATGTCACGGTCACGCCAAACAAAGACCTCAGAATCACAAAGACTCTTATCGACGTTACCTCTCCTTCACCCAAGCTTCCGTCGTAAAACTGCCTAGGCAATCAACACCGAAATGTCGTTGTACTCTCTCCACAGGACTCTGGCTCCGGCCTACCCCACCAAAGTCCCTCCTGTCAACACTGTTCTATTTTTTGATGAAGGCACACGGTTGGCCAGTGGAGGTACGTGCCTTTATATGTCCCATGCATACGCATCACCCTGTTTCTAGGTGATGACGGAGTTCTTCGCATCTGGGACGTTCGTTCCGGCGATTGCCAACAAGAG